>NQII01002245.1:309309-385835 GCA_002778355.1 Clitarchus hookeri | reverse complement strand
AACAAGCCAAGATTACACTTGCTAACAGATGTGTACATACCGCACAAGGAGTATCCTCCGAAATCAATCTAGTAGGCAAACACAAAACCGAAGAGTGAAAAACAACGTAAAGCGTAATCAAGTGAACGAAACATGACAGAATATAAAAGTAAGGCTGTTTCAAAATTGTTTCCCTAAACTTGAGGAAGTTCAGAATCCCGGCTAATACACACCCGCGAAATCAGTCCCATAACACGAAATAGCAATCGAAGGAAATACAGCAAGCCGGGAGTTCACATCTGCCATTACGAACATTTGTAAACGAGTNAACACGAAATAGCAATCGAAGGAAATACAGCAAGCCGGGAGTTCACATCTGCCATTACGAACATTTGTAAACGAGTTGCATATTACAAGGGGTACAGAGATACACGCGAGATGGAAAACATTTTTAAACGGAAAGCATTGTGGCGATAGTTACGATTACTACGAATAATTTTTTGCTGAAAATTATTTATTTGCGTATAAACTAGTAGATAAATATTCCTATGATCAAATAAGCCAAATATAAAGTCAATACCCCACCAAAGCTCGAAGACGCAGACTACTGTATCAGCTACTTAGTTCGCAAGAAAAACTTGCAGAAATATGCATGAGTGTACGTACGCTGACGTACACAGCCACACAATCCAGTAAACATAGAATACAAAATAAAGTAAATTACAGTATACACTAAGACTCTAGTCAGGTAGTAATTTTTTCTAAGACCCAGAAATTCGTTATATATGAGGCTGCCCGATTTACTGAAAAATAAGTGATTTTCAGGTCGGTGGGAAAGGGTTGTCGAGTATTTTAACACCGTGTTGTGGAGAAAAGAGGACTATACTATCCATTGTAATTTCGTTACCGTTTGCTTTTTCCCTCTCTTTCTATCTTTCTGTCGTGTTGTAATTACGTTCAGGGCACTGCGTGTGTAAATTTAATTACTCACTTTGTAAATAAAATAATTTGTTTCCCTTATTTCCGGAAAAATATTTACTGTACACAAATTGGTAACCGCATTAACATGTGAATTAAATTGACATATAGGAGTTGATATTTAATTAGTAGTCTCATAACCATGCATAAAGCAATTGCTTGTTTTTTGTTCGCACTGATGAGCAACGTTGACGTAACAGTTCGCTGCAGACTCGATTTATACATTTTTCTTTCCAATAAAATTTATCCAATATTGGTAAAGACGTGGGCTCTCAAGCGGCTCATTATTAAACAGGGTTCAATGCGTGCGTGTGGCGAGAAGATAAGGCAGTATTTAACTCGCATGTCAAGCGCATTCTCGTCCTTATAACCTCCAAGTGCAGTTCATGAGGTGCCGCGTAAGGAACGCCGTATAATTAAATGTATTAAAGATAAAAACGTCAATTATTTATTAATTTATTGGAGTTATTAATGCCTTCTCTTTTATGCTAAGTAAGTTATTCGTAGGAAGCTAACGAATTTAACAAACATAAATTCATGATAAAAAAAGAGACAGACATATCTACAGCTTACCGAGTGTTGCCATTGTAAAGTCTTAGCAACTTCTTTCACAACTTGGGCAATGAATGTCGCCTAAGGTAAGAGTGTGAAATACAATAAATCTTTTGAAAAACTTAATATAACAACATGAATATGTGTTGCAATTGTGGTCAGTCACATTAATTTATAAACATGTGTGTCTAAGGAAAGCGAAACTGCAGCATTATAAACGGCTGAAGGGAGACCTTACATAACATTTTCCACTTGCACATAAAACCGCCGTGAAGAGTCTGGTGGCTGAGAAGCCTAGCAAATTTCAGCAACGCTTCGGTATCCAGGCCAGGCGAAGAATACAAAACACATTACGACTATAATATACAGAATGATTCAAAAATCATAGGACAAATATTGAGGGGTGGTAGAGGTAATTAAAACAAACAATTATCGTATAGGAATATATGGGCGGAAGTGACGCGTTGAGGCACAAACACAAAAACATAACACACTAGTGGAAACATAAAAGGTTCATTAGCAGCACACTTAACAAGTGATTCCGTACAGAAAATGTTAAAACAGTTGCTGGAAATGCATCTACCAACAGTCACGCATGCTTGGAGACCTCTACATATGGCGTGATTGACTGACAATGGTGCGCCAGTAACCTGCTGCATCAGCATCAGCATCATTCCACCGACGCTACCAAGCTTGCATTACTGTCGGTGGTAGCAATTATGAGCAATTATTATAAACATTGCTGTAAAAAGGCATATAGCGGCGACGTTGTAAATAAACATTGTGTTGCATTTTATGTGTTATTTTTGTGTTTGTGCCTCAACGCGTCACTCCCGCCCATATATTCCTATATAATANTTTATGTGTTATTTTTGTGTTTGTGCCTCAACGCGTCACTCCCGCCCATATATTCCTATATAATAATTGTTTGTTTAAGTGAGCTCTGCCACCCCTCAATATTTGTCCCATAATTTTAGAATCAACCTCTATTATTTAAAGTATCAGCGAGGCTCCAGCGGATCTCCTCTTCCGGTAACACGGCATTTGGGACAATTATACTACCACGAAACGATATAATACTTGGCAACACTTTGAACGGAGTTTGTCTGTGGACCCGCACCGAGATGAAACCATCAAGATGCAGCTTGGCGTTGCGGCTCGTCGCTTTCCGATACAAAATTCAGCCTCTTGCGACTGTATCATTCAGATTGCTTATATATTGTACTGTAATTGACAAGGACCTCCCTCGCCAGTAACTTACATTTAGTGTAACTTCTAATAATTGTTTTAAATATCTGTCCTGTCTTCATAGATACCTTTAGTTTAAATAACAACACCCTACCCTTGTAATGGTAGAGAAAATTAATAAACATCCACTTGTCCCTAGTATAGAATATAAAAACGTAACGGCGCATTATGAAGCAAGTAGGTTTANAAAATTAATAAACATCCACTTGTCCCTAGTATAGAATATAAAAACGTAACGGCGCATTATGAAGCAAGTAGGTTTATCACCATGTTGCAATGAAAACTATGTTTACAACGGGATTCTCCAAGTTACTTCGTCGAGTGCTCACTCAGTGCGGCCTGAAAACTAGGAGAGCGCAATTACCACGCGACTGTCCGAAACGCGCTNACTTCGTCGAGTGCTCACTCAGTGCGGCCTGAAAACTAGGAGAGCGCAATTACCACGCGACTGTCCGAAACGCGCTGCTTGCTTGTCCACCATATTCGTGCACTCTGGAGAGAGTGCGGAGATTAATGCACTCAGTGCGCACTTGTCCAGTGTAAATCACAACTGGGACATGTCAAATCAACCGCAATCATTGCCAAGTGCAGTGCGACGGGGAAATGGTATTTATTAAGAGCGCTCTGATTGCAATCCGGTGTAAAAACCGGAATATCATCGGTATCCTTTGGGTAAAGACGGTGCCAATAATTCAAGGGAAAAATGTTTACAGTGTAAATGGCAGGGCAATGAAACCTTCACTGCATAATGTATGTAGATGAGACAAAGTAATTAAATACATTTAAGTAACTTAAGATAGCAAAATATTCGCAAATTTGAAAATCTCTTTCAATTAGTCGAGAGGTAAATAAAATATAACTTTATGACACAAATAGTTTAATGATTGAAGTATCTGTAATTCGTCGTTATTGCTGCTTAAACATTTACGATAAAGAACATAAAGTAATATTTTTCCGTGTTTGGACAGTAATTCTTTAATACCACGAACAACAGGTGACACAATTTGTGTGGTTTACCATATAAGACTCTAGAAGACCACCAGAAATGAAGTTCTGCGTAACACAGTTTTTTTCCTTGTAATAATGTTTTCGACTTTAATAGCATGTATGTAGACTCATTACTATGGCATGTTTAATTTTAAAATTGTCGTGACAGAACAATGTTGGGTCAGATATCAATTACAGTGAATTACAATAAACTCAAACCAATGATTATGCCAATGATATCAATAGACATAGTTATTTCGCGAAAAAATGTTTTTAGTTTTTATTTCGGTGTACTAGGTAGATGAATGTAGGTTACTTGAATTGTTTTCTGTCATATGTGCATGAGGCAATTATCCAATTTTGCGTGGCGAAACAGAGTTATCCTACACCAATATTGAAAGTGTGATTCGTCTAAAAAAAAGCAGTAAGCCGTAATTATAATTTATCATTAAACTATAACTGTTGTAAGACACTACAACATTTGAAAAATATGAATTATAACAATTATCGCGACAAACCACTCTCCTCAGGCAGCAATATAACAAAAAGTCTAGATATTGTGTAGTCTCTATTCTGACAGACTATTGCACTTTAAAACGCGAGCAGTGAGAAAATCTCCAACTGTTCGCAAACCACTAAAATGTATCAATTGAAATTTGATAAAATCAAAGATATGTGTCACTGACAACAAATTCCTTTCATCTGGAGATTTATTGCAAAGTCTAAAATAAATTAATTCACATTATGTTAAATATTATTAAAANACAAATTCCTTTCATCTGGAGATTTATTGCAAAGTCTAAAATAAATTAATTCACATTATGTTAAATATTATTAAAAACATACTACGGATAATGATATAAAAATCACTCATTTAGATTTAAGAGTGTAGAAAAAATGGGATTCAGTGAGGNAAAACATACTACGGATAATGATATAAAAATCACTCATTTAGATTTAAGAGTGTAGAAAAAATGGGATTCAGTGAGGAGAGTCACCTAATTCATTGTTAATTAACGTTAATCGCTTTAATATATGTAAAAGGATGATGCTTGAATAATTTTTACTCTTTTGCGCTATTAAATCGCAATATATTACCCAGCTTTGTTTACTGAAAACAGTCTAAGGAGTTTTTTTTTACATGTTCACTTTCACGGAGAATTGTTAGCAAACGAGTACAATCTGGACACACAGGTTTTAACAAATGGACGAAAACCATTACGGTGTAAATAATTTTTTTTGTATGCATCCTGTGTTTAACAATCTGAAAAAAGCCTTCTGATGATTGTACGTCTCTTCGAAAAACAGCTCACTGAATTGATTATGTTACGTATCGAAACTATGTATATTGTATCGAAGAAAGTTCAAGAAAATTATTGCAAATTATATCAGATGATTACAACTTGTACCTTATGAAATATCGGTGGGTACAGCAATGTTTTCGATCGAAACACTTTGGGGCAAATAAATGTTCAATAAAAAATGGTGTAATAAAATTGAAACAAATATGGTTTTCGGTTGCATACAGCTTTCTGGCATTTGCGATATACTCGCTAGCTATCGCATCTTAATTACCGGTATGTTCATTGCAATATATCAACAATCGATTTTAAACACTTCAAAATTGTGGTATAAATATCGCTTCAATAAAGACATCCACTTTTTAAAACGACAATTTAAGGTGCAAATCGCAAAACCTAATGTATATACACAAATTTACATACATATTTGTAACAAGGAATGAATCAGCAATATCTTGGCCTCCTTACAAGAGTGTAGGCCATCATGCTTAAGAGGCATCTACTTAAATTATAGGCATTATAGTTTCTTATCAGCTATTGATGCAATAAAAAACCCATTTTATGTAAATATAGCACTGCATCACAATCTGTCTAATAAATAGAAAATGCATACATGCAAGAATGCATGCATATGTGCAACACAAGGCAAAAACATGAACAAAAAAGCAGAACAAAATACCTTTATGCAGTCGTACAGTGCGTTTTACAATGCCCGAGATGTATACCTGAAATTTTAGTAGACTAAGTTTTCTGGGAAAGCCATCAGCATATGGAAACAATTTAGCGTGTCTACATCTACAAAACATGCTACTTTTCATGTTCTCAGATTTAGCAAACAAACGAAAATTAAAGCATTTTTTCTGGAAACACGCTTTTCAAAAGGTAAATTACGCGATTATGAACCCACAGTACTAATATTCTGTTATTATACACTTCGATAAGAGAACACAGATGCAAATCACACACACATACTGACATATTTTCTGTGACATATGCAACTGCGGAGAACGCCCGCGGGTTTCATCGAACAAAATATGTAATTCATAAAATAAGATAAACCGATATCATAGTATTCGAAACTTGAAGTAAATGACAACCGGGTCTGTAGCGTATGGTTTTCCCGTCACGGTAGACGTCTCGACTAGACGTATTCAGCAATCTGCCACAGAGTAGGAAGTACATAGAAACGAAACGGCGCCGTTATTCCTTAGATCTGGAAGCACCCATTGTCTGGGACAGGACCTTGAGTCTCGTTAACTGCTACACGCTGCGAGTAGGTCGCCCTCCGCTGATTGGCGAACGGCGATCAAACATGACACTGGCCGGTGCGGTTGGATTTCGCGGTATAAACGGATACTTCGCATTGGCATGCTCGACCACGCTGTTGTTCAGTAAGCCTCGCCGAGCGGAAACGCGCGAAAGAGAAGAAACAAGATGGTGGCCGGCCGTCGCGTCGGACACGTGGCCGGCCAAGAGAGAGGATGACAGCTCACCATGATTGCAGGCAGTCGTCATCCGCATGGCACACCAGCCGCCTCCGCTCCGTCGACTGTGGCGTGACGCCTCGCCGTTGCTCGACACCTCTCCTCCCCTCCAACACCCCTCGAACACCAGTCCCCTACTATGCCTCCCACCCTTCCAGAAGCTACCGCCCCTCCGCCGCGGGCATCTCACGGCTAAAAATACACCCCTACGCAGCATCACGAGCACCAACACCAACAATCGGGAATCGTCATATTTTTTTTCTCCTCACCACGGTTACATCTCCTCTCCTTCACAATCAAGAACTGTCATTGGCGTTACGTGTTACAGTCCGTTCTAGATTACTTCCGAATTTTCTGAAACCGTGCCTAAGTCCTACTTCCAGGGTATTTCTCCGCNCGCGCGCAGCACTACGTTGTCACGTAAAATCTTCGCCCGTAAAACCGACTTTACAGGCAACCATTTTTTTTTTCTCCTCACCACGGTTACATCTCCTCTCCTTCACAATCAAGAACTGTCATTGGCGTTACGGGTTACAGTCCGTTCTAGATTACTTCCGAATTTTCTGAAACCGTGCCTAAGTCCTACTTCCAGGGTATTTCTCCGCNTGTTACAGTCCGTTCTAGATTACTTCCGAATTTTCTGAAACCGTGCCTAAGTCCTACTTCCAGGGTATTTCTCCGCCTCACGCAGACCAACCTTAACTAAGTGTGAAAAATAACACCAAAGGGCTAGCGCACCACATTCATGCGCGCTCAATGTACTACAAATTTTTGGAAGAACTATTTATTACTAGGCATTTCCAACACACCTATTTTCTCTCCGTTTCCATTCACATTAATTATTAACTAAATATTATCACTTATAGATAAAATGTAAATAAAAGTTCGGTGTAACCAAAAATAGATTATTTTAATTTTAACGTAAGTATAAAACGATTGTGATACATGGCATATCCAGGAAACAACCAATCACTTCATATATGGGGTGATTTTTCGAAGGTTTGTTTTAAAAAAATGTGAACAAACCGTGAATGGACTATACTTCTGCAGCCAAGGTCACTAGGGCTTTACGACTGAAACTCAGGGACTTATGCCTGAATTTCGACTAGCATGGTATGCTCACTGTTAATTGAGCTAATTTGGAACAAACTATCATAAAATTCCATCATCCCCACCGGCATGTATTTTAAACAGGCACACAGACTGGTACGTTTCCAGTAAAGCAGGCAGTGACGGACGGAGAGAAAATAGTTAGAAATTTTAAATTTGAATTAAAAGTGTTAGGNCGTTTCCAGTAAAGCAGGCAGTGACGGACGGAGAGAAAATAGTTAGAAATTTTAAATTTGAATTAAAAGTGTTAGGCAAATATTTGCGAATAAAATTTTTTTATTTCTGTTTTCAATGCATATAAAACTGCAAGACTTAGCAAATTTGTAAAATATTTAATTTTATAATAATTTCAGGGTTTTACTTGACCGATGCAAGAATACATTTATTGGAGCATAGCAATGTTAATTTTNTAATTTTATAATAATTTCAGGGTTTTACTTGACCGATGCAAGAATACATTTATTGGAGCATAGCAATGTTAATTTTGCACGTGGCGGAAGAATAAACAATGTGCTGTCATAAGTGCTCACTTAACCGTGAACAGTCTATACATGGACGTACGTGGCGTTTGTATTACGGGCGCCTCTGGACAAACATGGCCGTAACTCCTTTTATATGCACTTATGAAAGCGACACCCTTATTCACCAACTATCCCATTCTGGCTTAGGCTGCAAAAAAACATCATCAATCTAACTTATTCACCAACTAACCCAATTTTGTTTAGGCCGCAAAAACCACTAAATGGTATGATATTATAGGATATTGTGGGTTGGTTTAAACTGCAGAATCACGTATTCGTCTACTTTCTTACGTTAGTTTAGGCGGCCTTGTTCGGCAGGGATACTATTACTACGTCAAAGAAACATTCCAATCCAGACTGAACTCTGAGAGGACTGATAAATCCCGATTTAAAATTTAACTTAATCGAACCCGGACTGGACTGAAGTAGGACTGGAGTGAGATAATCCAGTCCTTTCGTTAGGTTGGACTGGACTACAGAATCCGGATCGGAATTTTACTCAAAATATTGCCATTGGAAATTAACAGGGACTGCAAGCAAAACATACAAGACGCCATTTTGAAGAAGCTTCCTTAACCTGTTTGCATGTGGTTAAGTCAATTGAAAATATGCAGCAAAGAAAGGAGCAGAGAAACGTGTGATCATAGAAAGAAAGAGAGTTAGCTGTAGAGAGGTGGGGAGGGGTAGGAGAGGGAGAACATTAGCTAAATATTGGAATAAGTTACCATGAAAATAATAACAATGTTCAGATTTTCGTAAGTCGTTTGTTTTCTTGTTCAGACTGTCGCCGACAAATAGCACTGCGTAATTTCCAATCCACTTTCCATCCGCACTCTATATTGTTTACACTTTATTCCACGTTTGAAACTTACCTCAACCGCTTTCTTCCGGTACGAGTTCACTCCGTGATCGCAACGTGCTGTCGACTTCAATCCTAGCTCGGTCCAGTCCGACATTTCTCTCTAGAATGAATACATATAGTAAATGTAGCAGCAGTTGTGGTAATGGCCGCCTACAAATCGCAGCGCAGTAGCTACAGCTGCGGCGGTTCAAAGATGTTCGTTCCTTAGTCGTGTGTAACATTATCAAATAAGTAGTTTTACCTAGCGGCCGTTTAAAAAAATCCCAAAGTTACATGTGCGACCGCAGAGTGTTTATAGGGTAGAGAGATCACGCTAAGATGCACAAAACCCGTCTCTGTGTCCTGGCACTGAACTGCTGTTCTGTATCATACTCGACGTGGATAGGCTTTGAGCTTAGATCACTGTTTCGTAAACAAGTGCTTCGAGGTATTGGTACACTTCCTCTTACCAGTTTGTAATGCAATTCGATTAAATAAAAATTGGTAAAGGTATTTTATTCACATAAAAGTGCCTGTCTTTTGAAAATAAAGAAATAGACAAACACGTCCATCAATGCTGACAACTTGACTTTGAGAGTTGTATTGGTGGGTGAATGTGAGGCACACGCGCAGAAAACGAAAAATGGGTGTATCTCATTTTTCGCCTATGCATACGACGACTGGCGAACTCTCAGTAAAGCTGGCAATGAATAACAAATATCAATTTATTTATTTAACGTACGAGGGTTATTCGGAATGTAAGGTCCGATTTCTTATAAAACATAAGCCATTACAGAATTTTTTCAAAAAATATTTTTTTTTTAATTCCTTACATGTTTATCTATTTTTCTACATAGATTCCATGTTTGTTTAAACATTTGTCATAACGTTCTACAAGCTTTTGTATGCCTATTGTATTGCCTTTTGTATTGCCGCCTCACAGGCGGCATACAAGCCTTTGTATGCCGCCTGTGAGGATAACCAGTCTGTAACTGCTTCTTTCACCTCGTCATCTGTGGCAAAGCTCTTGCATACCTAAAGGCGTTTGTCTTGGTGGTGCATGATTCTAACCAGTCGCCTTCTCGTGGCCACCACCGTGCAATGCCGAAAGGTGAATAGACATTTTGCTGACATTGTATTTACATGGTGTCTGTGAGATTGGTGGTATAAATTAGAATATTGTCTAAAGACTGGCTCCAGACTCTTGGTGTGCTGCGAATTTCTGAGAGTTTATTTTGTTCGCGCTGCCCTCTGGTCGCGCTGTAGCTGCCACGAGTTAGAAGTTTTCCTAGTTGTTCCAAGTTTATTTGCGACATGAAGTTCACCTGTAGGTGGTGTAGTAGGGATTTCGACACGCCNCTAGTTGTTCCAAGTTTATTTGCGACATGAAGTTCACCTGTAGGTGGTGTAGTAGGGATTTCGACACGCCCAGTGGAAGAGGTCTTCATGAGCTTCGTTCTCACCCAACTGAATATATCGATGACCTACCACCACCAGCCAAGGGTGGGGCACATTGACGATATGAAGAGTTGAAGCTGCTTGCGAGAGAGGAGTTTTATCGCCCCCCAGGGGTGAAATATATCAACTAGGTATTGTTGGCAGCTGTCTATGCTAAGAGCCTCTTTCTTAACCGCACATGCGACTCCATCAAGTCACAGCGGAGGCTCCGGCGCTACAAGATTCTGATGGAGGAGGNATTGTTGGCAGCTGTCTATGCTAAGAGCCTCTTTCTTAACCGCACATGCGACTCCATCAAGTCACAGCGGAGGCTCCGGCGCTACAAGATTCTGATGGAGGAGGTCAAACGGGAAGACTATCTTAGCCCCTTCTCTCCAGTGACCAAGATATGGACGTCTGGGGCCACTTCTATTCCCAGGCATCGTTCTGTTGGAGAGGCGAGTTACTCTGGTGACGATTCGCAAGTGAATGTTTCCTGAGTTGACCGAATCCACCAGCAGTAGGTGGAATTGCGGGTTGAGCTTGGTGAATTTGATACTGAGATTTCCTCTAGTGGGTTGTTATCTCGAGCTGTCGACTTGGCCATCCAGGATCAGCCAGTGTGTGAAATTCTTGATCAGTGACTTAGAAAGTGTCTCCCTGTGAGGGATGACGTCAGGCCCCTCCCCAGACAGAGGGACCCTCTCGTTGCGCGGTCGCGTAATGAACTACGTAAGTCTGAATACGCTTCCATCCAAAATCTTTGGAAGCACGACTGTGTGTGTGTGGCAGCTCGTGTTCTGGTGTGGAGGGGGGGGGGGTCACGACCAGCAGAGTAGGGCTGCTTACCCTGATGGTGTTTCCGAGTGGTGGTCCTCACTCTTTCTTCTGGGGAAGGTCTTTGTAATGAAACTTTGATTCTTCCTTATGATGAAGACCCCTATAATCTGTCCACCTAGATATCTGAGGAGGAGGTGACCAAGGGCACCATTCGTGGGCAGTCTTCGCCTGGCCCTGACGGAGTTCCGCTGAAGGACTGGTCTGTAATTCCTGACAAACTGAAAGCAGTCTTATTTAACATCTTCCTACTTACCAGTAACCTTCCGTGCTGGTTGTTAAAGGCAAGGACTGTGCTGATCCCTAAGAAGACCGCCCCTTCTGATCCGGGTAACTTCCGTCCCATTACCATCACGTCAGTGATAAGTCACCACTTCAATAAGATCATTAGTCAAGACTTCAGGCAGCTCTTCCCATTTCTCCTGAGCAAAGAGCCTTCTTGAAACAGGATGGGTTGGCTGAGAATTTGTCATTGTGGTCCGAGGTGTTGGCTGAGGCTTCTGAGCGGTTCCGGCCGCTGTATATGGACATATTGGACGTCCGCAAGGTGTATGATACGGTGCAACATTTGCCCCTGATCAACATCTTGCTGACTAGAGGCTCTCCATACGCAGTGGTCCGGTATATCTGGAGCTTGTACTCCCAGGCCACAACTACTCTTCAGTTGCCAGGTGAGATATACTTGTCCATCAGGTCATCAGCATCAGCATGACCCCTTTNCCCCTGATCAACATCTTGCTGACTAGAGGCTCTCCATACGCAGTGGTCCGGTATATCTGGAGCTTGTACTCCCAGGCCACAACTACTCTTCGGTTGCCAGGTGAGATATACTTGTCCATCAGGGTGTTCATCAGCATCAGCATGACCCCTTGTCCCCATTTTTGATCAACTTAATTATGAATGAGGCTCTTCGTGACTTGGTAGGTGCTGTTGTCTATACTGTTAGGGATCATCAGATATCGAGGCTAGTGTTTGCGGATGAAATTATTTTTCTTGCCAACGCACATGAGGGCCTTCAGATTAATCTTGCTCAGTTTGAGGAATCTCTGGCAAATTTCGGTTTTGAACTCTCTCCGTCTAAATCCCACTCATTAGCGATGGTTCCGGTGGGTAAAACTCGCAAGACAAAAATTCTAACCTAGCCTCTCTTCAGGGTTGGTGGCTTGGATCTGGTGCCTCTGGGAGTGGAGGAGGTCTGGAAGTATCTGGGCATCTCCTTCACTTACAGGGGGGTCAGGTGTTTCAAGGCTGGCCTTGAGGAGCCTTTGAGATGGCTTACCTCAGCTCCTTTAAAACATTTTAAGAGGATGGAGATCCTGCGAGTCTTCTTACTACCTTCCTTTATCTACCAACTTTCCTTCGCTCGTGTCACTAAGGGCATTCTGATGGCCATGGATGTCATTATTAGGGCCTCCATACGTCGTTGGTAGAGACTTCCCAAGGATGTTGCACTGGGCTTCTTCCATGCACCAGTCTCGTCTGGGGCATTGGGAGTCCCTTCTCTTCTGAAATCAGTTCCTTCATGGATTTTAGGTTGGCTGTGTAACGTCTGTAAGTCCGACTATACCCCAGCGTGAGATCTTTTTAAATTACCTCACTTTTCTCGGAGGGTGGAATGGGCGGAGAGTGCTGCTGTGACGAATGGGTGGGTCTTTGACACTTCTTCCAAAATTAAAACCTTTTGGCGCACAGTCTGGTTAGGCTCTGTTGATGGTACTGCTATGGAGCCCACCACCCCCTCTTCAACCACCTCTACCTCTTGGCTATCTCAGGAGGTGGGATGAGGTGGTCCCTTCGTCACATTTCATTTCTTATGTGCAGTTAATCAGAAACAGTATCCCAACAAGGGTGAGAATTAGTAAAGGCAGGAAGGGCCCCTCTGGCTCCTTACCTAAGTGTCGGGCGGGGTGTGCAGATGCCGAGATCGCGTATCATGTGGTGCAGCAATGAATGCCCTCGCGCCCATGATGCATGGATCTCTCGGCACGACCACCTCATGGGAGTGGTAGCTTACCACCTTGTTGAGAAGGGGTTCCAAGTACGTCGTGAACCAAGATATAGGACTGCCGATGGACTGCGAAAACATGACTTGGTAGTCCTCAAACCTGGTCAGTAATCCGCCTATATTCTGGACGGTCAGGTCGTCCAGTGTCGAGGGTTAAAATGGTATTTTGACATAAAATGTGACTGCTACGAGAAGAACCAGGACTTGATAAAGTCCGTGATGGATGATTTTGGGGTGGCTGGGGTGACCGTACTCACGATCACTGTCTCGTGGAAGGGGGTGTGGTTTCCCCAGTCACTCTCTTCTCTTAGGGTGCTTGGCGTTAGTGAGAATCTTTTGCGGTCTGTGCCTACCCGCACTCTCTTCGGCTCGCTTATGTGTTGGCGACGTTTCTGCCTCTCAACCAAACAGGATACCCATGTCCCGTGATTACATTGGTCTTCGGACATATCCTTGTTTTCTTTGTTTATGTTCAATTGGTAGGATGGTGGGTGGATTGCTGTACCCGGTATTTTTCTATATTGTGTGATATGAGTGTCATGTTTTGTTGTGTTAATTTGTGCAAGTTTGGTGGGCCATGCATTCGCCAGCCGGTCGCTGTCAACCAAAGGGACGTGCCTTTCCTCCCCTTGAGGGTCTGAGGGCGTGGGTGACAGCCACAACCTGGGACCCACGAGGGCGAGTGATAGCTAGCAGCGCATTGTAGGGGTGAGGAGAGACCATTCCTATGGGAGGGAGTGCCCCCCCACCCGCATTGGGCCTGCGTGTCATGGTTGGTAGGTGGTCTCTCTGGGAGCATTTAGGTCCTTCTTCTCGTATCTTCAAGAAGTGAGGGATGTCTATCTTCCTGTACCTGGCTTCCCCTGATCACCTCTCCTACCGGCTGGCACCTGCTAGGCCTTGTACATCTATTACCATTCTCAGTTGTTATTATCATTAACCTATACTTTTCCGGCGAATGCAAGGCTTATTTTTCAACACCCTCCATCTATTAAGTTATACCACTTGGTAAGAATACCTAAAAATAGCGGAGCAAGTGAAAATCGCTCGGCGTCAAGTCTGGACTGCATGGTGGATGTTCAATCTGCTCCCATCCAAAAGATCTGATCAGATTTTGGGTGTGAATGGCAGAATGGGGTCTGGAATTGTCATGCAGCAACAAATCTCCAGACGTCAGAAGTCCACGTCGCTTATTTCGTAATGCACATCGAAGTTTGGTTAGGGTAGCGCATTAAGCAGCTGCATTGATTGTTGTCCTGCATAAACTCGACTAACACGACTCCGTGTCTATTCCCAAAACACAGTTGCTATAACCTTGCATGTCGAGATAGTCCACTTGGCCTTGACTTTGACTGGTGATGTCGGGTGACGCCATTCCATTGACTAACGTTTAGACTCTGGGGTCATGTGAGAAACCCACGTCTCATCCCCTCTGACAATCTTCTCTAAAAATTGATCACCTTCCTTATGATATCGGTCCAAAAAAATCAAGAGCACAAGCCTTTTTTTCATTTGGTGTTCCTCAGTAAGCAGCCTGGGACCCCAACGTCCGCACAATGTGTGAAATTGCCATTTTGAGAGACAATTTTGCGCAAAGTTGTTCTACCCACATTCGGAAATTCCAATGCTAAAGTCGAAATTGTGAATCGCAGGTCTTCACGCATCATTTCGTCCACGGCCTTGACCAAATCTTCTGTGATCACTGATGGTCGGCCTGATCGCGGTCCATCAAGGAAATTTTCCCGTCCGTCCTTGAAAGCTCCCACCCACTTTGCTGACTTTGCTGTCACTCATCGCATTGGCGACTTACACTTGACTTATCTGTCGATGAACTTCCACTGCTGAAACGTTCCTTGCTGTCAAAAACATAATCACTGACCGTATTTCACAGTCGGCGGGCTGATCAATAATTTTAAACATTTTGAACTGACACTGCAAACAGCACACTGCAACAATACCAATGCAAATGGCGTCGTTTGACGAGCAAGGCATGCCGGGAGTCGGTGCGTATGCACGTTACAATGTTCGTGCGACATTCGATTAGCTACGTCGATTCGGACCTTACTTTCCGAATAACCCTCGTATTATAACAAGAGACAAGAAAAATGTCGCAGTTTGAGTGAATTGCAGGCTATAATCCAAAACCTCATTGCTAACTCAAGTATAAGCTTTGTTTTCACTAGGTAATGAGTGAACATGTATAGCCAAGTAAAATCTAGGACAATAATTGTCTTAATAGTAGGGACCGGAAAATGTTGCGTTTTGAACGACCTGTAGGCTTTACTCCGCGGTTCTACGAGTTTTCGAGCCTCAGCTTTCTGTTGATTAGCTGTTGCCCAGTATGCAGCCTTTCTTACTCCAGACCAGGTGGCACTTGTTTCCTTGCAGCTCTGTTACTGGGCCAGAGTTCACCTGGGCGTGTCTAAGCAACTGTGACTCAATTGCAAACATAACTGGAATGGACGTGTGTTTGAAGCGTAGGTTGTCCCAAAATGAATTCGCGAAATTTTCCACCCACTGAATAATAGTAATATAGAGTAATAACGCTCGTAACATTCAATTTCATGATGGTACGTTGTTGTCGCATTGATAAAGGCGAATAAGTAAACTCCAAATTTCATTTCTGAATGTGTTGTGAGGTCACGCAATGGGCTGGAAAAATACCATTTTTAGGAATGGCTGAAAATAAAATTCATTGAAGCGTGAACTAACTGCAGAAGAAATTGCACAAATGTTGGAGCGTTGAAAAATGATTAAAACTTCAAATTTCGCATTTATTGGTTTTTTGCCTCGCTTTATTTCAGGAGGTTTACCGAAACATTCTGCAATAAGATGCAGCTGCAGTACTTTGTTGTTATGCGATGGGTAACATCCGAGAGCAAGTAGTTATTATCAAGTAGTTATTAAATTCAGGCAACTAAAGGAGTATCAAGAGTTAGTTCAGCTATACAAATTTTAAAGTTTATTCATAAATCTAATAATGCAGATTTGAACTGGCCACCAAACGGCTCTGTATATATTGCATGTTCGCGGTCTGAAAGCGCAGAAGCGATAAGAGTGACAGTAGCAGGGAAACCAGGTGTGTTATCGCCTCCGAGTACATGGTATTTAACAAGTTTGAAGCATTTTTTACGTCAGTACGAAAATTTCAGCGATAACACCATCGATTTATGGCGTAATAACAAAATTTGCTTGTGAAGTCCGTTTCTGTGCTATTGAAAACATCCCATGTATCTGATACTGTGTACGTGAATTTACACTCACGAAGAAAAAAAAAAAAAGGACAAACATTTTTGGAAGCAATAGAAAAGTGCATTTTTTTGCGCACGTGCAGTATAACATATTGGCCAATCTGAGTAATGCTCCACATCAGAATGCCCCGTGGTTTTCCAAAAAGCGATGGATTATCATAGCTGTTGACATGTCTTTTGGTGTCGAACGCCGTTATCAAGGTTGTCAAGACATTACCTTCTCACCACAATGTTCCAGGCTAGAATACCAGGAATCGGTGTATATGTGAAAATTTTTTAAAATTCAAGGCTGAGCTTACTAGCCATATTAGACAAATTTTTTTTGAATGATATAAGTTTTTGGTTAGAAAATTTTGAAACGTTAACTGTGTTTCTTTAACTATTTATCTTAACTTGAAGTGCGTCTGCAGTATGTGAGACATTAATACTCAAAATAAGATAACTAATGTAAATTATAAATAAAAGAATGTAATGTTCCGTTAATTTTAAAGGAATTGTACGTAAAATGTTTAAATGTTATGTCTGTACTGCAGAGTAAATGAAATTACTGAAGTACTATACTGCATTTGAATACATTTTGTTGTCTTGAATCTTAAGTCAGGAAGAGAGAAAATAATCAATTAATGCAAACGAACCAACTCGTAAATAATGTGTTCTTTAAAGTAACCCTCCTAAAGGAAAGCGAGGGCGTTTTAAAGAAAGACGCATCTTTGTCCGATAGGTTGAGTCTAGACGCCAAGCAACATCCTTGACTCAAGGTATAGGCCTACTACTAAGAAAGATCTTGATTTGGCAGCAGTGGGTCAATTCTTTCCGTTGAGTGGAAATTTAAGTACAGCACAACATCCTCTGATGACTGAAGAGAGAACATTTTTCACTTGTGGAAATTCTCCAAACTAAGCTGTCATCCAAATCGGAATCTTTGAAGCTTTAGTAAGCACCAATTAAAACTAATAGCGCTACAGACCACCTGGAGTGGCTTACATTTTGTTTTCTGTTTTCATTCTTACTCATGCTTTACATTTACGAAACCACAGCATGTAAACAACTGAACAATTGGTTTTTTCGTATTTACCCTAGGGGATGAAGGCTGCATTTGAAAGCGTGTGTATATGTGTGCGTGCGCTTTCGCGTTAATCAACCGCAGAATACTTACTACGGTGCTTTCTATTCTATTTTCTCTCCCCTGTTCATTTCCCTGTAGAATCCGCTTTTTTGCGCCATTCTTTTGGCCATCATCCACTGCGGTTTCCCTTTCCTCTATTGTCCACGCATCATACGTTTTTAATACATCAATCGGTACTAGAATGGAGGTCTATCATTTGCAATATATTCTTCATTCTTTGTTATTTTCGCTGAAATGCCTCGGTTCGTTTTTTAATCATTAGGGCTCGCCTCACAGTGATTTGATTGTAATAAGGGAACGTCTACCCGTGGGTCCGCGAACAAAACACTTTTGAAAGTAGATGATTAAAATCAGGGTTTGTGTTACGAAGGCTGCAAGTTAGTATTTTTAGTTTAACTACTGCTAGACGCACAGGAGAAAATGCACGTTCTCCTTATCGAGTGCGTATAAAAACTATGGAACAAACGAAGAATATGTTGCAGGGCAAAGTGTTATATATAAATACCGTTCTCTGGTTTTCTAACAACCTAAGGTTCTGTTTATGGAGAAAATAATTTGGTTTTAATTTGTTGTAGTTCTTAACACATTCTACAATTGGTGAAATTCTGCACCAAATCATCGCTTCAAAAAGACTAGCAGTGAAATGTGTACATATGCCATTAAAGAGAATAACGTTTTATTGACTAACACACTTTTATTTCGTCGTGTAATGACTTCGTCCACACANCATATGCCATTAAAGAGAATAACGTTTTATTGACTAACACACTTTTATTTCGTCGTGTAATGACTTCGTCCACACATAATTCATTATTTGGGGCTACAAGTGTCTGACAATGGTCAGCTGTGTTCTAGAATGTGGCTAGATTTAAGTGTACCTATCACACCAGCGATTCTAATTGATAGTGTGCGTCAGTTCATCTTGCTCATTTACGTATTTTATTGTGAAATAGTTTCTTTCGGATACACGATGTTACTGGAGAACATATCTTAATGATATTCACATTTCTTACGGGTCTAAGGAATAACACCACATAGATAGGTCTGAGAGGTTTTATAAATGTTACAAATGTTAGGAATTAGTTTCCCGTGTGTCAAAGGGCATCGTTTTGACAATGATATTAAGTATTCTTTGGATAATACACATACACAAGGGACAGAAAACCTTGAAATTTAAATACTATTTATACAAATTTGTATGAAAAACATTTAATCACTATGCACCTNCAAGGGACAGAAAACCTTGAAATTTAAATACTATTTATACAAATTTGTATGAAAAACATTTAATCACTATGCACCTTTCCATATCATGTTGTCCAAACGTCATTTCTTAAGTAAGAGGAGATATTCTGGCTCGAATGAAAATAAGTTGTGCGTAAGACTCTAGGCTAATTCACTTCAAATGTCTAACTCATCATCTTAAGCTTTTTTAACAAGCGTTTTGAAATAAATTTTATTACTACAATTTTCACATAAATTTTATTTTACCCTTCGTCTGAAAACATAACTATAAAATTTTCATTTGTAAAAATTTATTGTAGTATCATAATCGCCGGAGGACATAATGCTATAATCTTATATATTATATAGAGTATGGTTTTTGTTTATTTCATTTTTTCTATCATCGAGTGAAGAGGTTTGGGCGGCTCTTAACAGCGAGGTATTGAGAGCCGATGAGGGTGATTGAGGTGAGTATGGAGCAGCTCCGGAATGAAAGGGCAGGGGAAACGGGAGATCCCTGATAAAGCCCGCCGATCAGTGGAATTGTCCGGCACGAATCACACATGCGGCTGGGGATTGAACTCGGTTTGCCTTGGTGGAAGGCGAACGGACTTACCGCTTTGCCACAGCGGCTTCTTTTCTATCAGACTTTGCAATAAGTACCAAGTGATTTATTGCACCAACTAAAATAGGAAAAACAGAACACTGGTCGACTGTGTTGTGTCTTTATATATTGTAGCGTTCATTAAAAAAATTACGGAAAATTATGCTTAATATAAAGTATTTCTCTTTTGGCACCGGATAATCGGCATACAGTGTATACAATTTCAGTCTCTCTTGTGACTCAGGTCTCTCAGTTAAGTGTGTGAGATACATAATAAAACTACCGTCTCCTTTATTACATTCAATGTGTACTTCAGAGTCAATATGAATAAACCAAAACAGAGAAACGTTGCCAAATATGTGAAAATATATTTATATGCCGTAAATAATTTGTGTTTATTTTATGTTAAATTTATTCAAACGCTTTTAAGTTATACTATTTCTTAGATCGAATGAAATATTTGACAACTATGTGTGTAGTAAAAACTGAAGTAAAATATAATTGAAATTTGTTTAGGAGTGCATCTCAGCGTAATTTAAAAAACTTATTTTATTTGGCAACAATTTAAACAAACACACAACTTACAACAAAACATGTAACATGGCTTCAGTTTTCGTGATTGCCTATGTTACTGGGTCTTTATAGAGTAGAAAAGTACACAAAGGCAAAACGTAATGGCAGTTCCTTTCATGTTAGCGTACACACCTTCCGATTGGCTGCGCGAGGTTCTGGGAATGGACATTGTTTCTTATGGGGCTGCTGCGTGCTGCGAAATATTCCTTATCGGTTGGGCTGCCTGCTAGTGAGTAAGTTAGCAGGCCTTGATTGGTGAACGGCGTTCCGACATTTTGCTGGCCAGTGGTGCCATTTTTCTGGCGTGTGCGGCTGGAGTTGGCGGTAGAAGTGACTCTTTCACCTCTGTTTTCTTAAAGTAGTGTGTGGCTCACTGCTCTTTCCAGTATTCCTTGTTTCTCGCTTTTTGCTAGGGGCTGCGGTGGTGTATTCGCTAGACCAATCGCCTCCTACCCAGGCAAACTGAAACCGGAGGGGTCGCTCCCTCATTTTCGCATGTAGGAATCGTGCCGGACAATGCCGCTGGTCGGCGGGTTTCCTCGGGAATATCCCGCTTCCCCAGCGTTTCTATTCTGGCGTTGCTCCACACTCACCTCGTTTCACCTTCATCGGCTTAGACATCGATCTTCAGAGCCAACAAAATATCTCCACTTCTCTCGCCTGTAGCTCTGTCGTATAGGCAACTTACTTCGCACAACTGTGTAACCAGTTAAAATCATTGCCTACCTGGGCCCCTGCCGCGGCCAGTCAATACTTTTTATTACGTTATATAGGCGAGGGCACAGAGTATATAAGAATACAGAGATGAAATATCCGCTTAAACCGCGAACTCCTGTCGCACGCACCAGCGGAATGGCGTCACTTGCCAGTAACATTTCGGAACCTCATTCGCCAACCAGCGCCTGGTAACCTACTCACCAGCCGGCAGCCAAGCCAATAGGAAACGTTTCGCAACACGTATTAATTAGCCAGTTAAAAACAAGTCCCGTTACAGGATCTCACGCAAACAATCAGAGAATGAGTTCGCCTACATCAAAGGAACCGCCACGCCATTTCGACTCTGTACTTATATCTACTCTGTGCCCAGTGGTTCTTAAACTTTGTGATTTCGAGGACCTCTTTGATGTGATGTAACTTTTGAGGACCCTCAACCATTTCTTTAATGCAAGCTAAGGCAATACTTTCTGTTATACAACCTATTAAATTTTTTCACAATACAAACTGTTTATTGTTACAATTTCAAGTTTAGCTTACACGAAAAGTTGTTAAAAAACCGTTTTAATAAACAGAAAATAGTTAAAAAGTTATGGCATAATTACAACATATTTATGAGAAGTAAAATATATTATTTCATTTGCCAACTCCTAACCATAAACTCACAGACTTGATGGGTCTGCACACCACAGATTAAGAATACCTGGC
Organism: Clitarchus hookeri; assembly: GCA_002778355.1. Taxonomy (NCBI): domain Eukaryota; kingdom Metazoa; phylum Arthropoda; class Insecta; order Phasmatodea; family Phasmatidae; genus Clitarchus; species Clitarchus hookeri. Next base: position 364,355 of record NQII01002245.1, on the reverse strand, counting down.
CTGCAGTTTACTTCACAATTCTCTGCACTGCTTTCTAGAGGTCATCGTTGTCTGTGCTCGCGTGTGTGTTACGTTCATTTTGCGAGGAGATCGTACTTCGTGGTNTGCTTTCTAGAGGTCATCGTTGTCTGTGCTCGCGTGTGTGTTACGTTCATTTTGCGAGGAGATCGTACTTCGTGGTTGCTCACACACATTCCATGGCATGATTCGATTTATGGGCGGTGATTTTCGAGTTGTTCGGAGAATAATGTAGTCAGAAGGTTCTGTCGTCCTTAGCCACGACGTCAAAATTGTGAGATTGAAAAGCCAACATTTATAATTAACTTTAAGAATTTATGCTTTATGAAGGCACGAATTTACTGGCCCCAAAGAAAACGCTGAAGTGAGCTGCCTGTATTCTCCACTACAGCAGTATCAGTTATTGCCGGTCTCTGTATTTCCACTTACCTTCGTCTTTATTGGTCCTGGCTACGCCGGACACGCTTACTGCACTCGGCGACGATTGCTTTTGACAGACCGTTGGCCAATCGTGTTGACTGTGTACTAATTAATTTAACGCGACACGTGTAACATGTTGTATAACCCACCGTGCTCCCTCGAGAAATTATTAAAAAACCAAATTTTATTCTAACGAATTGAAATGTTGATGGTTGTTGCTTTTTACTTAGATTCTGTTATATCCCAGCGAAACCATAAAACGGAAAAGGTATAAGAATGGTCTTCAAGAGCAAAGACGTTTCCATATAAACGTACCCCCAATTATATACGTTCCTACTCCTCAAAAGGTTAAAACAATCATTTTATCGTAGCCCGTTACCTTAATAAGTTCAATTGACAGAAAACTGGTGAGATGTTGTTCCGTTAGGAGCGCGGCACTTTGCCTAAAAGTCATGTTGTCTAAAATGTTAGGAAACATTTTATTTCGCCAAAACCTATTTTGCCTAAAACTCATTTGGACTAAAATCACCTTGCATAAAGTCACTTTGTTAATGTAATTTGGCCTAAAATTATTTTAGGCAAAATGACTTGTAGGTTAAATAATGTGCATTGATTCCGTTTCTGAATTAATTTTTTTATCCTGCAATGGAAGGGAATAACAGCCTTGCGTTTGTTTCGCCTATTTTGTTGAAATATAATGCTGGAGACAGCACAAGGCGTAAACAAACCTGGCGCACATTTAACCTTATCTTGCGTTATTTGAAGCTCATGTACGTAGTATACTGCTTTACAAACACCAGCGAAACCCCGGAAAATATGTGACACACAAGCTTTCCCTAACTCTTATATATTCTTTTGTTATTATCGACCCAGTAGCTTGGGTATCGTGCAGAAAGTTCAGAAGAAACGTGTATAAAAGAGTCGCATGTAAACTGAAGGTTTTTCAAACTACCTGTTGTCGGTATTAATAAGAAAAACCGCGACACCACACATGATATACGTACGAGATGAATAGAAGGAACGGCGTAAGATAACGGAAAATGGGTTGTTGCAATTTTTCTTATTTTTGAGGAGGTTGGGACGCGTATATTTTGTGAAAAAAGGCTACTCTATCTTTGAAGTGTAATCGAAATGGTGAATTCGTGTTATTATGATGGTATTATTGGACTGTGTCCATTGCCGACCATGTGACTAAATAAAAATAAAAGTTGCACACACACAGAACTCAGCAAGACGAAAAACGAAGAAAACGTTTTACATTACCACATTCAGATGATTAGAAAAAGTTGTTTCCCTGTCAATAGAAATCAAATATGTATATAATTTAAACGAAAAAAAGACAGATGAACAACTTATTATTACAAAACAGGACAGAGAGCAAAAGCAAACTAAAAGAAAAGACAATACGATGACGAAAACAAAAACACTATACAGGTGAACAAAACTGTACAAAAAACAACATCAGTGGACACAGCTAAACAATAAAAACGAGACAAGCTTTCTTGCTAAAGTGAACGCTGTAGCTCATATCGTTCATATAGACGTTGATCTCAGCTCTGAGTTCCGAAGTTTTAAAAGTGACTTTTTTGAATTTTATATTGTATAGGGATTATTACGCCCCCCCCGGTTGTTATGCCTGAAGGCTTATCAAGGAACGGCTTACAAACTAAAATATCATCTAACTTAAGCTAACACCCATGCCTTACCTGGGATTCGAACCCAGAACCTACCGCACCCCAGACAGGCGGTGCTACCAACCTACTGCGCGACGGGAAACCGGCTTTTTTTTTTTAATAAAGAGACTTGATATCACCCACCAAACTTTCGTAGATTACAGATATTTTCCAAGAAAGCGTCATTCAGCATATGTTGTTTCATCGCAAATAGTTTCTAATATTTTGAAATTAAAAATATTTTGAAATCACTTGTAAGTATTGCTTTTTACAAATTATTCATAAGGATCGTCTCAGAGAATTTCTATCTGGAGTTTAGAATTATTTGAAATATATGTTTGTATTTATGCATATCTTAACGCAGTTATATACACACACACCTATATGGGTGTGTGTAAGGAAAGTAAAACTAGCCTTTTTATTACAAATTATAATTTTTAATTATATTATTAATTTTATTAATAACTAATTATGTATTGGCCTGTAATATAACTTTTAAAAGTATATACTGAATATATACTTATTACTTAAATACCTTCCCTAGGATGAAAACATATTCCATATGCATGCGCGTTTCATAAGAAAACACTACTGAAGACAGAATAGCTCTCCTCACAAACACGCACCGGAGGTAGAAGGCCAAAGGCAAGGGCCGTTCCTAGCTTGTGAATTATTTAGGAGAGGACAAACATGCTCTGAATGATGACGTCACGGACGTATAGTTTAAACGGAGACGGGGGAGGGAAGTAGAAAGTAGGTCATTGGGAGGGCAGATAGATGAGAGACGGTGCATGGATAATAAACTCGGAATTGACGATTATCACGAAAACGCTGTATCACCGTCGCCAGCACTATGCCGTAGCAGTGAAGTACAAGCAAATACTAGTGGCTTAGCGTCCGCTCTATAACCCAAGGCACGTTTAAGAGAAAGTCTTAGCCGCAAAAATTTTTCACATGTCAAATAATGTTTAGCTTCGCAAGGTTTGAACTAAGCAGTAATCTGGACCATGAATCGTGCAGTACTCGGACTACTCGCCTCCTGCCGAGGAAAACCGGGTTCGATTCCCAGCGGGGTCCCCCGTATTTTTGCACGTGGTGAAACGTGGCTGACGTTTCCGTTGTATGGCGGGTTTTCTCAGGATGCTCCTTGTTACCTAGCCATTGTATCACGTCTATGCTCATTCATAACTTAATTTCACCCTCACTGGTGCTCAACACCTCGATTGTATAGTCTATTCGCGGTTTCTTCACACTATTTCGATCGAACCTTAAACATATCACCCTATGTATGACGTTTTTGGTTGTTAACTAAATATGACATTTATCACAATCGTTTTATAATTATTTCAACAGGAACATATCTTATTTTTGGTTAATGTTAACTTTTACTTTCTTTCTGTCTATAAATTACACTATTTCATTTAAACTAATACGAAAAAAACAGAGATAAAGTAGGTGTGTTGTTAACGCTTAGTAAGAAATAGTACTCATGTACAAAATATAACAACACCAGTGCGCACGAATGCGGTACGTTGTACCCTTGGTTTGATTTTATAGACTTAGTTAAGCTTTCTTTGCATGATGTTGAGAAACAATCTTAAAGTGGAACTTCAGCAGAGTTTCAGAAAAGTTGGAAGTAACCATGAACGGAATATAAGCGACGACTAAACACGCAAACACCTTTTCATCTCTCGCTGGGTGAGGAAATAAGTTGTTTATAGGAAATAACCAACATTTAAGACGGACAAATATACATTTTTAATGCTTTGTTTTTCTCTCCCGGTTTTTCTTTTTTCAAAGGAGAGTATTTTATTAATAGATACTTCAAGTATTCGATTTCTTGAATATTAATATAAAGTTCTAATATTTCTAATACTTTTTATTTACAGTATTTCTCTTTTGAATACTAAGGGGTGCCAGAAATGCAAACCTTACTTAGAATTGCAGCTAATAATATAACATGTTTACAATATTTAGTCGGTATTGTAATTGAAACTGGCGATTTAAAAATACACCGTATTTGCAATATCCGTGTGCAATTTTAGATATACTGTAAGAGTGCACACCACAAAAGAGAATTTTCTTCTTAGATACAAGAAAGAACTGTAGAGTTTCAGGAAATAAGCTTGTTGTACATTTTTTTTAAGAAACAGTTTCCCCTGTTTGAGTCTGTGCAAAAGTAGAATATAAAATAATAGCAAAGTAAACCATTGAAATAACACACGGTTTTTTATAGAAACATAATTATATAAACGCATTTTGTGTATGTAGGAATGTATTTAAAAAACAGCCAGTATATCTCCAGTTGCAGAGAATGAAGTCCACAGTANCCGTATTTGCAATATCCGTGTGCAATTTTAGATATACTGTAAGAGTGCACACCACAAAAGAGAATTTTCTTCTTAGGTACAAGAAAGAACTGTAGAGTTTCAGGAAATAAGCTTGTTGTACATTTTTTTAAGAAACCGTTTCCCCTTTTTGAGTCTGTGCAAAAGTAGAATATAAAATAATAGCAAAGTAAACCATTGAAATAACCCACTGTTTTTTATAGAAACATAATTATATAAATGCATTTTGTGTATGTAGGAATGTATTTAAAAAACAGCCAGTATATCTCCAGTTGCAGAGAATGAAGTCCACAGTAGGTCTCGAGCACACGCACTGTTATCACGTAAATTTTACTTTACTAAATTTATCGCCTCGCAGCAATGGAACATTCTCATGAAAACACTACTTTTTGTTCGGAGAGAGGATGGTTTTAATCGGAGTTTGGTCTCTTTTTCTTCATCTAACTACTTCCTTCTGTGTAAGTTATCGACTTCATAAGGAAAATGCATCTGAATAATACGGAAAACTTTTTATGGTTGGCTGCATTTACACTTTACGTACAAAGTTACCGTAAATTATTCGAGGTTTCTGTAATGCTCGTAAACTTAACTTATAAAAGTCTGGGGGAAGCAATAGAATATAATTTTCAAATCCAATTCAGCTGGTATACATAGTTTAAGGTATATGTAGCGAGCATTATTTCAAACGGAAACTCTTAATTCACCCGTCTAACATGCGCGAAAATTGGGTTTCAGTGCATTCGTAATACGCGTCTTTAAAACAAATTAATTTACATGTACACTATCTATTTTCTACGTGAAAATAAATAAAACTTAAGGCACAGAACCTCTTACAAACACTACTACGAAGCTGTACAACACAGCCAAAACTACATTTTCAGTGTGTTTAGTTTAAAATATTCTGGGTGAATACCTGCGATTTGAGTGCAGGGCCCTGCATGAGACTTTGCTATAAACTTTTCACAAAAAATTTATAGGCTCCACGCTTTAGACGGAAATTCTACACACAATTACGGAAACTTATGCATGTTGACGACGGAGTACATGATATGCGATTGCTTCTTTGCTTTAATACCGAAAAAGAGGAATAGATCATCAGGTAGACGGGTGCCGTAAGCAATGGTTTTTAATGCCAAACTACGAATGAGCGTTTAGTTACGTAGCTTACGGCGTGTATAAACTGTTCTTTCGTCGTAACCAGTTTGATGAAATTTAAAAATGTGCGAAATAAAGTTAACATCTTGAATTCATATATCTACAATTACCGAGGGAAACAGGATGAAAAACGCGATCTCATTATAAAACATCTATAACTGTAATTAATTTTCTACTTTACAAATTTTCGTCATGCATAATTTTGTAGTGTTCTCATCTGAAACAGTTGAAAAACCGCAAAACTGTATTGCGGAAGACACAAATTTTCAATTAAATGACGTAAAGTAAAAATTACGGAATAACATAACAGAAAAAACGGAATAGTTGTCAATTAGACTTTAAAACATGTTTATCGTTTGTCGAATAGCACTCATAATTTCTCACGAATTTATTTAAATAATTTTTAATCGCCGCTGGGAAAACCTTTCCGAGCTGGCGAACAAGTAATCTGTGTGGGACTGCCCAAGCGTAGTGAAATGAAATTTCCGGAGAATTTAGCGAGAGCAGCGTGTTATTAACACGGAATATTTGATACAGTTTGTTCACTGTTTTTTAAAACTCTGTTTGAAATCAACCTATAAAAATATCTCTTGTAATAACTGCATACGCTTTAACGTAAAAACTAACTGATGTATACACTTATGTTGACAGATTCAGAGGAAAAGTAATTACCTGCATATCTTAACGTATTATTCCAACTGTAGTGTATAAGCACATTTACAAATTGAATAGGTTTTCTTTACATTTAGACCAAAAGTCAGTGGAACAGTAACGTATTTGCCACTATAGTCTATGAACTGTTTCTTTCCACTTTATGAATACACCCTTTGTAAAACCACCCGATGTATGACACATTTACAGGTCTCCTCACGTGTGGCGGAAAGATACAAAAAAGGGGGGATAAGATAATGAAAGCCAAAATTGCACTATGAACTGTGAACAAAACGTAGGCATTCACATTTTGTTGGGTGTCACGGTTAACCACAAAACCCGAAAATGTGAACAGCGAACTTATAGCGTATATTCTTAACACGGACGGAAACATGTCCGCCTGTTGCTTAATTGCAAGATACCGTGCAACATCGTCTTTGCGTTACATATCAAGGTGATCAGTGGCAGACGCCGGCAAAATGGCACAACATTCTCGAGCTTAGATGCCCCGCGCAATTGTTTAGTGAAAAAAAAATAGGTTTTTCGCGTTCAGCGATTTTAAAGTTTTCACTATTGGCCATACTCATGAGTTAGCTTCTTCCACTCGCCATGTCTTAATGGCCACTGCGGCCAACAGATACCATGATACTGCCCAGAATTTGGTGAAATTTAGGAAATCATTCAATTACCACTCAAAGCGTAAAATTTGTGGTTTCTGAGCAAGTGAAATTAGGCCTGAAAATACACGCGTCTTTACTTCATCCAGAATTTACAAAGAGCGTTGAAGGAATAAATTGCAACTTATGTGGTAATGATTGTATATTGTCATTAATCCGTCCCCTAGGACGTGATAAACCCATCACATACTATTCCTAACATTGAGGGTTATTTGTGGCCATGAAATGCAGTCTTTTAGTCACTGGGATCGGCTCCTCCACATCGATGAATCACTCTGTGGGTGACGAGGAAAGGGAATTCCTTAGGCTAATATTATTCATCAGATAATTCCTCTTCGCTCGAGGATTACTGTTAACACTGCTCTGGTGAGCAATCTTCATTTACCTCCCAAACTCCTCCCCCCACGTCCCCAGGGGAAAAACTACCGGAAGTCGTAACTGGGTCAGAAGATCGAGATTGAACTATAGGACATGGCTCTTGGAGTTCGCCTACGTAACGTAACTTCCGAAACAACATTAGAGCAGATAGAAACTTAATATAGTGACGAACAAAGTTGGTTCTCCAGAACAATGTATGCGTTCTGCTTATCAGGCGCAATCACAAGCTTACAAATAGGAGCACGCTAATTAGCTCTACATAAATTTAAGTTGGATACCATCTAAACGTCTGATAATATAAAAATAAATATGCTGAGAAATGTAAATGACTATCCCTTCTTTGAAGAAAAGGAAGGCTGAATGGACCATAACATTTTTCGATATAAAAAAGGTCGACTTTAAGAGTTATTTCTAGCGTGATCAGAGAATCTCAAGATTCAGTTAAGTGAATAACCTTTCGTCGCATAACATAAAGGCGGTTAGAATGTTACGGGAGAGCTGGTTTTTATTTGAATTCCTCACACATAAACCTCATAATTATAATCTTAATAACTGATATTAATACATGTAATGCTACTCGCTGGGAACTTAGTTTTAAGTCTAACCATTCATTGAGACAAACTGGCAGTCAGCGCGCGCGGCAGTGTAGTTACTTAAATAATAGCAGCTAAATAAATTAAATTCAATTAGTAAATTAATCAGTTGTATCATATCTGTTTAGGTGAATTACTCCCATTCTTAACACTTTATTCTAAAAATGTTTGTATCCAGTCGTAGAATAAGGAAACCAGTTTTATCTAGTTCGGTGAGGTAAACTTTCTTGCGCAGGATGATACTCCAAGGTGTTCTCTCGTAACAGAAGTCAAACCAACCTATGTCGTTCTTTTTTTTTTGTTTGTTATTATGTGCAAGTTGTTAAGAGTCAATAGTGTCGTAGTAAAAAAACTAAATAATTTAAGTGTGTTAACACATAAGCACAAGGCTGGATTTGAAGCAACAACATTCGATGCTGCAATGAGTTGCAACCCGAACACTGCCGGAGGAAACACAATTTACGAATTACTTGATTTAACGAAAATATTTTCAGTTTTGGTGGAGTACTCAAGAAATTTTGAAGGCAGCAAGATGTTAAACAGAATCTTACTCCTAGGTTACAGCATGATTATTCGTTGATTGCACAGATTGACAGAAAATTTTAGTGGAAAGAAAGAAAGTGCCACTGAAACAGATAATCTGGTTATGACTATCACATGTCATTATAATTTGTAGTTCTATGCATATGCAAGTCATGTAAGAAGGTTGCTTACAGACATTTAATATTGCTCAGTTTATACGCGTAGAAAGTCTTGGAAAAAAAGGTAATATCGTGAGCATACTACATTTATGGCAATTCACATAGTAGATCGTACATAAAAATGTTTTTTCAGCAATATTTTCTTTGATTATAAGTACAGAAATTAAAAATTTTTGTATTTCTTTCGGAACAGGTATTTGACATCCGAGCAAGTAGTGCAATGGCAAATTTAACTGTAGACTGCCTGAGGGCAAATTTATTTATAAGCCTGCCGGCACATTTTAAAAAACCAATCTTTTTTAAATTATTTTGCTGGTAACAAATATCTTAGCGTCGAACAGCACTGCGGTGACTTGGGAAAACATACTTTTCTTCTCTCCGTTGTTTACTCCAGAATCTCCAGAAGCAATAGGAACGCCTTTGTTCCAGTCTGACGGTCACCGGCGTCGGCATCGAGGGAGATGGAGGGCGCATAGGGGCATCGCTGGTCTGATTGTGCCATCTGATCGGGAGATAGATGGGAGGAGGGTGGTTCTACTCCCACTCGCGGGGTCACCCGTCTCCGAGGGTCATGCCCGAGGACCGCTGGCGGAGTTGAAGAGGGAGGGGGGATAAATATTGACACTGCAAACACGGGGCGAGTGGAGACCTCTGCGACCCTCCAGCCAGGCTTCGATCGCTCCTTCAGCGCTGACTGATTCTAGACGACGCATCTCGTCATGCGGGGAGGGAGAAGTGCTCGACGTCAAACCCCTCCGCATTTCCACCCTCACCACCACCCCCGCAAAATACTCCAGGGCTACCCCACGCTTATGAAACTCAGCCCTTTGAGGGGGGGGGCGGAGGGAGAGGAGAACAAGAAAGAAGTGGTGGGCGATAGAAAGGTAGGAGCCACCCTGCTGCAAGAGTATTCGGCCTATGGGAAGAACGTCACTGGAGGTGTTTTGTGTGACCGAAGGGGTCGTGGTGGCTGGGCGGTTAGACTACTCGCCTCCCACCAAGGCAAACAGGGTTAAACCCCCGGCCAGGTAATTCCCGGATTTTCGCAAGTGAGAATCGTGCCGGACGATGCCGCTGTTCGGCGGGTTTTCTCGGGGATCTCCCGTTTCCCTCGCCCTTGCAATTTGGCGCGCTCCATTCTTGCCTCATTTCACCCTCGACGGCTCAAAACGTCGTTGTTAAGAAGCGCCCAAATCTGTCAACTCAACTTTGCATCCCCGGAACCTATAAGAGTCGGAGAGCTAAAGACCCTGTCACAGTGTAAAATTTTTTCCGTAGAACTGCCTAAAATAAAGTTAATAAAATAAATTTGGTTCGTTCTGACCTCACTGAAACGTCATTTTGGCCGTCATGTTTTAACGGAAAAGATGGGTGGCTCTAGTTCCCATAAAAAATTTTGAAAATTGGATGTGTTCTAAAACTTATTTTATGTTTGACGGGCTCAGCCAATCAGAATTGTGCATGATAAAAATGGCCATTTCTGACTTCACGAAACTTACAATGGCAAACAATTTCTGGTAGTTTAATAAAACTATGAAAAATAATTAATGTATCTGGAAGATCTTTGATCATGAATGCTATTCAAAGTGGTTAATTCCCAAATACTCTTTAGAACCCTGAGATATTAAACTTCATAGTGCAGGAAATATCTCTAATAAATATAATTTAATTATAGTTATTATGTGAAAATAAATCATAATATTCCTTACATTTCTTGCTGTAGCGGACTGCGAGGTAACGCAAGAGTAGTATCTCATTTTGAGAATAATTTTAAATGAAAATTCATACTATATGATCCCAGTAAAATATTGAATAATGTGACACGTTTTCAAATACATTTAAGATTATGTGATTCAATTTGCTGGATGGAAATGTTGATGCTCGTATTTCGCGTAATATATTGCCAAATATATTAGAAGGCGAAAATTTTACATGGTGACAGGGGCTTAAGGGTGATCTAGGTATGCGTATCGCATGACTCATTACCTCTATGCACAAGGCCTTTAACTGGCGTGCAATCATTCTCTCGTCAGCTCGCATCTTGAGATTATCAGAGGTGACCTTATTATTTTATTGTGTTAAAAAAATGAAAAGGTGTACTGCATGTCCATAATGCATGTCGCGAAAATTTTATACCTTTCAATGATAGTGAAATATCCATTTTATCTCGTTTTCACTTTACAAAATACAAGTTAGAAACGGAAATAAAAACGGAAACTATTTTTCGGAAAGGAAAATTTTTTTAACTACTGTTTGAAAGCAGACGTCGCTCAAAATATTGAAATATTTTTAACTAATAACTATACAACTGATACGCTGACATGAATAAAATAGGATAGTGATAACTGAGTCACAGTTCACTAGCTACTACGTACGAATCCAACATTTCTCCGAGTATATAAATGTACTGTATCGAATGCCGAAAATAAGAGTTAGAACAAAACAACGGAGCCGGCTAGAAAACGCGTTGAACGTTTTGTTGAATAGAAACCATAAATCGCTTTCGGATTTATTTTAATAGCATTTCATCGCCACTGGGGAAAACATTCCGGTCTAGTGAGCAAATAAACTGAGCAGGGCTGTCCAAGCGTTGCAAAATTAAATTCCTCNGCTTTCGGATTTATTTTAATAGCATTTCATCGCCACTGGGGAAAACATTCCGGTCTAGTGAGCAAATAAACTGAGCAGGGCTGTCCAAGCGTTGCAAAATTAAATTCCTCGTGGATTCATGGAGTGCAGCACATATTTAACACTCTCATCCGGAATCGGAAACTAAATTAACTTTATCATTGAAAAAAATTATTACTTATTGAATTTGAAAATTAGCTTTTTGGATTTTAAAACTGCATGCACAATAACTTAAATTAAGTTACAGANTATTACTTATTGAATTTGAAAATTAGCTTTTTGGATTTTAAAACTGCATGCACAATAACTTAAATTAAGTTACAGATGTAATATTTTGGTACGGAACTGTAACAAACTATGTAGAAATTCCTAAATAACATTTAAAAGGATGATAATACTATGCCAACATAGCAAATCGGATGGCACTATTTTGGATTAAATTATAAGGTTTTCGGAAATATGGAGTGATAGCACAAAACTTATTTTTCCGTATATTATTTGCTGAACTATATAAGTTTACGTAAATATATAATCTAGAACATCTTAATTACCACAAATGATGTTCACTTGAAAAAATATTTCTTTTATGTAGGTTAAATCCCCTAAATAATTTTCCAATGCACCACAATATAAATTAACATAAACAAGTGCATGTTCTGACGCGAGAGAAATCATTAAATTAGTTACACTGATGTGTTTTACATTCGAGTAATATGAACGTTTGTTGATATGTTGCATTAATTATTTCAATAAAATTTCTCTTAAAACACACAGCTATACAAATAACAGTACTTAATAGGGAATTAAACACGGAACCCCTTGCGCTGGAAAACCAATGGGATGTCAAAATATGCAGAATGAGCTCAGACGATGAGCTTTTATATTTAAATTTATTATTCCCATATTTCTTAAGTATGAGTACTGTTAGTGTTTTCAACTTTAAGTGACAAAAATATGATTAAGTTATTGCAATTTACAAATTTGACTACTACAGTATAACCTTGAGCAATCGAACATAATCGTCAATTAGAATAATATACTGTGTTTCTGTAAAAGCGTGCAAGATTTAAACTGGGAATAGGGACGGCATCACGGAACGTTTTTAGATTGGGAACATGTAGTCCAGCAGGCCAACTATAGGAGATGTGGGGTAAACTTGTGCACTACCCATGTTGCACGTGAGGTTCACCTATCGTCCGCAAGGTGGCTCTGTCGTCCGTACACGAACACGGTACGCGCGCGTGTACCAACGAAAGACGCAAAACTCACGGGGTATTTGAACGGATGGGGCAGAATCTCGTACGCCGTGGCCGTGCTTGCTTCGAGGTTGGTGGCCGTCACTTTGAGCAACTCTTACGAGGTGCGAACCGATACGTTGACACCGGCCCGTCAGTGGAGTGTACCTGTACATCACTATCTGTCAACAGCTTACGCAGGCAATGTTAATAATCCACGTAACCAATACGGACACCTGTATTCATGTTATACGTGTTTGCGCCCATATCTCCTTTCTCTGGCTTCGCGGACCACACGTTCCAAATTCAAAACTCACCGAGGTGTAGCCCCTATTCCCAGTTTCAATTTTACACACTTTTACTGAAACAACCTGTATATTTGACGAGTTAGATAATCTTACCTATTTTTTATAAGCTTATTGAATTTGAAGCAATTGCTCATATTTTAGTGGGGATATTTTGAAGTTCACCCTGACTTATTTCCAGAATTTCTATATCTCAATTCACAAGAAATATTACATACAAAAGTTTTATTTTATGTTTGGGTTTATAAAATAATGCAGAAGTAAAATACATTATTAATCCGAGGCAGTAAAGTATCGTTTCTCGACGATCTGTACGAAAGGCTCCACTGTTCTTCGTATTTTCGAGGCTCTGCTATCTGCTCGTTGGTTATTGTCTGGGGGTAGCCAGTTTCACATCACGCCAGGAGGCACGTGATTCGGTGCACGATTACTTGCAGGTATGTTGGCTCAGTGTTCATTCTGGTAACAGAGTATTCTGGAATACAGAGGCGAAAAAGCCGCTTAAACCGCGAATTCCATTCGCACATGCCAGCAAAATGGCCTTACTGACTAGCAAACTGTTCGAACACCATTCGCCAATGAGCGCATTGTAACCTACTTGCCATCCGGCAGCCCAGCCAATAGGGAACCCTTAGTAGCATGCAGTAACCAATCGGACACAAGGCCCGTTCCCAGAGCCTCGTGCAGCTAATAAAAAAATGGGCACACCCACTTCAAAAGGAACCACCAAGCGTTTGATAAACTATGTCCCAATGGAGACCCTAGCAGATTTATGTGTGTGTTTAAAGACTATCTTGTGCTAAAATGAATTCATGGAAATTTCCAGTCACTACTCATAATTCGAAAGTGAAAATACATATTTATCATCATATTCTCTTCAGTTACATTTTCTACTTGTGTACCGAACAGCAGACTACTGCGAATCCAATAAATGTAAATAACTGTTCGTCTTTATTGTATTCGCGCATTTAGAGCAGCACATCTGGTGCTGTTTCCCGAGAAAACGGAACACAAGCGTGGTTCCTACGGAACTCCAATGAAAGATGCACACGTACGTCCATAAGTTAGTCGGGGCACGTCCCACCTCGCTGTGAATTTCTGCAGCTTGAATATGAATTACATTTGCGGAAACTCCCTCCTCGACTCGGGAAAAGGTGCCCGCTGTCGGGGCGACGCTGAAAAATACATCGGCGAAACACGATGAGGGGGGAAGCGGTGAGCGGTGTCGGGAAATATACAAAAATGCCGTTGCTTTATCGTTTTCCCCGGCGTGATAGACACGAGTTCCGTTCCAAAGGTTGGACAATGACTTCGGTCTCCAAACATTTTTATTTTTAGTTAACGTGTGTAGTGAAGGGGTAACGGTGGCTTAGTGGTTAGACTATTTCGTGTGTGGGAATCGTGCCGGACGATGCTGCTGGTCAGTGAGTTTTTTTGGGGGATCTTCCGTTTCCGCCGCTCTTGCATTGCGGCGCTGCTCCATGCTCGCCTCGCTTCACCCTCATCGGCTCTCAAGACCTCGATGTTAAGAGCCGCCCAATTCTGTTCACTCACTCACACTTTTATATTAACAAAAATAAAGTTTTTACTAACTTCCATATATTATAGTTGCATTAAAAGTATGTAAGAGAAAGTGTACAAACATTACTAAGTACTAACTAATATAAAGTATTACCCTTTCATTATGTATTAATTATTGTTTGCCTTTTCTAACCATCACGCATATGAATTAATTTTCGTATTTTTATGGTAGCAGTAAGTATTTAAATAATGCCCACAATGATAACACTACATGTAGCAGAGGGTACAAAATGAGAAAGAAAGTAGTTCCTGATTATGGTGTTCAAAATTGCACCACTAAGAGCGAACAATTTATAAAAACTTTTCACGTCAAGAACTAGTACTCCTTAAATATTTGCGGTATGTTAATTCTCCTTCAACAACAGTATTTAATGTCCACTCATAGTATCTTCCAACTTTTCTGAAGCCCTTCTTAAGTCCTACTTCCAGGATATTCCTCCACCTCGCGCAAACAAAGATTAACTAAGTCTAGAAAATTACACCAAAGGGACAACGCACAGCATTTGTACGCACATGGTATAATAATGTTCTGCATTAGTATTTTTTATCACTAGCTTTTATTCATTTTAATTATAAATGAAATATAATAATATGTAGATAAAATATTAGTAGAAGTTCAATTTTACCAAAAATATGATATTTATATGTTTACACAAATTTAAAACGCTTTTGCTATATGGAATATTTTCGAAACAACAAAGCACGTCATAAATGAGACGATTTTTCAACGGTTTGATTGGAAATGTGTGAAGAAACCGTGAATAGACTATATTGCACGATTGCTTAATATATCAAAGGAATAATTGTTAAAAATGATGCACTCGAAATGTAAGAACTTTGTTTTCCCCCTTTGAGGAACGTGAACTTGATACAGAGTAATCAGGGATAATAATCATGGGTATCTTCCGTTGTCCCACAAACATACTCGCAGGTTATCATGCATGATATTAAATAAAATATTATAAACCAAATTTCAGTTTCTTAATATATTTGTCCCTAAGAAATAATTTACAATACTTTGAAGTTAGATATTGGATAAACCAGGATGCCTAAATGGCCTCCGTTAACAGCATGATGGATGGCTATTAGTATGAGAAAGTATTTTTGATCATTATATAATTCACATATTTAAGTAAAGTAGGGGTATTTACATTATTAATATTCGTATTTGCAATGAGATTAATGTACTAGTATCCTCGTTGAGAGAGACGGATTCTATCACAAGTGGATCCAGATTTAGAGTTTTTTATAATCACGAAATATGACCGACGTTGCTGATGGTGTTTTTATGTGTAATCCAGTTTTTTATTGCCTGTACTTTCTAACTAACCCATGTGAAAGCGTGTTTTTATTGAAGTTGACATTGAGCTCGTCACGTTTTGCGTTATGTTGATGTTTACGTGCAGGTCGCGGATCAGTGTACTAACAATGCGTTAAGAGTATCGTGAAGTTGGATGTTTACTAGTCAGAAGTTGAACTTACTTCAACCTTACGTAAAAATAACGAAGTGCGAGCCAATCAGATTTAAGTAACGATTATTTTTTGTCGTTGGTTTCCTGTATTAATTTTTTGGCCTACAGTTCTCTCCTGGTGTATGCATCGTTATAAGGCATATAACTCCAAAGGAATTTGGAGTTTTGAATACTTTTGTAGGTTTTTGAATTAAAAACAAACTAACGATCTGAAAAAAATGTAGACTTAAAGAAAAATGTATGAGCGTCATTTAATGTTAAGTTCTTTCTGGTGCTTAATTATAATTTTTTTAAATATAGTTACTAATTGCAATACACTCATTTACTCTATGTTTATATGTGCACATATGCATATATCTATGATCTTTCTTTTCTCAGATTCTAAATAAAAAATATTTGGTTGTTGTGCATATCGAGTCATTATTCTTTAGGGGCTTCTCTAGTAAAAAAAATTTAAACCCTCAAGTTCACCTCCGACCGTAAAGAAGCATCGCAACGGGCGATGGAAAATAGCATAAACTAGTTTCAGACATATTCTGTTTTTGCTCATAATTTTAAGCTGTGACTATAAGGTTTCAATAAAGCGATCTTTTCGGAAAAGATACAGCTTTGCCGCTATGGGTTAAAACACTGCTTTACAGAGGAATAAATATCGTAAACTGAGGGCTGCTTAACTGCGATTTTTGCTGACTTTGACTATATTCAACGACATATTTATGTTTCAATAACAAAATTTATGAATTAGCAACCGTCCTGAAAAAAATAAATACTTTCAAATATGTCATAGGTTATTTTTAAAGAAATTAGAATAAACATATCTTCTTAAAATGAGACTTAAATGACAAATAGGGAGTCGCCTTAATTATATTACGAACAGAGCTACAGTTATATAAAATTTTTGTGAGTGAGTTAACACAGAATTAAAATAACGAGGGCGATATTATCTTTAATGTGAATCCTTCTTTAGGGTCTAATCTCAAGCCATGGTTCCAGAGGCGATGTCCCCCTACGGATCCCAGCTAAAAAGTGGCTTCTTCGATTCTTTTGGCGCTCCCCGCGAGTGAAGTAGACTCATTATTCGGGTCTAGCACGGGACTTACGTGCCATAGTTGCAGCTTGCTGGGCACATGACAGTCGTGGCCACGCGAAATCGATACCACGCTCTGCGGACTTCAGAGAGGCTGGCCTGACCCAACAGCGGCGGGGAAACACTTCTGCACGCCGCTTGTGGACGTGGCAGTAGGCACCTGGGGAGAGGAAGATATCCGTATCTCTATTAGGCACACATTAATCTCAACTCCCTACAGCATGTTGCCCCTAATCCAGTACTCGAGATACAACGACGTTTTAATTGTGTAAATTCGTTGCAAAACTGCGGTTACCATCATGATTCATAGATGGCTGAAGGCTAGATCGTCACGCAAATTATAAATCTTCGTAACTACAAAATAATTTTAAAGAAAACCTCTTATCTCTTTAACAACACACAAAGTAAATATTAGTAATAAGAACTAACAAACGAATAATCCACCATGTTAAATAATTTGGTTCCCAAATTTTATTTATTCAACAAGGCAAAAAATCAAATTTTACCACCATGCCATACTTGGGACTCGAATACAAAACCCTTCACACCTTAACGGCGATGCTTCATTATTTTATATGCGTATGAAACGCTATTAAAAGTGTATGCATTACTGTTAAGTACTCATTACTTGCATAACAAATACTATATCACATAGTTTTACATCATGCACGTCAAAATCACAATTTCAGTGTTAGTACTAAAATAGTAATTTTGACATCCAATTATACAAAAATAATGTGGTATATTTTTTATGTGAGTAAATAGTACTTGAAAGTAATACATACAAGTTGAACAGCATTTAGTACAAATATAAAATAATTCATTTTTTAATTATCAGCACCCTTAAGTCGGCCAACAACTCTACGGCGGTCGCTCATTTATTGTCTTTGTGTATCCTTCCGCCATATGTTGGTATGAGTAAATATTGCCACTTATCTTGTGCATAGTGTTCGTGCGCCCAGCTTACCACAGTAAATTAGTTAGAAACAGCTCAATGTTATTTATTATCAGTTCTTTTTCTCTAATGATAGTGGAACACAAAGAACCGATATCATGGCTACCTATTTAAATCTCGTTTTTTTTTACTATGAGGCCGTAAAATGCAGAACTAGTTCCTATAATTTGCTGTTAACATTATAACTTTATGGACACCATTTAGTGTTAATACTGAATCATATGCAGCTATGGACAAGGAAGTAATTTAAAGTCTGCCTCCAAAAAAGTTAAACTGACTATGGGCAAGTGTTTATGAAGTAATTCAAAAATATTGGCTGCGAAAATGCAAAAAAAAAAATATTTTTTTTTGGAAGTCTCGGTTTATTGGAAATAGAAAAAACACGTGGCCCGGCATTGTGTCTAGTTTTACGTACATTGGCCGACAGCTAGGCTTGTTTGTGAAGTTATTGGCAGACTTCCTATAGCGTACTGCGAGTGCGCAAGGACAGGATCTGTCACCTCCCCAAAAACAGATACGTACGCTTTCTTAGACAATAGTTGTGATCTGAGAATTGAGTAAGCCGCACAAGTACACAAAGTGTTACCATCAGGAGAATGAATAGGTAGATAAATGGCTTACGCAAGCATCATGGGTCATTTCGTGCCCGCTGTCATAACACCTCAGGTAGCTATTTGGCCACCAGTTTGGGGATTCAACTTTCCGACCTAGTCACCTGATAAAGAAAATGGCCTTTGTCCATTATTTTTATAATTCCGCTCCACTTGAAACCTCCTTGAGAATAAAGAATTGTTTTGAATGTATGAAAAGAGTGTACTCAAGTAAAATGTACTATGAATACGTACAGAGTATTATGACTTCTCCTGCCAACCCAAACACTCCTTTCTTCTTTCTAATAAATTCAAAGGACGTAAGTTGCAAGGACTTCACTCCATATAAGTTAACAGAAATTTGCAGGAGAACATAATTTCAATAATTTCATAGCAACTGGATCCACACATGAAAAATAACGAAACACCAAATGATGTAAAAACATAGCTACTATCAACCGCAAATTAGGTAAACCTCTAAAAATATCTGTAATTCCAAACTTATAAAAGGCCACATAAAATCTACATCATTATTTCCTTAAATATTTTGTAAGCGTTTGTGAAATGTTGACTTTGTAAAACATCTTGCTATTTACCACAAACACAAATAACACTTGCCCGGAAGACTTTGAAAAATATAACTTCATTTTCCATCTCTTTCAAACAGAAGAATAAGATGTTTTTGATTTTGATACAAATATTTTTTATAACTGTATTAAATTCCCTGAAATCATTTCAGGCAACAGCTACATACGGAAGTATAAAAGAAACAGAAATACTGCTAGGAGAACAAACATTAATACAATCAGGACGCTTTCATCTCAGCAAATTCTGAGATCCCACTAATTCAAAGAGACCACGCACAACGCTTTGTGACCCATATTTCAACCTTTATAAAATTGAATGAGATTTTTTTATAACGGAATTCAACGACAAAAATATCGTTAAGCGAACCTGACACATGGCATGAGTCATGAAAAACTAAAAATGAAATGACTGAAACAGTTATCAAAGATCGTTTGTATACATATATGATACAAAATATAAATTAATTCATGCGACGGCGGTTACCGAAGCGATGAAAACATTTGGAATATCGTAATGCTTATTATCAATACATGAATGCCCAAGTACTCTGAAACATTAAGTTGTTGAACATAGTGTCTATGAACAACAATCTGATCTCTTTGGTCCGCGGTTTGAGTAATGCATTACTTTGGATGAAGATACAAATGTTATTTAATTAATATATGCCTAAGTGTCAGGTTGCTTACTTTCAACGAACGCAAATAAAAAAAAAGCATATGGGACAGAGCGAGTGTCCAAGTGACCATTTGAAACCGTTGTGCGCAATATTGTTGTGAACAAAAAGCCCTTGGGCGTATTGTTAGTATTCCCGCCTTTAGACAGGAAAAATACTAATTGAAGAGTAGTCGAATTCCCATGTTTGGGTAGTACTGCCATTTTCATTGACTCGCCACTGCTAAAGCGTGCACATACCACTTGTTTCAATATGTATAGTGGTCTGATAATTCTGGTGTTCTGCTTGGTAGGACATGAGAATAAGTTACAAGCTGGAGGGAAAGGGAGTTGTGGCCCAGCACGCTATATATTAGTGTGGCCGCCTGGTTGAAGGAATTTTGCACGTCTGAGGCCTAAATGCGTGGGGGCGCTAGGGGCGACCGTGACACGCGCATCAACTCTCTCATCGCTTCTACGCGCAAAGCGCTGAACTGGCGTGCAGTCTTGCAGTCGATAACGCACGCGCCTCTATGGGACTATCAGCGGAGAGCCTACCATTTTATGAAGTAACAATGAAAATAAAGGTTTGATACACGTCCCTGATCCTTTTTTTATATGTTTTGTACCGGAATGTTCATACCCAAAATTGACCGTGAAAAAACCCGTTTCAGCCAATTCCAGTATCCCAAAACATGCTTCAGAGAGAAATGGAGGAACTGGAAAACATATACAGACTCGTAACTTTTCTCAAATGCTATTCGTAACCAGACCTCACTCGGACACGTTGTACGGTTTTTTAATAAAACGTTTACTGCTGGAGCCCTCCACACCGTTCGGCGGCCTACCCAGGCGGCCACCTTAAGCTGCGCATTATCCACATTTTACACTCGTTGATATCACGTCTGGCAAAATAATTTATGTCCACCTTACGGCCACATAGCATATCATAGTCTGTGAGCTAATAAAGGCAGGCATCGGGCACATTCTCGCTGGTAGTTGCTCCACTTCGGGAATACTCTGTTGCTCGTGTGTTATGTACAGCACCTAAACATTAAATATCAAGTTTTACACACGTGACTTCCGTTTCTCGTAGCGCTGTCTAGGCTGTTTTTCTACTTTCAAAAGAGTTATCTCGTGGTGGTTGCTGTTCTACCGCAGTACGACACGACTAGCACGTATAGTACATTAACGGTTACTTCCAACCATTCTGAAACCCTGCTGAAGTTCTACTTTCACGATATTCCTCCACCTCATACAAACAAAGCCTAACTAGTTCCATTAATTTACCCCAAAGTGACAACGCACCGCATTCGTGCACACTCAACTTAATAATATTTTGCAAGAGCAGTATTTCTTACTAGCTTACTAGACGTTACCAACTCATCTATTAACTCCCTGCTTTTTATTAGTATCGATTATAAGTAAAATATTACAATTTATATATAGATATAAGAAAATTTAAATCTAACTGGAAATAAAATACGTTTATGTAAACACAAGTATAAAAGGGTTGTGATAGATGGCATATTTAGGAAACAACTGAGAACGTCAAAAAAGGGGGTGAATTACCAAAGGTTAGATTCAAATAGTGTGAAGAAGCTGTGAATAGACTATAGAAGATTTGTCAGGAATGAGGCCATAATACCCGAGTTTCTACCGTGCACGGTTGTACCTAGCATTAGTATAGTTTTTCTATTCGGCCAGCCTACTAACATTTGCTTTTGCGCCAGGATAAGTGATTTATCGCCCGATTAAATGCAGTTCTGAGCAAGGACTTTGATGTGTGTGTTTTTACTACAGAACTCACTCAAGCTTCGCGTGATTTAAAGACTTAGTAATTTCACACCGTCGCTTGTCTTGAGAAGTATCAGCCCCCGCAATCTTTGACTTATGGAATTTTAGCCACAACTTGAATGACACATTCTGTATTAAGTTTTGTGAATCGACAAGAGCTCGGACACTGCTCTCTACCTTTTTTTTTGGAGTTGGTATTGCTTGAGTGACTGCTGTGGCTAGTGTTACCTCTGTAAGCATACGCAAGTAAAAATCACTTACTTCCTCCCGGCAGTTAGTATTCAAAAATTAATAAAGGTACACAGAAAAAAGTTAAATATTCTTGCCACAAAAAATTGCTGTTGAGGCATTTCTTTAAACGTTTATGTCGTAGTAAAATTAATACATTTTGTGACGAAGTTAATAANAAAAATTGCTGTTGAGGCATTTCTTTAAACGTTTATGTCGTAGTAAAATTAATACATTTTGTGACGAAGTTAATAATGTGAACCGTTTACAAAGTTTTCTAATACCATAACGCAATTACACTATTGAAGTGTAAATGTTGATAAAGCCTGTAAGTATTTTTGCCGCAACGAAAAGTTGTACTACGCTAAAAATAACAGNAAAAATTGCTGTTGAGGCATTTCTTTAAACGTTTATGTCGTAGTAAAATTAATACATTTTGTGACGAAGTTAATAACGTGAACCGTTTACAAAGTTTTCTAATACCATAACGCAATTACACTGTTGAAGTGTAAATGTTGATAAAGCCTGTAAGTATTTTTGCCGCAACGAAAAGTTGTACTACGCTAAAAATAACAGNGTTGAAGTGTAAATGTTGATAAAGCCTGTAAGTATTTTTGCCGCAACGAAAAGTTGTACTACGCTAAAAATAACAGGAAGAACAGAATATGTTGTGTTACCAACATAAGTTTACACTGACTTTGCGTTGTAAAATGGTGGATAGTGGTGTACAGCGATAACCTCGTAAGATAAAACCACTGAATTAAAATTTTTAAACGTAGTATAAGAAAAAAATGTAGCTTAGACCAGGTCTCAAGCCTTGCAAAGCAGTTTACGTGTGCCAGTTATGTATATATTTATAGGACTTAAAGTATTTTGACGTAACGAAAGAGAACTGCAGTTTGTCGTCATGCTGTACTCAACACCCACAATATGAAACACAGTCATACATGCTAAGATAAAGCAGTTAGTAGGACGTCTAGCACTCAAGGCGTGGGTTCGATTCACCTCCAAGTCGTCATTTTATTTCGTTGGTAATATTTATTTCTTTGACAAAATAATTGTACTGGATTTATTTTACATTGGAATGCTTTTTAAACCAATGAAAATAAAAGGAAATGTTTAACACAAATGTAAACATAAATTCAACACAAAATTTGGTTTTGCCGCAACATAAACACCACACTAATGTTGATAGAACAGCAAGGAGGAAATGTCACAAAAGCACTTTATGTTACATTAACATTAATAGCATAACAGTAAATTACATTAAAGCAACACTACTTACTGACGGTTCATAGATTAAAGAAAATATACTCTTTTATGTACATTAAAGCTTTTGTCACCATATTATATATATTTTATGTGGAAACTGTAACAACATGATAAATTTTGAAAAGTTTTTATTTATGCTGTACCGTTCCGAAAATTTCGTTACATAAGTGTACGTGTAAATAGAATTCTTGGCGAAAAATAGACATATCCAAGACGGCGGGGTCTCTCCCCCCCACCACCCCCCTTAAACTCGTACCCAAACATGTTCTTTGCGTTGTTGGTCAAAAAATAATTTTCAAATAAGAAAGAAAATGCCTAGTGTAAAAGTATGGTCCAACTAACACATGTTTACATTATACTATTCTGCATAATGTTGTATTTTAATAAAAAACATCTAGAAAGTAATGGAAAAACTGTAGTTTTCTCTGAGCAGAAGAAATGTTTTTCAAAGTTCCTGAAGCAGCGATGAAAGAAGGCATATTTGCGGAGCCTCTCAGATCTGTGAAATAATTAAAGGACGAAAATTTTCATGCTGCTTAACAGTAAAAAAAAAATCTTATTATATTTCAGGTTGCCATGGATATTTCTCATGAAAATAAGTCACCGGAAAGATGTTTAAAGTTAACTAATTCTTAATTCTACCTGGAACGAAATGTAAGCTTAAAGTGGCATTTTTTTCGTTCTTAATTCTATGGAATTTTGGGATTAGCTGTTCAATATCTTTATAAGTGTGTCTACCATTGCTGAGGAAATCGTTGGTTTTCTAACAGTTAGACTGGTTCACCTCATTAACACATTTATTCTAGTCTCTTGCAGACGACAATGCTAATTTTACAACTGACAGAAAAATACTTCTTGAAGAGAAATGAGATTCCAGACAAGGTTTTCTAAAAGTGTTTAATTTGCCGTAGAGTTTAGGTTGTAGTTGCCAAAAATACTGAAGATTAACCCAAATAACAGACAGAAAAACTTATAACTTATATCGATGTATGTAATAGTTATTAGTATTTAAATTAAATACTTTTCAAAATGTATTCTTTAGGAAAACTTCGCGTATTAGGTGAATGCGAAAATCAAAGCCAATTTATATTCAAATAGAATGGTGTAATTTTCATGACTTACTTTTATGAAAGCAAGTTTTAAAACGTTTTGAAAAGTGTTAGAAACAACGTATTACAACAGTTGTTGTATTATTCATCGACACGTCACACGAAAATAAAAAAATGGGTGCGTGTACATATGCACGCGCGTTAAAAGTTATACTTCGTTGGCATGACTAAAATAAAATTTTATTAGGTATGCAAATAATTTATGTTTGTAGGAAAACGATAAAATGACCGAAGAAAGACACGCGACAAAAGCTCTTAAGCTCTGTTANGTATGAAAATAATTTATGTTTGTAGGAAAACGATAAAATGACCGAAGAAAGACACGCGACAAAAGTTCTTAAGCTCTGTTACTAGGCAAATATAACAATTTGTATTTCAGTGTTGTGTCATACCCTTGCCACGTTCACTGTCGAATTTCGTTACACTGTGCGCGCGCAAATTCCGTTGCACACTAAACTTTTACCTTCAACGCGCCAAAATAAGTATACATTCAAAAATAATATTTCTTGCACATATTTATTACGAACAAAAGTGATTCATTCGCTGACAACTTATACGCTAAAATAACGCATGTAAGTAATGCTTCAGCGTGGAAATTTAATTTATGTTTCTGTCATGCACGCGAATGTTTATCACTTAGCCTTATCAGTAGGTTACCAGAGGCACTATCTCTTACAGGTGGAGTGAGCTGGCAAATATCTTGCCTAGCGTGCGCATAATAAGCGCTATAATGCCAGGTTCAGAAAGCGTTATAATGGCAGTGTCAGAAGGAGCAATCATTTTTGGATTGCAACGGAGAATACAACTTTGTGTCTTAAATCTACTACATTTACCGTCGGTACACAAAACAAAACTGAAATAAATGTACACGGTTAGGTCTGAAGTTGAATACACGGATACAACTTCCTGATACATGCCAATTTCCTATTTTTTACAAGACAATTTTTGAAAGACATCTAAAATTGTACTCTTACTATACCATACCTTGGAATTTGTACAATTATTCATATCAACATATGTAAAAAATTATAATATTTCTTTATTTCTCTACATTATACTCAATGTTAACCTAATTAAATGACGTTTTGCATAATTAATCTGTATATATTTGCGGAGAACGATAGAAACGGTGAATCTGAGGAAATATCACCATTTCTTACGATTTCAGATCTAGAAGCATTCTTATGAGAATTGTTTTTTGCCTTATCTAGCTAGAATCAGACGGCCAAGCAGTTTGTATGAATATATTTCGCCTCCAAGAATAAAAGCAAGGTTTTTGTGGTTCACAGTTCATTTCAATAAGTCAGCCACGTTTCAATTGCGCACGTAAAGGAATACAAAACCTTTTGCCTAGTATATTCGTAGCTGATTAAATACTTTTGAAACCAACGTTGGAAAAATGTCGCTGCTTTTACCTTACATATATTTTCACGGGCACAATGACTGGCATACGGATATTAAATTTGGTAACGACGTACAAAAAGTAGTTACATGTATTAACGTTATGTGAAAAGTCTTACGTAAACGTTTGTGAATACATAAATTAATTTTTTTTTCTGTTTTTAATGTATTAAGTGTGAGTATTACAAAATTGGTGAAATAATTACTTCTCCAATAATATAACAGTTTCACTAGACTGACACATGAATTTATCAGGCCCATAGCAATATTAATTGTACATATGGCGGAAGAATACTCAGTGAGCGCACAAGTAGGTCTTAAGGCGGTCTTTCAAATGTGCTCAGTTTACCATGAACGGCCTTTCAGCAGCATTACACGAAAGTTATTTGATTTTCTCCTTTATTCAAGTACATGACGTTTTAGACACAATAAACCTGGAAGACGGCAATTTTGGTTTTTTTACATTTCATCAAAATTTTATAACAATATGATGAAAGGAAAAACATTTCGCAAGAATATCATACGAAGTTTGAACTAACTTTGATCGAAATTCTGGAATAAATAAAGCCGCACAGATTTCAAAATAAAGGCGTCAAACCACAAATTTCCCTCATTTGAAGCAGAGTGGAAAAAACTAATGTGATACTAACTACAGAAATAACTGACGTCACTTTTGTGTTATTTTGTTCGTCTATATTTCCGAAAGTATTCCCAATGGAACGGGGTTTGATTAAACACAATTCTTTACCTACCGTAATAATTTGCCATCCGTGAATTAAAACTAGGAAGCCGAAACACTTCCCTCATAATCACAAAGACGATTACACTGCAGTAACTGTGTTTCAAACCGTTGTTGAAATAATTTCGCTGCCACGTCAAAAGAACATGCTGAGCGCAGAGAAAAATTACCATTTATCTGAATACAAAGCAGACAAACAAAAAATTATTTAAGCGTTAATTTCTTTCAACATAAGTTAATACGAAAACCACATTTTTCTTCCTCGTATGATTTTATTTTTTTTATGGTTTAACGTAGCTCGGCTGCGCGCGGAAAGTCAGAAAGCCACGACATCTCCTGATTGTGGTTGAAGACAGAGGACAGAGTTAAGATCGAATAATTACCATGTTTCAAAATTATGTTACTTGTATTGTTAAGAGTCACACCCAACGCGGGATTTTCTTTTTAAGTAACATCGCTCCTACACAATGGTGTGTATTCCCTGACAAAAGGATGTACAATTTAGACCCCAAAGAGCGAAAGTGGCTCGAAACCAGTAGAAGTAGCTCCACAAATTCAGGAAAAGAGTGCTTGTAATTTCAGTGTCTGGACTTCAGAGACTCAGCAGTTTTCCTGCCAATTTACCGTGAATTATACAGAAAAGAATAAATGGTTCCCAGTTAATGGTTGGTAAAACTATTCAACGGTTAGTTGGAAAATCCTGAAATCAAAATTTTCAGAGTACCTACCCATAAATTTAAAATTTTTAACGTAAATCTTATCAACTCTGTTTCCAGCACAGTTGGCGGCGATGTAGGGAAAGTAGTTATATGTCTTAACGTTGTTTTGAAAAAGCCATGTATAACTTTGTGGATACTGAGAACCTTTTTTTTAATATCTGTTTAAAAATTCAAATAATGGTAAAAAATTTAAATACTAGTAACATTTATTATCTTGAAAATTCCAGTTTCACTTGATGGATCATCAATTAAGCAATCCAATCAATGCAGTTTGTTAATTTAACATGTGGCGCAGTAAAACAAAATAGAAAGAAAAGCATTTCCTCAGAAGGGCTTTAAAAAGTAATAAATTACCATTATTTTCGTTGGGTAACTTTTTACTGACCGGTATAATTGGTTCTGTGTGACACACCGCCCTATCTGATGGTTTTCTTCTGAATAGTCTCGTACAACCCTCATTTCGAACTGACATCAAGTGTACTTATTTCTATATGATATTTAATGGACATTGACGGCCTACCAACAATAATTGCTCCATGGTTAACAAATGATCTGTGTAAAGAAATGAATATAATAAAATATGGTGGTCGGATATGGACTTGTCTCTTGACAATCACTTGCTATTATTAAACTAGCTCTTCAAAAGAATAATCAATTGAGCTCTTTTTTTGTGATCACCCAAAAAAATATGAAAGAGTAAATACCCGGTATACTATTCACACATTCATCCAGGCATTAATTGTTCATTATGTCAATAAATAAACCATGGGTTAAGAGGGGTTAGAAATTGCTTGAAATATTACATAATACTGACGAGATTGTATCGGGGTGCGCCACTTCCATAATTTTAATGCATCCTGTCACTGCAGCTTTATAAATACCATTTTTGCACACGAAAGTGAGGTCGGGGATGATCAGCTCTGAAGCCTGACATTTAGGAGTAGACCCTCCCTCCACTTTGGAGTGTTGTCTACTTTATTTTACTTTTCTGCGTGTTTCAATTATTTGGCTTACATCACGTACGCTTGTAGCAAGCTTTATCAAAGCAAAAATACCATTTAAACTCCCAGTGACATTATTGATACCAACGGTTTGACTTGATAAAATAAGTCGAATGTAGACTGGTAAGAATAGCCACCTCGATGTGTCCAGGCAAACCACGAACTAATATAAACAAAAAATAGAAAATTGAGGGGCTCGTCGTGGGTGTGTTTTATTCAAGGCTATAGTAGAGTAACGTTCTTCTTTAAATTTGCGAAATTTTGACGGAAAAAAAGACAATTAGGTGATCAATAAAGTATTATTGTGAATCTCCTTTATCCCCACTCCTGCGGTAGCTGAGCGGTTAGATTGCTCACCTCCCACCAAGGCGAACCTGGTTTAATCCAAGGCCAGGTCGGTCCCGGATTTTCGCAAGTGGGAATCGTGCCGGGCGATGCCGATGGTTGGCAGGTTTTCTTGGGCATCTCCTATTTCCCCTGCCCTTACATTTCGGTCCTGCTTAATACTCATCTCGTTTTTCAGGACCTCGATTTTAAGTGCCGCCCGAATCTCTTCACTCCCTTAGTTCGCCCACTTCCGTTCATTCTTTTTAGTTTTACTCGTTACTGCCGCGCACGTGCTGGGACTGCAGGCATTCGCTACAAGGGTCAATATTCCCCTCCGGAACCTGCCGGCCGCCAATCTCGTGTCGCCGTATTGACGCGCGCACCGCGGCGGGTATTTAATCACGAAGATGGCGTCCGGGTGTCCTTGTCTCGGCCGGCCCTCGCCCTTTAACTACTCTTAACTCAATTTGCAGCCCTAACCCCACCCCGTATTTTTCCTTTCTTCCGCCTTGGCCTCTGCGTCAATCTTGCGCGGGCAGAATCTTCCTCACCCCTGGCACAACCCTGCCTGTTTCTTAACCTCCCTACCGCCCTGCGCCCTTACCAGCCCTTAACTCCAGGTCTCCGGGGCCCTGCCGAGAATAGGAAATTACGGGAGGCGAGCGGCCCTACGGTCCACAACTCGTGCCCTTAATCCGACCGCAGGACTGCCTCGCGCTGGCTGCAGAAACCCGCTTATACACCCTTCGGAGGAAATACACTCGACGGAAACGCCCTAACTCCGGGCGCAGAGACCGCCGACGGGCATTGTTGAATATTTCAGTATATTCAAAGGAAATATACCGTATGATTAAAAATAACACCGGCAATGCTAAGTATGCTATGCGGGATGGCAAACCGATAATTTTTCAAGAGGAACCCCATGTCCGGTGAAGTATGGTTTTAGCGCTTTAGGTCCTCTTCCATGGCCGCCTAGGTCACCAGATCTCACACCTCTCGCACGAATCCACTGTGCACTTAACTACATGCGCGTCATTATTACCACCATCGATGTAGGCTCTGTAATCAAGTAGGGGGCAGACAATTCGAACCCCTTTTTGGCATTTACTGCATGATGTGATGCTATTGTTGGGTTGGTAGTGGTTTCATGACACAATGTGCAACGTACTCCCATCGGCATATCCGAGGCGTTGTCAAACTTTGACGCCCCACAGCGCCCAAACAATGCTCTTCCGGACATTTCTCCCTCTTAAAAAACGATCATATTATATTCCATTTACGATTAATGCACACTTATCTGAAGCCCTGCTTAAGTTATACTTCCAGGTACCAATAACGTATCCTCCTGATACATGTAAACAAATACGTACAATACCATGTGACGTATAATATTCCAACTTTCAAATGCTTCGTTCACAATCAAGCAGTTATTCATATTGCCAAATTTGCCAACTTCAAAGTCATAACCACCGCCATCACATCTGAATGCAAATTTATTAATTATTTAAACGTTACAATCATGTTTGAATTATGGATCACAAATTATGATACCGTTATTTATTATAAACGTGTTTAACAAGCGCTGAGCAATAAATGCGTAGAAAAAATAAGTCCACAAAAAAAATTAACCTGCCCCACTTAAATAAATTTTATTCATGGTAAAATATACACGCGAAGATAATAGGGCAAACGCACCATATTTTTCGCTAATCAGTTAGCAAAAAGATAGAATATCTTTAATATGCAAGAATAAAAATGTTTCCACCATTGTTACAAAAAAATATAAATCTTTATATAAGAAATGCTTACTTTAAAAGTAGCATAATGTCATTCAATTTAATAAAATTTTAAGTGTTAACTATATTTTACTAGTATCCGTTGTTATTTCACATTGATAACAAAACAGTCATTGTAATTAAAATAAAATATAGAAGTAAAAGTTTATTTAATCAAAATTATAATACTTTATTTGTAATAACAGTGTAAAATATTTGCTGCATATGATTTGTTTATAAAACAGGCAGACGTGTTAAACCCGGGGTTATTTTTCTCACAAAAAGTGTGAAGGAACCGTGAATGGGGAGTAAGCGTTTTTGGTGTTAATTGAATCATTTGGTATAGTCTATTAACGGTTTCAGCACATTTTTTAAAGTCAAACCTTTCAAAAATCGCACCATGCATGAGGTGTTTGTTTCTTTCCTAAATATGTAGCGTATCATAATCGTTTGATACTTCTGTTAACGTAAAAATGTCATATTTTTGGTTAAATTTAATATTTACTAGTATTATATCTTTACCTTACAGAAATTATTATATATTTAAAGTGAACAANTTTTTTTTCTCACTGAAAGTGTGAAGGAACCGTGAATGGGGAGTAAGCGTTTTTGGTGTTAATTGAATCATTTGGTATAGTCTATTAACGGNTATTTTTCTCACAAAAAGTGTGAAGGAACCGTGAATGGGGAGTAAGCGTTTTTGGTGTTAATTGAATCATTTGGTATAGTCTATTAACGGTTTCAGCACATTTTTTAAAGTCAAACCTTTCAAAAATCGCACCATGCATGAGGTGTTTGATTCTTTCCTAAATATGTAGCGTATCATAATCGTTTGATACTTCTGTTAACGTAAAAATGTCATATTTTTGGTTAAATTTAATATTTACTAGTATTATATCTNGGTTTCAGCACATTTTTTAAAGTCAAACCTTTCAAAAATCGCACCATGCATGAGGTGTTTGTTTCTTTCCTAAATATGTAGCGTATCATAATCGTTTGATACTTCTGTTAACGTAAAAATGTCATATTTTTGGTTAAATTTAATATTTATTAGTATTATATCTTTACCTTACAGAAATTATTATATATTTAAAGTGAACAAAAACAACTAGAAAATAGGCGTGTTGGTAATGCCTAGCAATAAATAGTTCCTGTCTAAAATGTTATTAAAGCGACTGCACACGAATGCGGTGCACTGTTCTTTGGTGTAATTTTCTGTACTTGGTTGTGATTTGTTAGCTTGAGGCGGGGAAATATCTTAAAAGTAGAACTTCAGCAGGGCTTCAGAAAATTTGGAAGTGACCGCTAAGATAACTGAAGNGGCGGGGAAATATCTTAAAAGTAGAACTTCAGCAGGGCTTCAGAAAATTTGGAAGTGACCGCTAAGATAACTGAAGTCCTCGCAATTGAACACCGCAGTCGGCTTCAGTGCGGAACATATTGAGTTACCAACGTATTAGTGTTCTTGGAGGGNTCCTCGCAATTGAACACCGCAGTCGGCTTCAGTGCGGAACATATTGAGTTACCAACGTATTAGTGTTCTTGGAGGGATAGAAGGTAGTCTGGTTCACAACGCACACCTGTTTCTACCACTTACATACCAAGAAGAATTATTGTAGAAAAATGTTTTCGTTTANGTCTGGTTCACAACGCACACCTGTTTCTACCACTTACATACCAAGAAGAATTATTGTAGAAAAATGTTTTCGTTTATTATTTCCTCGGTTCCGCTGGTATGTCCATTATTATGTGCAGTTAAGCGGTTTGTGTTAACTCTTATGGCAGACAACATGTATAGCCTGTTCGCGGTTTCATCATACTTTATAAATAAAACTTTTGAAAAAACGAAGAAAAAAAAACATCTATGACCTGCTTGGTTTTTCGGTTATATGTCATGAACTACAAGTAGTTTATACTTGTGTTAACATTCAAGTACCTCATTTCTGGTTGAATTGAAATTTTACTTATATTATACACAAATCATAATATTTAATTTATAATTAACATGAATGAAAATAGAGAGAAAATAGGTGTGATATTAATGTTTGGTAAGAAATAGTTCTTATGTAAAATATTATTACAATGACGGCACACGAATGAGATGGGTTGTACCTTTGGTATAATTTTTGTATACTAGGTTAAGCTTTGTTTGGATGAGGCGGAGGAATATAATGAATGTATAACTTTAGCAGGGCTTCAGAAAAATTTGAACTAACCGTAAATGGACTATGGTTAGAAAAGTGGGAAATTTAACGTATAATATTTCATGGTTTTCCAAGATATTTATATTACTAAAGTTTTCGTATCAAGTTATTGTTTCTCTATGTTACGTTACTATTGCCATACGTAGTTTAATTTTCAACATTACGTGTTATGTATTCATTAAATTTAATAATATACTAACTTTTTTAAGACCTGCGATTATGTTGCTCTTTAACGTACGTGCTCAAACTTTTCAACGCACTTGCATGAAAAAAAAAAATTCTTAACAGGAAGCAGTAAAAAAAACTTTTCATATGCTTCAAACTTAAGCTGAAACTACCAAAAGCAAATAACACTGTAGATCTGGTGGAGCAATATTTACCGATGACCAAAATTATGTAGAGCAGCTTTAAGAATATTTTATCAAGTTAAGAATTATGACAACACGTGCAGCATTAAAATAAAATAACAATCTGAATTAAAAAAATAATGGATTTAAAGACTACCTCTATAGTTATTAATTTTACTTTATAGTGCCTTCAAAAAAGTTTTCTCTCACACTTGCATTAAAATCAAATAATAAAGAAAATATGGTTATCTCAGTTTATTTTCGGTAGAATATGATTTATGTTGACACTGAGAGATGTGTAGGCAAATGACGGAGAAAAGATTTAATAGCTTGTTAGAGATCACCAGTGAATAATTATAAAATGTTTGATAGTTAACAAAGTTAGGACGAAACTAGCAGGAATTATCTCTTGGCATCATAAAACAAGCCTTATACCTATGAAGAAACATCAGGTCTGTAGCCGGAACACGTCGAACCAGCTCGGAGTCTTGAGGTAGGTACCAGCCCTGGGTACCGAGTCTACTGTAGGTACCAGCCCTGGGTACCAAGTCTTCTGTATGCCGAAATAAATCATTACGATTTGCCAAGTTTTAATTAGATATAATCTGTGGCCCTCTTCTTTTGTTCCACGAAAACTGCTGATTACATTAAAACCATTTTGGCACCCGAGTCATCTTAGAATAATCTTCTTTCAGCTACATGTAGAACATTCATTAAAACAATGGGTATTTAAATTAACCTGGCCAATAAAGGTCTTAACTCGGAGCTGCGTTCAAAAATGCATCATTAAAAAACTACACACGGTCAGTGCTGATAATTTCTNATACTACACACGGTCAGTGCTGATAATTTCTTAAAACGATATACACATACCAATTTAAATAAAAATACGACCATGAACACGGCATAATATTACATGTAAAAATAAATAAAACCTTCGGTACATATTTAAGACTTGAAACAACAGATGCTCATTAATTTATATCATAAACATAAAAAATTAACATATTGTTAAATTTAATTTATACGTAACNAAACAATGGGTATTTAAATTAACCTGGCCAATAAAGGTCTTAACTCGGAGCTGCGTTCAAAAATGCATCATTAAAAAACTACACACGGTCAGTGCTGATAATTTCTTAAAACGATATACACATACCAATTTAAATAAAAATACGACCATGAACACGGCATAATATTACATGTAAAAATAAATAAAACCTTCGGTACATATTTAAGACTTAAAACAACAGATGCTCATTAATTTATATCATAAACATAAAAAATTAACATATTGTTAAATTTAATTTATACGTAACNGAAACAACAGATGCTCATTAATTTATATCATAAACATAAAAAATTAACATATTGTTAAATTTAATTTATACGTAACACGTAATGTTGAAAATGAAAATACGCATGGCATTACTGACGTCACATTAAGAAACAATAACTTGATACGAAAATTGTAGTAAAATAAATGTCTTGGAAAAGCAATAACAGTGAATACCACCATGAAATATTATATGCTACAGACTATAGTTAGAAAAGTCTTCAGTTTGGACGTGTCTCTCCGACAAGTGTACACGACATGCAAGCTGCTGCGTCAATCACAAAGAATTAGGAATAGTGGAGGGAGAAAGAGCTTGAGTTGCGCATACTTCCCAAGGCTTTCAATTTAGTTTGTCGAGCGTACAAAGGAACGGGAATTTTTTTTTTACGCGTTCAAGGCACAGAAAAAAGGCAGCGATACGGGTGAAACTAGCACGCACCCATAGCGCCGCATCGCCCCTACGCGCGAGGCGTGAAGTGTTTTCATCGGTGCGCGCTGTACTATGCAAATGATATGTGTAACAATGGGACTTTAAAACACGCGATGAAAACCGCATATTAAACTACGTCCCCATGGTTGCACACTTCTCCTACCTCTTAAGGAAGCAACACAGGCAAGCTCTACAAATGCAATTTTGTTTAACATTTTCACGATTTTTTTCTTTGTGAACACAGTTAAAGTTTTAAGAAAGCAAAAGTATGAGGGTTTAGATTACTAATTTCTAACTTCCCTGACGTCTCGTCGTATTTCCAGAATATTTATTTACTGAGATGCACATAACCGAGCAAACAACGATTTAAAAAATATCATTACTACTAAATTTTAATATACTGAAACCTATTTCGTATTGATGAAAAACGGGAACGAGCTCCGTGCGTACAAAAGACGGAACCTACCCGTATTATCTATAGCTTTGGGTTTTGGAAACGAAGATTGCCGAGGCTACACTATCATTATCCGCCGCATTAATCATAAAATTGCCGTTCCTGTGTCAGTTCAGATATTCTTGCCACTTAACACTTGTTGCTTCGAACATAGGACTTGGTAGCTCTGGCAATGTTGACCCGCTTCTCCCCGGGAAAGCAAGCAATTGGACGACAGTGGTGCGGCAGGGGGGAAAGAGTGCCTGCAGATTCGTCTGCCTGCCTGCCAGTTACGTGTGTTGGGCGTGGTCGGTGCTATGCGAGTCGTTCTGTCTCTCTATTTCACTACGGCAGGCGGAACCAAGTCCGTTATTAGACCGGCAGGACTCTAGCAACACTTATAACACTCAAAGACTAATAGAAACTGAAAACGGTAAGTGTGTTCAATAATTTTAAATACCATTTGCTGTCTTTTCGCGGTATCTTCACCTCTTTTGTAACAAACTTTTGGAAAACCACCCCTTGTAAGTAGTGTTTAGCAGTATCCCAAATATGCCATGCACTACAAGGGTTTTATAATTATGTCAACATAACTGTAGCTTATTTTTCGTTAAATTTAAAGTTTACTTATATTATATAAAAATATTTCAATATTTCGTTTATAATTAATATGAATAAACAAGAGTTACTGATATGACCTATGAGCCTACTTTCCTCAACACAGGTGCAATTAATTTTTAAACAATTTCTTAAAAGCTGGGTTGATAGGAAGGACTTGACTTCTCTTTGAAAGCAATATCTTAAGAAATGAAACCAGAAACTTACGCAGAATTATTGCGGCAATTACAAATATACACATGTCTTACCCGGGACATGAACTCAGAAAACCTCGTACTCTAAGGTAACGTGCAATCCACTGCATTACGGAGGTCGGATTCGTACCATCAACTTCGGATTTATTCAGTGTAATGTTTCGAATGATAGGGTATATTAACATAAAATATTTACATGGGCATTATTTTGAAAAAAACTGACTGAGCCAAATAANGAAAATAACTGACTGAGCCAAATAAAACATGCTAGTGGCCTATCATATCGCTACTTGCTTGAAGAATTTGATAGAAATCGGTTGTTTGATTTCTGAGATATGTACGACGTATAAAACATTATTTTCTTATCTGATGCTATCAAACAAATTTGCCAGAAAAGAGGCTATTGATACGATGCTTCTAATGTTTATTGTATATATATATATATATATATATATACACTGAAGAGCCAAAAAAACTGGCAAAGGCGCGCGTATACAAATAAAAGAAGTATAGAACCAATCAGAGTAACGCGATGGGGTAAGCAGCGCCTATATAAGACAACAAGCGTCTGGCAAAGCTACTAGATCAGTTACTGCTACTACAATGGCAGGTTATCAAGATTTAAGTTAGTTTGGACGTGATGTTATAGTTAGCGCACGAGAGATGGGACATAGCATCTCCGAAGTAGTGTTAAAATTTCGATTTTCGCGTACGACCATTTCACGAATGTACCGTGAATATCGGGAATCCGGTAAAACATCAAACCTTCGACATCGCTGCGGCCGGATAAAGATCGTGAACGAACGGGACAAACGACGACTGACGAAAATCGTTAAACGTGGCAGACGTGCAACCCTTTCTCAAATTGGCGCATATTTCAATGCCTCCTGCATACCTTCAGACATAAGGTGAGTCCATGCCACGTCGTCTTGCGGCACTTCTACGTGCTCGTGGGGGCCCTACACGATATTAGGGAGGTGTGCCAGTTTTTTTTGGCTCTTCAGTGTATATACAAACAAATTTTAGTTGAATTTGATTAAATTGTTTAATATATATGTCAAACTTACCTTAATGATTTATGAAGCTGCCATTTAGAACATCGTTGTCTGACCCATTTAAATCATGAAAGTTTACATGGCCTTCTGTAGCAGTTATAGTGTACAAAATTTTGTACAAATTTATTTGATATGTTCCAGTGTAACGTTTGGTGAGAATCTGTTGATTGATCCTTGATACATAGCAAAAAAACACCATATTTTTTATGTGGCGATCTTCATAATTTGAAGACAAAAAATAATGTAGTAGCAATTTTGATGATTATGTACCGCCAATATACAAAGTTAAGTTAAAATAGATTACATAGCTTCTTAGATATAGCCCACAAAACTAAAATTATTTTATAGCTGCCATCCTGAAAATAAGTGCTTGCATTAATTATTATAGCCTACCACAGTACATCATCTTCGCCAAATTTAGTAAGAATGGGTTTATTGTTTCCCTAGATACGAGATAAAATCATTATTATTAATTAGCAGTGCTATCTTACAAAATGGCAGAGAAATAAGGCTCTGCGTAGACAAATTAGATGGTTGTAATAGGTACTGCAAGCATACAAAATTAAGTTGGAACTTATTTCGTTAATAAAATATACTGAGCTAAAATATTGATAAGTCCTACATTTTTTTAAGTAAGTTCCTGACCTACTTAAAACATGCCAGTTTACAACACCTGCTGAAGTAATATGTGTTTCTCAAATTTGGAAGGAATGTGTAAACTGTTTCCCGGGATATGACAAAAAACTTTATTTACTCGCACTGTGCTATCTTACAAAATTGCGACCATATGATGCTCCATGTAGATACAGTTGATAGTGTTAATGTCTACTGAAAGCATACAAAGTAATTCTGGAATTGATTACATAGTTTCGACGATGTAGCATTCTATTCTCAAATGGCTATACGCCCGTCATTTTGAAAATAAGTCTCTGACATGCTTAAAACATACCACTTAACATAATCTGCATCAATACTATTTATTTGCCAAATTTCGCAGGACTCGGCTTATTATTTACCGAGTAATGATATAATTACTTAATTTATTTTATAGCGCTATCTTTCAAAATGGCCGACAAAAGTGGTTATTTGTTGGTTATATGATGCTTAAGTATACAAAAGTTGGTCGAAATTGGTTAAATAGCGTGGAAGATATACTAAATGAACTTAAAGCATTTGTATAACCACCATTTTGAAAATAAGTAAATAATCAAGTTCAATCACTTACGTTTACGTGGACTACCATAGTCTTTCTTTCACGCCAAATTGGTTGAGAATTGTTTGAATAGTTTTCAAGATATAATGTAAAATGTTAATTTTTTCCCTTGGTACTATCTTACAAAATGGAATACCAATAACATTATTAATCTCAAAATTTAATTCTTACTCAATGTTCTGCTAGCATTCAAATTTTGGTTTAAATTGGTTGAATGGTTCTTGAAATATGACATACCACCCACAATTTTAAAATGGCAGCCATTTTGAAAGTAAGTGCCCGACGTGGTCGAAAAATATGAACGAAAGGTGTCCTTACTTAGTTTTATGTGTATCAAGTTTGGTGAAATTTGGTTGAAGCGTTCAAAAATTGAAAAGCGGTACAGAGAAACGCACAGACGCGCACACAGATACACACAGTCACATACACACAGAAACAGAGACAAAAAAAGTGATCTCATAAATGTTTTGGGCTGGCCAGTAAGAATCGCCCTTATTCAAAATATAATTAACCTTAGTGTGTACAAAAGTGGCCCGTCCCTTTAGTGTATTTTTCTAGATCTGGTCGAGCTTTGTTTGCATTAGGAAGGCGGATAAATGTCCTGAAAGTAGAACTTTAGCAGGCCCTCAGAAAAACTGGAAGTAACCGTGGATGCAGAGTGTATAACCTTAACTATCATCAAAGCGTGGGAGGCAAGTAGTACAATAGTACAGTACCCGCCAGGTTAGTTTGCGATCGACGAACGAGCTAAGTGCCTTACTACTTCTGCGTATTAATAGTAATATTTCCTGTAAGAATGACTGCTGGACTTTGGACTGATGTTAAAAATTATAGGATATACTAATTGTTAGTGCTGTTGGTAGAATTCTGGGAATGTTTGTCGTCATCCACCCCCTTCAACCCCCACTAACCAACTAAGTTGGCGGAAACTTTAAGAGTGTGTTCTGGTGTATTTATGATTCGTGTTCAAATCCCACGTTAGTACAAACAATTTGTTTTAAACTTTTTAAATATTTAATACACACATCCGCAGTACGAACATTATACATTTTTTTCCGTAGGTAATTCCTCTTTAAAAACAGAAATTCTGAAAACTGACTAGGAAATTTAGGGAGAGATTGTGTGAATTCACGGAAAGTTCTATGAAAATTGGGGTAAGTCCATTATTGACGAAAACGTAGTTTCCGTAATTTTACGAAGATATCTGGATAATTTTCTTCCAGTACTTTTTCCGTAATATGGCGAAAAAATTTTCTGTCAGTGTATAATACTTCCTACTTCCCAAAAGCTCTACTAAAGTTATACTTTCGAACTATTCTGTTTTTTTTTTAGGCACTAATAGGATCCCTGAGCCTTGCTCTTCTAGGGCAGCAGTACACATTTTAAACAATGATGGCAACTTACTCTAGAAGAAGTAAGAGAGAAAAAACAAAACAGAAAAAAGTATAATACCAGTCAGGCATAAAATATGCACTCAATCATATCGTCTCGCAAGTTTATCTTAGTTTGCATAAAAAGGAAGGAAAAAAAAGTTCTGCAAGTAAGGCAAAAAATGGTAACTTAAATCTATCATCCAGAAGGTCTATCTAAGGTAACATAGCCAAAACATACATCATATGCACACATACATAACAATAGATTTCTTCCTGGCATAGTTATACTGGTTAACTCGTATTATGAAATACATAGGGCAGTTGGGGGTCACAGATCTTATCATGATGCAAGAAATTGGTCCATAAAAAACTCCTGTACCCTCTTCTCGAGGGAGGTGATTGTTATGCTAGTTACTACATTATGTGGTATATCATTGAAATCCTTGGTGGCCCTGGATGTGAAGTGCTTGTCCTTCCATCAGATGTAAACAAAAAGTAATAATAGTCTGCAAACGAAAACGCCAAGGAGAAAACAAGGCACAATGTTCGTGCGCTGGAATGAAGAAGCATATATATTTTTAACTCGTAACTGTGAAAAGTGATTCCAGAAAGTATGCAAAAGGTTTAAAATGATTTTCGCCATTTTAATACGCTGCTCAATAATCACTAAGAAAATATATGTCGATAGGCTCTTAGTTCGTGTTACTTAGCGGTACTTGTTTATGAAAAGTTCTCGGATACTGTAGACAACGTAAAGAATTTCTATGCTAAATTTGGTGTGAGGTGGATTTGATAACTTTCGACAACACTTATTAAGAGAAGTGAGGGATCTAACAATACGTTTCCTCAAATACACTCATTAAAGTATTAAAATTAGAGCTAGTAAAATGAAATCCGACCTTCAAATTCTAAATAAGTCTGATTATATAAAATTTGTAGCTATTATACCGAAAAAAAAATTTTTCATCATATGCAGAGGAACTTAACTTTTATGTAGCGTTTCCGCATTTCATACTAAATAAACTTAAAAACATTAAAATTTGCAGATAGGGTTTTCGGGAAATTAACCCACTGCGTTGTAAACTGGGAAGAAAAACACAGTTATTGGCAGTACAATTCGTCCGGAAATCATGGAAAACTGAGTTGCGATGAAACACGCCCCATTGTAAGTGGCAGCGATTAAACACACGACTCCGGAATATCAGTGGGGCGTGCTACCTACGTGTTACATACGACCAGGCAGTTTCTATTGTCAGAAAACAGTCATGAGGTCGCTTACGTGGGCACACTGTTGAAGGTAGGTGGTTCTGTTATCAGTGTAAAACATTTTCTTGTAAACTTCCTAAATTGTAACGGGGAGTAAAACGAAACATCAGGCTGCAAATATAGGAATGTTACGCTTTGTTACAATACAAAGTTTGCAACTTCCCTACGCATTTGACTCTTTCATGAGCAAATGTAGGAACGCTACCATGAATGTATGGGGAAAAGTTNTTTGCAACTTCCCTACGCATTTGACTCTTTCATGA
The DNA here is from genome assembly GCA_002778355.1 of Clitarchus hookeri. NCBI lineage: Eukaryota > Metazoa > Arthropoda > Insecta > Phasmatodea > Phasmatidae > Clitarchus > Clitarchus hookeri. The sequence continues at coordinate 323,549 of NQII01002245.1, read as the reverse complement.
GCAAATGTAGGAACGCTACCATGAATGTATGGGGAAAAGTTACCATTCCGCTTTCTCAATATCTCAGAACACCATTGATCATAACGTCATTTCGAGTTCACGGCCAACGTAACACTTGTAAAATCACAGTTTTTTCCTGTTCGTTTTGTTTTCTTCCACCATAGTAAAAGTTAATATTACCATGGATCGAATGCATTGTAACCACGCGTTCATCTGGTGGCACTGTTGTAAACATTGGTATGTTATATTTTACTTGTGTTTATCTGACGTGCTCAAAAGACAAAACTAAATAAAAAAATCGGTGTCCAGTACTATAAACATTGCACATATAATAAAAACATGAGTATCTATAACTTGTTGTATAACATGCTTCCAGTTCTCGTGTGGATACGCAAGACAATATTTTACTTAAAATACGTATATGCATTTACGAACAGGACAATTATTTTTTAACTAAGATAGATTTTGAAATTTGTCAGTTAACTCGATCAATTACATCAATATATTAAAATTTTACCACGGGGCCAAATAACGTATTGAAATCACCCCTTCCGATACTATGAATATGAAACCTGCAAATTAGCTTGTGACGAGTTGAATATTTGATTGAATGTTGCACGTTGCTTTTGCCATACGTCTTTATTCCGCTTGTCTATTCAGAGCTTTGTTTGCCGATAGTCGGTTTATGAGTTAGAACATGTGACGTTTCTCACACACACCTATCACACTTGCGATCTAATAGACCAGAGTTTATCTGATCATCAAGCTCGGTGAGATATTTTCTGGTTCAAGCTGTTTGCTATCGGAATCGCGATAATTTTTCGAGGGAATAATTACACTTTATCGCGTGCTACTAGCTCACCAGCCAACACAACAAAACTGAATGCATTAGCTCACGGACTTTCAAAAGCAAAGAAAAATGGTTAAGAGAGATTACGTAGGCTTACGGACATACAGGCTTCATGTAAAATGTGGTTTAAACAAATGTGGTTGTTTTTTAAAGAATACGGAGATATTAGACTGATATACTTACAACTGCGATTGCAAGCCCAAAAATATCACGGCCTTTGGAGTAATAGGAAAATATAATATACACGAAACAACCATCAAAATTTAAGTTTCTTTTTAGTAATTTCTCAACTTTGTAAATATGTTTTGTCAACGGGAAGTTGTTATATATGCCGGAAACATGCCTCGCTGATTTCATTTGGACAATGTGGCAGCCATATAACAATTATTCACTCTACTAGTTTTCAAAATATTTATTTTATGGTGGTGTAATTTAAACCCTGGTCCACATACTCACATGACTGAAAATATTAAAATTAATATTTTGAGCTTNTTTTATGGTGGTGTAATTTAAACCCTGGTCCACATACTCACATGACTGAAAATATTAAAATTAATATTTTGAGCTTCGTGGTTTCCACTCAACGTATTCGCTTGTTAGAGGAGTAAAAGAGGGGTTGGCTTAGTTACATAAATTTACATTAAAAATTACACTCTCTCATTCATGCGTTACCCATATATTGAGCCTAAACAATTTTGGAACTTTCAGCAACCGAGCGTGTTAAAAACCGCTGTGTTTACAATTGTTTAACACCAAAACTTTCGCCGGAAATTGGCAGCAAGATGACAGTGGTTACCAGCACTGCTGACCCAGCGGAGGTCGATAGGGCCCTCTGAGCGCAGGCCGTGTCCGGATCAGAACCCGTGACCCGCGGTCGCCAGAACGGAGGCTGGACACCACGTTGCCTCCCCCTCCTTTTTTCTCCATTCACGCAATGACCGGTCGCGCGTAATTGTGAGTTATTTCTAGAATAGCCGCGTATTGATCGTGGCGAGCGGACTGCCGCCTGCTAATGCCACGAGTCTGCAACCCGCGTGACCGAAGGTAAGTCCGCGCGAGTCGCAGAGTAGATGACAACGCAGAGACGAAGTGGAGCGGTTATTCCTCAGATGCAGACGTAACACATTCGCAGATTAGGTGCGCGATGCTCTGGGAACGTGTCTAGCCTCTGATTGGCCACTGTGAGCTGCTTAAGGTTTCTTATTGGCTGAGCTGCCGGCTGGAGAGTATGCTACCACACTCAGAGGACAGCCAACAAAGTATTTGTTTGTATAGGACCAAAAATTTATTTAGTTGCTCGAACAAAATATTTCGTTGAGTAAAGAAAACTTGAAAAGCAACAAAAAGTCTTCTTCGTCTAACAAAATACACGCTTCAATTAATAAACCCTGTGTTTTGGGCCAAAATGAATTAGACTGTCAACCCAACATTTGGCCGACTCAACTGTACATATTTGTTTGGCCAATCATTTGATTGCCTTAGTCCGAAAATACAGCCCTAGAATATGTTTGTATTTCTAGTTTGTTTGTATTTATTATTAATTCTTAATTAGGGTGTAAACATCCTAATAAAAAAAGTTCAATGGGAAACTAAAACGTAAAGCTATACAATTTTTAATATTTATTTGAAATCATTGTCCAGTATTTGAAATGTATCTATTTATTATTCCCATTTCGTCAGTTGTCATTTTGGCTGAGGATACTGAGTTTCAACGCGCAGTTGAAACTGATCTAGGTTAGAATCTCCGTCGGTCTTACAATTTTTTTTATGTTAACCGAAACTGTTTAATTTACGTAAAGCTAAGCAAATATTTAGTTGCACCAATCAAAACGTGGTTTGGGGCAACCAAATAAGAACAAAAAAATAGTTTGGGTTTTAACAACAAAATATTTTATTGCCCCTGTACAAACAATTAATTTGGCTGCACCAAACAAACTTTATTTGATTAAAAAAAAAATCAAAACTTTTTCTAATTGCAGGCGCTGATTAACGCATTGCTTTCTAACGTTTTTCTGGCCAGAGGCAACCATTTTTGCTAGCGTCACTGTAAAATATTTTCTGGTACACTTCCTAAACCGTAATGGAAGGTTTTTTAACCTATACATTGTACGGAAATAATACCACATGTCAAACTGCAAATATGGGAATTCTGAGCGTCGTTGCTGTACAAGGTTGGAGACTTATTTACTTCACAATTGGTTGTTTCGTGAGCGAATGTAGGAACGGTGCCGTAGATGTATGGGAGAATGTAATAAATTCACGGTTACTTCACAATTTTCTGAAGCCATGCCAAAATTATACTTTCAGGATATTCCTCCGCCACGTGCAAACTATGCTTAACTAAGTCTAAAAAATTACACCACAGGTTAACGCACCGAATTCGTGCTCACTCAGTGGTAATTATATTTTTTATGAGAACTATTTCTTACTAGGCGCCACCAAAACACAATTTTTATCACCGTTTTTATTCCTTTTTATTACAAAGGAAACATTATAATTTATAAGTAAAATTCTCCGGTAGAACATTAATTTAACGAAAAATACAATACCTAAATGTTAACAGAGTTGTAAAACGCGTGTGGTACATGGAATATTTAAGAAATAACTAAAGACGTAATACATGGGGTGATTTCTTTAAGAGTTGATTCAAGAAGTGTGAAGAAACCGTGAATAGACTATAATTTACCATTCGCATTTTCTCACTATTCGTATATATTGCTATGGTAACTATACGAATAATTTCTTATAGTGCGTCTGGAGTACTCTGTGACGGCGGTCTGCTCTCGCGTCTATGAGGGTGTAATACGTTTATAGTCTATTAGCGGTTTCTTCGCACTTCTTGAATCAATCCTTTGAAAAATTGGGGGTATGACGTGCTTGGTTGTTTCTTGGATACGTCATGTATCATAAGCGTTTTATAATTTTTTAAAAATAAAAATACTGTAGTTTTGGTTACATTGAACTTTCACTTCGATCATAACTATAAATTATAGAATTTAATTTATAATTAGTGTGAATAATAACAGTGAGAAAACAGGTGTGTTGGTAATGCCTATTTGGAAATATTTCTTATGCAAAATAGTTTTACACTGAGTGCGCACGAATGCAGTGCGTTGTCCCTTTGGTGTAATTTACAGGCTCGGTTAAGCTTTGTTTGCATGAGACGGAGGAACACTGTGAAAGTAGAAGCTAAGCAGGGCTTCAGGAATTTTTGAATTAACCGAGAAAGGACTACAAATGGGATGGAGAGTATAAATCGTCCGTCGTTATATCAGCGCTGTGTAAAACAATATTTTGTGAACATTTTATTTCCGTTTAACATAAGCACTGGGTTGACAGTTTACTATAAGTATGCCAGCGAACTTAGTAAAGCAATTCGACATCTTAACGTTTTGTTATAGACAGTTAAAGGTCAAATGAGCACTTTTGGAAACCCTGCTTGAGATTTACTTTTCACCTAATTTATTATCCTTTCGCCATACGTAAAATTATATTTGCATGCCCCTGATGATTTCATTCACGCGCCAGTCAAATGGAAAAAGTGAAATTATTAGTAACCTAAATGTATTACTAATGTGCCATTTCGTACTCTACTGTCCACGAAACAGAAAAACACCAGCTTGATTTGCCNTTAACGTTTTGTTATAGACAGTTAAAGGTCAAATGAGCACTTTTGGAAACCCTGCTTGAGATTTACTTTTCACCTAGTTTATTATCCTTTCGCCATACGTAAAATTATATTTGCATGCCCCTGATGATTTCATTCACGCGCCAGTCAAATGGAAAAAGTGAAATTATTAGAAACCTAAATGTATTACTAATGTGCCATTTCGTACTCTACTGTCCACGAAACAGAAAAACACCAGCTTGATTTGCCNTAACCTAAATGTATTACTAATGTGCCATTTCGTACTCTACTGTCCACGAAACAGAAAAACACCAGCTTGATTTGCCATAAATTTAAACATACACTCAAAATACAACGTGAACACCTGGAAATATATTTTCTTTATTCGACCTCAGCCTGCATGCCAGAGCGTACGGAAGCACATATGTACTTATAACCGTGATTTGCAATTTGCTCATTGTACCATGAACAGCGTGTAAGTAACGCGTCAGCGATTATCTCTGCATATCACATTTGTTAACAATATTTCCCATTTGCAAAGTACAATTGCAAAATACATTAGCGCTCACAGTAAACACTTCCCCAAATTTTATTTGACTTAAAAAGGATAAAACATTCTATATATATATGGCATGTAACTATGCAAGAATACAACATTTATTTAGAAAATAAGAGACTGCCATATAAGCATATTGGATAACATTTTACAGTTCTAGCTGCATGCAAAATGTAGCGGGAATTGATTGGATCGTTAATGATATGAACTTAATTTTCAGGGCAAAATTTGTCTTCAACATGGTGGAATAAAGAGGCTATCAATTAGTGCGTTTAGTTTACAGGCATTTCAAGTTGGTTTTAAATCGTTTTAATTTTTAAATATGTATAATATTTACAAAAAACGCACAATGAGGGGGCGATTTCTAAAAGAAATACCTTGTGAAAATTAATTTCTTTAATTCAGGTAGACTGTAATAATACTATTAGGGTACGAAATTTCTTAGAATTATTTTGGTATTTACTTTAACGTAACATAAAAACACAATCCTTCAATTTGCTCTAGCTCACGAAACAGAGAACAAAAGAGTAAAAAATTCGTGAATTTGGAGTTNAAAAGCACAATCCTTCAATTTGCTCTAGCTCACGAAACAGAGAACAAAAGAGTAAAAAATTCGTGAATTTGGAGTTCTGGTGACACTTAACATACATATTTTGGTTTAAATGTGTCTTAAAGTTTAGTAGATACAGTATGGCACACTGACATNCTGGTGACACTTAACATACATATTTTGGTTTAAATGTGTCTTAAAGTTTAGTAGATACAGTATGGCACACTGACATTACATAGGAACGAAACATCCATTTTTAGAAATAAGTTTCCGAGTTTATAATCACCCAACTTAAAGTGGCTTGATAAAACGCAATTTTTATGCCCAATTTAAAGGTAATGTTCGAATATCCCGATAAATGGCGTTACGGCTTTATTTCGCAGGGTGCTACTATCCGGGAAAATTGTGGACCTTAACNTTCGAATATCCCGATAAATGGCGTTACGGCTTTATTTCGCAGGGTGCTACTATCCGGGAAAATTGTGGACCTTAACGTTGTGAAAGAGAGTCTTTAATTCTTGAAGTAATCACTGCTAGCATACCATGTTTGAACGAAGAACATCTAATGGTTCTGTAAATTTGAAACACTTTTTAAGCCTGTCATTGCAAAAATAATACACTTATTTATTAAAATCATAACTTATTAGGTGTCCTGCCGTAGTATTAAGTGTATGCCATATTTTACAGCAGATAGTTATATACTTCCGGATATATATGTGAAAACTGTTTGAATTAAAAAAGCGCTATCTTTCAAAATGGTGGGAGAAAAGTCAGTGATGTAGCACATACAATTTTCGTAGTAGGTACTGCCAGCATACAAAGTTTGTTTGTAATTGGTATAATAATTCATTGACTGAGGCATACATACCTTACATATTTATACTGCTGCTATTTTGAAATTAACACGGTGAGCTACAAACATTGTGTCTGATTTGTGTGATCCACAAATTCGTCAGTAATTAGACGATAATTAAAGAGTTATGGTGTAAGAACTCTGTTTATACTGCTTGCACTGCAGTAGGCTAGTACACGAAGTTTGGTTGAAATTTTTTGAATGATTCGGTATGANATTTGTTGAATGATTCGGTATGCATAGCATACATAGTTACGTAATACATTTATATTAGCTGCATTTTAAAAATAAGTGCCCGATATACTGAAATAATATGAATTTAGGTGACACATGGCAGCACCGTATGTAAACCAAATTGCGCTGTCTTTTAAATGTCGGCGAATGGTTGTGTGTTCCTATTTTCAATGCTTACATTGTGAACTACCAATGTACTAGATTTGGTTCATCTGTGAGAACGTTGTTGAGTATGTTCACACATTTACACATAGTTTCCGCAAAATCTTTGTTTTATACTAAAACACCTTTTTACACTTTCATATATTCTAGTTGCCTTGAAATGCAGTCGTCCATAGGACACAAACATTTCAAAACACGGATTTCTACAGACAGTGCTGCAACCTCGATCCAAATATAAGCTGTTTTCATAATGCAACTGGCAAAAAAACAGTTCGGTGTTGAAACACGGGGGAANTTCGAATATCCCGATAAATGGCGTTACGGCTTTATTTCGCAGGGTGCTACTATCCGGGAAAATTGTGGACCTTAACATTGTGAAAGAGAGTCTTCAATTCTTGAAGTAATCACTGCTAGCATACCATGTTTGAACGAAGAACATCTAATGGTTCTGTAAATTTGAAACACTTTTTAAGCCTGTCATTGCGAAAATAATACACTTATTTATTAAAATCATAACTTATTAGGTGTCCTGCCGTAGTATTAAGTGTATGGCATATTTTACAGCAGATAGTTATATACTTCCGGATATATATGTGAAAACTGTTTGAATTAAAAAAGCGCTATCTTTCAAAATGGTGGGAGAAAAGTCAGCGATGTAGCACATACAATTTTCGTAGTAGGTACTGCCAGCATACAATGTTTGTTTGTAATTGGTATAATAATTCATTGACTGAGGCATACATACCTTACATATTTATACTGCTGCTATTTTGAAATTAACACGGTGAGCTACAAACATTGTGTCTGATATGTGTGATCCACAAATTCGTCAGTAATTAGACGATAATTAAAGAGTTATGGTGTAAGAACTCTGTTTATACTGCTTGCACTGCAGTAGGCTAGTACACGAAGTTTGGTTGACATTTGTTGAATGATTCGGTATGCATAGCATACATAGTTACGTAATACATTTATATTAGCTGCATTTTAAAAATAAGTGCCCGATATACTGAAATAATATGAATTTAGGTGACACATGGCAGCACCGTATGTAAACCAAATTGCGCTGTCTTTTAAATATCGGCGAATGGTTGTGTGTTCCTATTTTCAATGCTTACATTGTGAACTACCAATGTACTAGATTTGGTTCATCTGTGAGAACGTTGTTGAGTATGTTCACACATTTACACATAGTTTCCGCAAAATCTTTGTTTTATACTAAAACACCTGTTTACACTTTCATATATTCTAGTTGCCTTGAAATGCAGTCGTCCATAGGACACAAACATTTCAAAACACGGATTTCTACAGACAGTGCTGTAACCTCGATCCAAATATAAGCTGTTTTCATAATGCAACTGGCAAAAAAACAGTTCGGTGTTGAAACACGGGGGAAAAAATGAGTGGTCGAAGATATTTGTGTAGCTCTTAACATCAAGGTCTTGAGAGCCGATGAGTGTGAAGCGGGGTGAGTATGGAGCAGCGCCGGAATTAAATGGCGGGGAAATGGGAGATCCCCGAGAAAACTCGTTGACCAGCGGCATCGTCCGGTACGATTCCCACATACAAAAGTCCGGGAGCGACTCAGCCGGGGATTGAACCCAGTTTGCATTGGTGGGAGGCGAGCGGGCTAACCGCTCAGCCACCGCAGCCCCACGGGAGAAGAGAAGGGCATACCCCTTAACCACACGACGTTTTCCGGATACAGAACAGGCTATTTCTGAATTTTATAGGCTATTAAAAGTAAACTAAGCACTTTTGAATGCCCTGCTAATGATCTACTTGCATGCACATTGCGTATTCTGTCACCATATGTAAAAATTAACGTTGCCATAGACTTCATTAATGCATGCGGCGGTCAAGCAAAACTGCGAAATTATTATACATGTAAATATTTTTACAAAAGTGTTCAATCTCAATCTTTGACGCATTAAAAAAAAAGCAAAATAGATAATTTAAACATTCACAAATGTTTATATAACATTTTTATTCAACGTTAAGACTTGGAACTATTTTATTTTCCTTGTTACTGCCTTTACCGGGCGCCAGCCGGTTGGCGCGCCCTTCAAAATATATGCAGGTATAGGACAATGACACTTTTCAAAGGTTTTTTTCAAAAGTGCTGACTTAACCGTGAACATACTATAGTTGCTGCTGCCTTGGCAACCTATTGCGGAAGTATTATGCAAATATTCCTTCACAGCCACGCGCAGAGAGGATGGAGATGGGATTTCCAAATTACAGCGAGCTCCGAAACATGCGGTTAACAACGCGGTGCTCGTAAATTCTGAGTCACGCCCTCTCGCGACACGGGCGTCTCACGTCAGCAGTCACACGACCACCAAGGTCCTCACGGGACAGCCTTGACTAGCGTTGAAGGGAGGGCTAAACACATGACCTCGTGCGTCGAAAGATGGAGAGGTTTAGCGTGGTCCAGCCGCAGAGAGTATATGCCACCTGCGTACTGACCAATTTCAGAAGCCACAACAGTGGACTGCTCTTAAGGCTGTTTCTCAATTGTTAGTACATACTTGTTAAGTATATACATATTCGTAATTGCTGTTGTTTGTACTTAGCCTGGCTATTGGGACGTGGTTTTTTGTGGCTGTACTTGCCTGTTGGCACAATCTGGCGTAAATAACCCTAACTACTAGAAAGTAAACACGTGTTTTGTCATTCTGAACTAATAGCTGTATGGTTTTTGTTGTAAATAAACTTTTTTTATTCTATGTTAGTAGTTTCTGTTACGTTTATGTCTATGGTGTTTTTGGTATTGTTGCAAAAAATAGCTATAATGCATTTGTCACGTGTGACGGTTAGGTTGTTATACACGCAATGTTGCACATTGGTTGCTTCGTAGAGCAATAAGACGGTGGGTAAGCATAACCACAAAAAGTTCCCATCATAGGTTATGTACGTGACTAAGGTTTATTCTACTCAGGTTGGGAACCACAATACTTTTAGTTTGACAACTAAAATTTTTCGCCACTAGGTAAGCGCTAGTGTTGCATTATGTACCTTTTTTTTTATATTTTCAACGTTAAAAAATAAAATAATTATAATAATCAAATATCAAATATATAACTACTTGACTAAGTGAAATATTTATGTTTTATTATTCACGTAACTTTAAATTTTAATTATAAACTACTTCTTTGGAACACTAGTGCATACCTAGTGGCGGAAATCTTCTATATGCCAAACTCTCTCATGATATTTTACTGGCGCCAGCAGCTGGGGTATGGGATAAACGCCTAAGTTTACTTCGGTAAGCGTTGCTCTGTTACCATTACACCCGCTCTGACCGAAATCATGGTTGTGCTTATTGAAAGATAGCGAAGTAAAGGAGCAAATCTCTAGCGTTCCAAAAGTTATGCGATAGCAGTATGTGAAGGAAATAGTTGGTGGGGCCACCCAGAGACTAAAGATGAGGTAGATCGATCTCACTGGCTGCGCACAACGAATCTCCGTGTCCCAACACTGTTTACTAAACAAGTGCTTTGAGATGTTTGTATACTCCCTCTAACCAGTTTGTAATGCAGTTTGATTAAATTAAAACTAGTGGAAGTATTTCATTAATATAAAAGAGCTTGTCTTTTGAAAATTAAGATATAAACAAACACGTTCATCAGTGTTGACCATGTCACTTTGATAGTTTCGTTCTTCTGGGGTAAGTCAATGTAGGGTACATACGCAGAAGACGAATAAGTGGCCTGCCTTGTCTTTAGTCAATGGTGCCATTGTACTGTGACGTCTTGTAAGTGCCTAAACCTGCATCAGTTGTGCTCTGACATCCCGTGAGTGAGTGTGTGCTGGTCATGGCATTGCATTACACAACTTCATAGACTTTACATACCCCCACAAAGATTGAATATTACAGCAGGGTAATGCACCGTGTCATCGGCCCAAGTTGTCAATAACTTCTTCGAGGATCATTCTAGAGATTTTCAACGAGTGCTGTGGCCACCTCGTTCATCCTGGGAGGTTCATTTTCACCCAAGATCCTGCACGTACAGACGAATGGTTACACTTCCCTGAGCTAGAGAAGAGGCATATATGATACTTTACTCTTATCACATGACTTTTGGCATGTCAATGTAGAAAGTAAAAAATTTAAGAAAAATGACATCAAATTTCACAAAAATTATATTTTAGTGGCTACATTTATAAAATTGGGTATTGAGGTAGAATATTTATATGTTTGTTTAACTAAACTTCATAAAAAAATTACCACTGAATTCGTATGAACGAAATATAGAATTGGTTTATGATTAAGTATCATTACATGTGTGAGTAAATGCTGTCAGAATATAATAGTATGTTGGAATTAAAGAAAGGTTAAATTCTTTCCAATTTGGCAGGCATTAAAAATTACATTAATAAAGGTTTTATACAGAAAATAATATAACTTCCTCTTATAAATAAATTTTAATATTTTTTGTCTAAATTAGACAAACGGAAGGTCGTGGAGGGGGTGTGTGATGGTTTAATATCAATGAAACACGGAAATTGGTCAAATATTTTTCAGTTTATATTTATAATTATGAAAATAAAAAAAAAAGCGAAAATATCATTTTTGATTATTATAGTTGACATGTCATGAACGAATTCGTTGTAACGAAACATGCTGTGGATTAAATGTTTTCGTATTGGAGTACTATATGAACAACATTTGATTTTTTTGTAGGTTATTCTTGGTGGAATTTGAGCAAATTGGTATAAATGATGAACTGGAATTCGATATTTGCGCCTTCAGTCACATTTATCTTCAGCACCAGCTTCTCTGCTGCATGACTTCTCGCATGTGTGAAACTGCACGAGCAAATACGGCCCATTTAATGATAGGCCTTTACATTCCTTGAAAATTTCAAAATTCAAAAACAGGACCCACTTTGAAGGCACAACTGGAGACAATCAGAAACGAATGACAACAACACACACTTGGTGGTACGCAAATAGTGGTTAGGGCTCCGAGGGTGAGGATTTCGCCATTCGACAAACGACCAGGTGTGGAGAAGCGGCAAGACCTGGGGTCTAAACACAGCTCCTACAAGCCCTATGACTTGTGAGTACAATTTTATATTTGCAGATTTTCTCTAACACGAGCATACTTGTACCTAACAGTGTTGGTATTGTAACTACAAGTGAAATTCCACTCTTGCAGGCAAGTTCTGGAACACGAACATACAAACTTGTATGTAACCTGTGTTACTAAAAATCCACAACTATTATCTATTTTCTACAAGTCTAACAACCCAGGTCGACATAGTTTACAAGTGCATCTGTAGTGAAAATATATTCTATTTTTGATCTTTAACTCGTGTTCATGTGTTTCTTGTGGTTGTTGTAGCTGTAAATACTATTGAAATATGCGGGTGTTTCAAGATAACGAAGGAAATGCTGCAGGTGTAAGACAACGGTTCAGGTTCTTGTCAAGAAAGAATTTTGTGGCTATCGACGACATCGAATTCAAAGAGAAATTAACGTCACTACACAGTTTGAAAATGTTTTGCGCAAAATAGTAGGATTCCTCGGGAACAAAACTAACAAATTTTACAATTTGTCACAAGAGCAAACTCTGAAAATTGTATTACATTGGTTTGAAAACGGTGAGCAGCATCATTATTACGATTTTCCTTTCTAAGAAAAAATTACTCGCTCACCAAAACAAAAAAACAATCGTTATTTACATAAGTGTGAAAGTGCACTTGTTACATTGTGAACTAGTCTAGTGGAATCCATCTAGAATGGTTGAATTAGTATGGATTTTTACAAGTCTCGCCTCTCAGCTTGTGTTACGTAACTTTCTGCTACAAGTTCACAAGTCAACCAGCTGCGGACTTGTGGACTTGTAGGAGTTGTTCCACAGACCCCTGGAGCCGGGGACGTTTCTCCTCCTGGTGAATCCTGAGTGCGCGACCAGGTGACGACTTTGCCAAGGACACGTTCCATCATTTTTTGTTATATTCCCCCTTTTGATCCTTCCACCAACACGTCCCAGTTAAACTAGTGATATCTAAATATGCTCGCTTTTAAATCATGATATCAAATTAATTTCTATTACTTTCGTCATTAAATTGAATCACTATCGTTTCTTCCTGGAATCCCTAGTGTGACTACAGGTGAAAAGATATAAAATCACAGAAGTAGGAAACGTAACTACGTGGTATAAAAATTATGACTTCTAAAACTTGTTAGTAATTTGTAGCAACTAGAATTAATTAGTTATTATAAATGGGTTTATACAGATTCAGGAACAACAGTTCTCCCAGAACGAGCAGAACTGGATTCGGTTAATTTCTTTCCGCAAGCTGGTGACAGATTCAGATTTCATGAAAGCTTGTCTTTAACCAAAGCACGTTAAATGAAAATTTTTTGAGCTTTATCTTGCACTTAAATTATTTTACGTAATTCTTTTGTCTCTAGCTATGAGAGGGCCACCTCTTTCCAAAACTGCACGGGAAATACGTACGTTGGTCCTTGTAGTCCTAATCACAGAGTAGATAAGAATACAGTAACGAAATGGCGTGGCGGTTCCTTGGATGTGGAGGAACTGATTCTCTGATTGGTTGCGCCAAATCCTAGAACGGAACTCGTGTCTCATTGGCTACTGCGTGCTGCGAAACGTTCCGTATTGGTTGGGCTGCCAGCTGGCGGGCGAGTAAAGCTACCAGGCGCGGATTGGCGAACGGCGTTTCTACATGTTGCTGGCCAGTGACGCCATTTTGGTGGCGTGTGCGGCTGGAGTTCGCGGTGCAAGTGGCTGTTTTACCTCTGTATTCATATTTGCTCTGTGATACGAGCGTTTATCCCCCNGGCTGGAGTTCGCGGTGCAAGTGGCTGTTTTACCTCTGTATTCATATTTGCTCTGTGATACGAGCGTTTATCCCCCGTTGGAATTCAATAGAGTTGCTGCCCAGGACGTTTCTGCAGCGAGATTGTGCTTGCTCGTGTGCCTCGAGATTGTGATGCTGGCGCTCGGGAAGGAACTGGCCGGAGGGTCGATACGAATGCGCGTGTTAACGAAATATCAAAAATGCATGCTAACGGTCACCTCGAGACGGCGCGGATGTATCCGTTCGCAGGAGGGCGTACGCAGAAGTGATAGAGGGGTGTGGGGGAGGAGGGGAGATGAGTGGATCAGCGTACGAGTCAGTTGATGCGTCTTTGCGTCTCTGGGGAAATCATGGCCAGAAGACAATGCGAGATCCTGCGTGCATAACTGGAGAAACCCGAACCAGCGGGAGGGTGGGTACGTTCCCAGGAAGGTGAGCCTATTTTCAGAAATTTAGTACCATTGTCAGAAAAGTGGGCCTGCTACAACCAGAAAGGTTGGGAGGCCTCACCAAAAATATGCTATCACATCACGATGAAGAATGTTGTCCCATCACCAGGAACATTCTTCCA
>NQII01002245.1:278840-309096 GCA_002778355.1 Clitarchus hookeri | reverse complement strand
AAAAAAAAAAAAAAAAAAAAAAAGGAGAAAAACTATGCAGGCAGGCGGAACGAGGCTTCCGCCTACCTGGAGCTTCTGTCCTTGTCTGAGGCCGAGAAGCGCAGGAGCGATAAGGGCGAAACTGCCACGCGCATAAAGTGCGCCATCGTCGCTAAGCGCAAGGCTCTGAACTGGCGTGCAGTGTTCCAGTCGCACTGCGTGTACCTATGGGACTTTCAGCGGTGACCATATTGTTTTGTTAGTGGAACGTCTATAATAAGTTTCAATGCAGGGCCTTTCAGTAGNGGGACTTTCAGCGGTGACCATATTGTTTTGTTAGTGGAACGTCTATAATAAGTTTCAATGCAGGGCCTTTCAGTAGATTTTCATGTGTTTGACGTGTATATTTTGAGATACAGCGCTTTGAGGAATCTGTTTCTAGTTATGTTGGAGTGTTCTAAAATGGTGTTTCTAGTGTGCAAGACGTCTTGAAAACATTCAAGAACCTACGTCTGGATCGTGTGTTATTTTCGTGACAAAAACGTGAGATGCAAACACTGTGCAACATTGTTCAAGCGCTAGGAATGCGGTAGCTTTAAGGTACTGGGTTTTGAGTCTTTTATTTACAGAGACCAGAAAATCTTACTAATTCCTATTGAGGAAAAGCTAGAATTCAAACACGTTAACATTTGTCTTACTTCTTCAACTGGATCGCTGTTTGTAAGCCACGAACTGGAATAATTTGAGTCAATAANAACGTTAACATTTGTCTTACTTCTTCAACTGGATCGCTGTTTGTAAGCCACGAACTGGAATAATTTGAGTCAATAATTTGCTTGCAAGAAAACGAGGACCGAATACCTTGCCACCTGGTTTGATATTAGACTAGAGAATCAGCCAATGAAAAAAATTACTGTTTCTCAATTATACAGTAGGAAGTCTAGCTTGTTGCCAAACGAATCCAATAAATTTCTGGCACTCTCCTCATTTATACAGAGAAACAGCAAAACCGACGTAACGTCAATAATTCCGTGTTCGTAAACTACGAGTAGCTTCATTTTATGAGCTCTAACCATTACTTGTTTGGCCTCTTCTTCACACAGGCCTGTCGCGTTATTTGATAACGGCCGAGGAAGATTATAGTGTGAGTAATCTTCGTAATATAACGAAAAATTACTCCAGAAATTATTTGTATGTTGACAGAAGTAAATGTGACTAAGAGTGGTGATTGTAGTTAGTAATTAAACGTTAGTTAGGTAACACATTAATTTCTGAGTTCAAGTGTCGCAACCACGTAATTTTTTTTAAACAGTGTACTTTCGTAGGTTCTTGTCTTGCAGCCAAGGAACAACGTGGTGCATGCTCGACGAAATCGGCATTAACCTTTTGTGTCCGGTAGGTGTAGAAAATTCCAAAAATTCCGATCACCAATAAGGGCACTGATGCCTTTCTAAGTACAGTACTGATCACAAATATCATTCGCACTGAGAGAAAGGTTTTGTTGAATCAATCAAAGTTAGTTTGGCACAACTAAAGGAATTGTTTGTACAAGGGGCAATGCCATACTTTGTTGCCAAAACCAAGCTATTTGGTCGTTCTTATTCGGTAGGTGCAACTAAAGATTTGTTTGACTCTACGTACATTAAACAGTTCCAGCTTACATAAGAAAATGTGAAACCCAACCGATATTCAAACCTAGATAGTTGGCGCCCGAGTGCTGCACAGAAATAGTCAAATGTTGTACCAGCAGTATTAATGTTACAACAGAAGTCATTTTTTGTTTCCTGTGAGCCGTCAGTAACTAAGGTTGGTGTAAAAGTAATAAAGTCTTAAGCTACTATGTAGATGTAACATTAAGTACTTTTGTAACAACGTTACCTCCCTACTGTATTTTCAACATAAAGGATGTGTTTATGTTACGGCAAAACAAATTTAGTGTAGAATTGATATTACTAATGATGGTGTTAAAATTTTTCTTGTATTTTCTTTGCTTTTAAAAAACATTCTGATATAACATGAAGTAAATACCATTATTTTGTTACAAAAATAAATATTACCAACAAAGAGACAAAGCGACGGCTGAGAGTGAAATCGAACTCGCACCTTGTGTTTGACGTTCTCCATTTTACGAAACTTTNAAAGAGACAAAGCGACGGCTGAGAGTGAAATCGAACTCGCACCTTGTGTTTGACGTTCTCCATTTTACGAAACTTTTCTTCCTACTAACTGCTCTATTCTAACATATCTAACTACGTTTCGTATTGCGGCAATTAAGCCACAATATAACGACTACTGCAGTTCTCTTTCGACATGTGGAAATGCTTTATGCTCTAGAAATGTGTGCATAAGCGGTATTAGGCACACGTAAGCTGCTTTTTGAGGTTTGAGAACTGGTCNAGAAATGTGTGCATAAGCGGTATTAGGCACACGTAAGCTGCTTTTTGAGGTTTGAGAACTGGTCTGCGCTACATTTTGTTGTCATATTATGCTTTACAATTTAAATATAGTGGTTTAATTTTACGAGGTTATCGCTGTTCACTAGTATCCGCAATTTTATAACGTCAACTCAGTGTAAACTTGTGCTGGTTGGACATTACTTAAATGTCACAGTAACACAACATATTTTGTTCTTCCTGATATATTTAGCGTAATACAACTTTTGGTTGCAGCGACATTGCTTACAGGCTTTATAACATAAAAAATTCAACAGTACATTTGCATAACATGACTTTGTAAATGATTAACACCATTAACTTAGTCCCAACATTACTGCAACATAAACGTATACAAAAATGGCTCTGTGGTATCTATTTTTTGCAACAATATTATGCCTTAGCAACCTCAGCTGCAGTGATTATTAGATACCTGAAAAGTTCGCGGATTCATTTCGAGACAAGCTAAACTTCAAAACATGAGTGTTTATNACAGTGATTATTAGATACCTGAAAAGTTCGCGGATTCATTTCGAGACAAGCTAAACTTCAAAACATGAGTGTTTATAATACTTCACCCATTGGTACACACGGTGGAAAAATGGAGAAGGCTGGCCAAATCGTCGCCTTCTACTGTGACAGCAAACAACCAATGAGCAGTTGATATCGGAATATTTATACATAAGACTGTAGAGCAGGGATCGGCAACGTGAGGCCCGCGGGCCGCATGCGGCCCGCCGGCCGGTTTTATGCGGCCCGCGACAAAAAGGTTTGATTTAATTAAAGAATTATTATTACAAATACTAATAAGTTGTAAAAAATTTGAGTTGAGTTGTGAACTATTAATTGATAACACAAAAAGGTTTCTGGTGTATGCGAATACTACGTCAGTGTCTGTCGAGTGCATTCGGACTGTCTCGGTCATTGTCGGAGTGCGTCGCCTCCCCGAGTGATCGAGAGTGAAGGCGTTCGTTCTGACGAAAGTTTGAATTTCCCTCTCAACGGTTCGCGAGGGTAGTTCACATGTTGCCGCGCCGTGGCGTGGCAGGTCAATTTTTTACAACACTGTGGAAGGGTTCGTGTTCGTTGTGTCAGTAGTCACCATTACAAGCTGTTGTTTGTTGCAACTATGGCTAGTTCTAGTAAAAAGCGTAAAGTAGGTGACGAGTGTCGCGTTTTCCAAGAACGTTGGACGGATGCTTATTTGTTCGTTGAAGTTCGGCAGAAACCGGTGTGTTTAGTGTGCGATGAGTCAATCGGTGTAATGAAAGAGTTCAACTTGAAACGACACTATGAAACCAAACATGCTACAAAATTCAACTCTTTTCAAGGACAAGTTCGGAGTGATAAAGTTTCTAATTTAAAGCAAAATCTCAAGAACCAGCAGTTTTCATTCAAAAAGCCTACTGTTGAGACTGAAGCTTGTGTTAAGGTAAGCTTCATAGTAGCTGAAAAGATTGCAAAAAAGTCAAAACCTTTTTCAGACGGAGAATTTGTCAAAGAGTGCCTGGGGTCTGCCGCTGAAATTCTGTGTCCATCACAGAGAAATTTGTTTTCTAAAGTAAGCCTTTCTGCAACAACTATTTTGAGACGTATTGATGATATGGCAGATGATATCAATGATTCTATTAAGGATGAAGCGTCTGCATTTGTATTTTATTCAATTGCTATTGATGAGAGTACTGACATCACCGACACTGCACAACTGGCTGTTTTTGTTCGGGGAATCAATGATAATTTCAATATTACTGAAGAGTTGTTAAGCCTACATCCGATGCAAGGCACCACTAAAGGAACTGATTTGTTTCAAAGTTTAATGAATGTGCTTGATAAGTTTAACCTTAATCTAAAAAATCTGGTAGGAATTGCCACTGATGGTTGTCCATCAATGGTAGGCAAAAACAAAGGAGTAGTTACTTTGGTTCAGGAAAGAAAAGGGGACGATGTTTTGATGAACTATCACTGTATTATACACCAACAAAGCTTGTGTGCCAAGAAGGTAGGCTTCGAAAATGTGATGGACATCGTTGTTAGAACAGTAAATTTCATTAGATCTCACGGGCTCAAACATCGGCAATTTCAATCCTTTCTGGCTGAAATGGATGCAGATTACGGAGACATACCTTACTTTTGTGACGTTCGTTGGCTTTCTCGAGGAGAAATGTTAAAGAGGGTATTTGAACTGAGAGATGCTATAAAGGCCTTTATGCACGACAAAGAAAAGTCAGTCAATGAATTCAACAACCCTTCATGGGTAAGTGATTTGGCATTTTGCGCAGACATCACAATGCATTTGAATATATTAAACAAAAAATTGCAACATCCTGACAACTTCATTCACAACCTCTTTGACTGTATCAAATCATTTGAGTGCAAGCTTGATCTGTGGCAAGATCAACTCATGGACTACAATTTCACTCATTTTGAGAAATTGTCAGAATGTGATGGTTTTGACATGAGCAAGTATGTCACAGCTTTAGTGGAACTAAAAGATGAATTTAACTCCAGGTTCTTGGACTTTAGGAAAAGTGAAAAGTTAATTGACTTGTTTTCCCGGCCTTTTAGTGTAAAGGTCAGTGATGTGCCAGGAAACCTTCAAATGGAACTGACAGACTTACAGTGCAACTCAGACTTAAAGGAAAAGTTCAACTTGGGACTAACTGAATTCTATTCTAAGTATATTGACAAAGACAACTTTCCCAATATCAGGTTAAACGCCCTTAAAATGATGTCTCTCTTTGCCAGCACATATGTTTGCGAACAGTTGTTTTCAAAAATGAATTTTGTCAAGAATAAAACCAGAAGTAGATTGACTAACGTTCATCTGGAAAATTCAATCAAAGTATCAACTTCGAAAATCAGACCAGATATTGACAAGCTTGTGAAGAGGATGCAATACCAAACTTCCCATTAAATTCTCTCGAAAACTATTATTGTATTTTTAATGCAATTTCGAACTTCATTTATACTCAAACTGTATTTCAATTTACAAAAAAACTAAATTTATAATCGTGTACCTTATAAACAAAATGTTTTGTGTGAAATAAACAAATTTAAATTCAATATGTTTTTTTCTGCTTATATCACACCTTGTTCGTATGTTTATGGGTATGATAAACCATGCGGCCCCCAACACGTAACACAAATCTGATGTGGCCCTTTAAGGTAGAAAGGTTGCTGACACCTCCTGTAGAGTATACCCTGCAGTTCATTGAACTTGCGAATTTTTCAGGTCTGTAGTGATTATTGATGAAACTAAAAAGTTTATGATGTAAAAAAATTAAAATACTGGGCAACGTGCATAAATAAATATTTCACGTTTTAAAGCTTTACTTTTTAGTTTCCCGTAAAATATTTTTACTAGGATGTTTACGCAATTATTAAACCTCAATAAAATCACAAACAAATAATGTTGATATCCTAAGTGACTCAAAAAGTACGAACTTTCGAATTGTAATATCAAACGAGGGCAGTCTATTGGCTGGCCAAACAAATACTGTATACACTGTTGATTCAGCCTAATATCTTAATGGCAATTTAATTACTTTTGGACCAACACACAAGTGTTGTCTATTAAAACGTGTATTTTTTTTAATAAAACAAATAAGTTTAATTTATTTNCACAAGTGTTGTCTATTAAAACGTGTATTTTTTTAAATAAAACAAATAAGTTTAATTTATTTGCAAGCTTTGTTTACTCAACAAAATATTTTGTTGGAGCAACTGAATATTTACTTGGCCCTACACAAAATTTATATTGTTGGTTGGAACAACCCTTTCTTTCAGTGTAGGAGCAACGTGCTCACGATTGAGGACATTTAAAATGAACGGGTCGTTCACAGAAGGAGAGTTATTTTCTTCAGGACAAATCCTTTCTCTGTGCGTGCTCGTCATGAAAATGACAAGCCGGGAACGGGGCGCCGGCGCAGAACAAGGAGCTAGGGCAATGAAATATTTGCCGCTGCAGTCGTTCCGGCAGGAAACGGCGGGGCGATGAAAATAAGGCAGACTAGGCGGCGGTGAATTATACAAACAGCGCTGAGAAACACGGGTGCAAACAGAAGGCGCCGCCGCTTGGGTTCTGCTGGCGGAGAGAGGGGAGGCTTGATTTGCCGACGTGTTTATGTAGCCGGGGCTCGTCCCGCGTGACGCCAGGAGGCTGCGAGAGGACGCCGGTGCGAGGAGTAACGGCTGACAATCTCGGCGCGAACAAAAGCGCGCTCTCGCTGTCATGTTGGCAGCGGTAACAGGCGTGGAGGAAACGTGCGCCTCTCTCTCCCTCGATAGTTAGTTAACGCAGCTGCAATGAGATATGTACATATTTGCATGCTAAATACACAGTTCANCTCTCTCTCCCTCGATAGTTAGTTAACGCAGCTGCAATGAGATATGTACATATTTGCATGCTAAATACACAGTTCATTATACACCTTCTGCATGATAGTCCGAACTGACTAAAAACGAATGCTTGTAGGAACCATCTAGACTGTTAAAACAGAGACAGCTTTCTAACATGTTGTAATTACCATATAATTATTGGTAGCGTAGATNGAACCATCTAGACTGTTAAAACAGAGACAGCTTTCTAACATGTTGTAATTACCATATAATTATTGGTAGCGTAGATACCTATACCCAAATACCTGTTTGTTGTATCCCTCTCTGTGATTTGTATTTGCTACTCTGTGATTGCTACAGAAAAGTACCGTGTTCCTGCTGTAAAACAGGTAGTACCACCAACAGAGTAACTTAAAACAATATTCCGATTGTTCCTACAACAATCGTAACTATAATAACCTAACAGAATGTTCTGTTACTATTACTGAACAGTTCTGTAATCATTATTTGAGGGTAGGATAAACAGAATATTCTGTTGGGCCAATACCATCCTAGTTGTCGTGGGAAAAATCCAAATATTGTTGAATTGTTTTGTTGATGGTTCTATTTGTTTTTAAGCAGGAAAGCAGTGTTCTGCTGTACCAAATACTATCTCAGAGAGTTCTCTTGGCGTTGCTATCTATGTTAAAAATATTTACATGGTTCCTACAGCTATATGTTTTTCTCAGTGTGTAAAACGTGTTTGAACTCAGCGGGAAATCGACTAAACGTATTTAAGCGAAATTTAATATAAGCAAGTAGGTCCGGAATTCCTCTCCAACTGCCAACTTTGCCAACGAAATTCAGTCGTAATAAGTTTTACTTGCACTATTGGGAAATACTGTGTAGTGGATGGAAGCTATAATAAACACGTATTAAGAAGTTCGCTTATCTGGTGCTTGAACTGCTTTGTAGTGTGTCTGAAATACTAATTTTCCCACAAAATAATTAAACGTGCACCCAATGTGCTGATATACGAATAGAACACATACTTTAGACGAGAGATGTTGAGCGCTTTCAAGACGTCGTGCATATAAGAAACACTTTCAGTGTACTCCAACTTTACAAAAAAAGAACGGCATTTTTCAAAGCTCTGTATCTCCGAACATACGCGTCAGAAACATAAAAAAANACCAACTTTACAAAAAAAGAACGGCATTTTTCAAAGCTCTGTATCTCCGAACATACGCGTCAGAAACATAAAAAAAATACCAAACGGCTCTGTATTGAACCTCGATACAGACTTTCCCCTGCAAAATTATACGGTTACAGCTTAAAATTCCGTAGGTAAACGCTGCATGACGCTCACACTGCACGCCAGTTATAAACGTTGAGCTTAGCGGCGANAGCTTAAAATTCCGTAGGTAAACGCTGCATGACGCTCACACTGCACGCCAGTTATAAACGTTGAGCTTAGCGGCGATGGCGTACTTAATGCGCGTGGCAGTATCGCCCTTATCGCCACATTGATTTTCTGCCTCAGACGCGGAAAATAACTCAAGATAGATGAACCCCTCAATATTAACAACACTTCATTTGTCAGTTGACGGCAGCTCAGACTAAACCACTTCTGCTTTATTAAGTATTTCCATTAAGTAACTACACCGAATTAGAATCTTAATCCNAGCAGCTCAGACTAAACCACTTCTGCTTTATTAAGTATTTCCATTAAGTAACTACACCGAATTAGAATCTTAATCCAACATCGAGGTCGCAATCTCTTTTGTCGTTCTGAACTCTCAAAAAGAATTACGCTGTTGTCCATAAAGTCGAATTTTTACTATCGCTAGTCATTTATTTTACTGATTTTCAAATTAACTTCAAGGAATTTTGTTTTAAATTCCATTTATTTCATTGTAAACGTGTATTGCTACATTAAATACCGACAACAATATTTGAAGTAATCCGCTATTATGAATTAACATATATTTGAAAACCCGATTGGCATTATCCAACCTTTCCCTTGAGAAGGTGTGGTACAAAAATAAAACAAGTTTTTGTAATAACATAAAGTAAAATTAGAAACTGCAATCCCAGATAGTATCTTTCCCAAACTCGGTTCTGAGATGAACGTATACGTCTTGCGAATTCTTGGGTGAGTTCTGTTGTAGAATTCTGGGGGTGATTTTTGGGTGACCGTGGTAGCAAATAATGAAAACATTGTTATCGTGGATATGGTGTTTGTCGGAAAGGTATATCGGAAGACCCGTGATGTTGAAATATTTTGGTGAATAAAAATAGTTTTTTTTTTTNGGTGTTTGTCGGAAAGGTATATCGGAAGACCCGTGATGTTGAAATATTTTGGTGAATAAAAATAGTTTTTTTTTTTTGTAGTGTGTGACGCTAGGGAACGATGTTGTCAGTTGTATCGTCGATATAATCTCGTCGATGTAANCAAGATCAACTCATGGACTACAATTTCACTCATTTTGAGAAATTGTCAGAATGTGATGGTTTTGACATGAGCAAGTCAAAACCATCACATGGTTTTGACTTGCTCAAAACCATGTGATGGTTTTAGTGGAACTAAAAGATGAATTTAACTCCAGGTTCTTGGACTTTAGGAAAAGTGAAAAGTTAATTGACTTGTTTTCCCGGCCTTTTAGTGTAAAGGTCAGTAGTGATGTGCCAGGAAACCTTCAAATGGAACTGACAGACTTACAGTGCAACTCAGACTTAAAGGAAAAGTTCAACTTGGGACTAACTGAATTCTA
Source organism: Clitarchus hookeri (assembly GCA_002778355.1). Taxonomy (NCBI): domain Eukaryota; kingdom Metazoa; phylum Arthropoda; class Insecta; order Phasmatodea; family Phasmatidae; genus Clitarchus; species Clitarchus hookeri. The sequence goes on along the minus strand of NQII01002245.1, from coordinate 299,594 downwards.
TTCTAAGTATATTGACAAAGACAACTTTCCCAATATCAGGTTAAACGCCCTTAAAATGATGTCTCTCTTTGCCAGCACATATGTTTGCGAACAGTTGTTTTCAAAAATGAATTTTGTCAAGAATAAAACCAGAAGTAGATTGACTAACGTTCATCTGGAAAATTCAATCAAAGTATCAACTTCGAAAATCAGACCAGATATTGACAAGCTTGTGAAGAGGATGCAATACCAAACTTCCCATTAAATTCTCTCGAAAACTATTATTGTATTTTTAATGCAATTTCGAACTTCATTTATACTCAAACTGCATTTCAATTTACAAAAAAAATAAATTTATAATCGTGTACCTTATAAACAAAATGTTTTGTGTGAAATAAACAAATTTAAATTCAATATGTGTTTTTCTGCTTATATCACACCTTGTTCGTATGTTTATGGGTATGATAAACCATGCGGCCCCCAAGACGTAACACAAATCTGATGTGGCCCTTTAAGGTAGAAAGGTTGCTGACACCTGCTGTAGAGTATACCCTGCAGTTCATTGAACTTGCGAATTTTTCAGGTCTGTAGTGATTATTGATGAAACTAAAAAGTTTATGATGTAAAAAAATTAAAATACTGGGCAACGTGCATAAATAAATATTTCACGTTTGAAAGCTTTACTTTTTAGTTTCCCGTAAAATATTTTTACTAGGATGTTTAGGACATTATTAAACCTCAATAAAATCACAAACAAATAATGTTGATATCCTAAGTGACTCAAAAAATACGAACTTTCGAATTGTAATATAACACGAGGGCAGTCTATTGGCTGGCCAAACAAATACTGTATACACTGTTGATTCAGCCTAATATCTTAATGGCAATTTAATTACTTTTGGACCAACACGCAAGTGTTGTCTATTAAAACGTGTATTTTTTTTAAATAAAACAAATAAGTTTAATTTATTTGCAAGCTTTGTTTACTCAACAAAATATTTTGTTGGAGCAACTGAATATTTACTTGGCCCTACACAAAAATATATATTGTTGGTTGGAACAAACCTTTCTTTCAGTGTAGGAGCAACGTGCTCACGATTGAGGACATGTAAAATGAACGGGTCGTTCACAGAAGGAGAGTTATTTTCTTCAGGACAAATCCTTTCTCTGTGCGTGCTCGTCATGAAAATGACAAGCCGGGAACGGGGCGCCGGCGCAGAACAAGGAGCTAGGGCAATGAAATATTTGCCGCTGCAGTCGTTCCGGCAGGAAACGGCGGGGCGATGAAAATAAGGCAGACTAGGCGGCGGTGAATTATACAAACAGCGCTGAGAAACACGGGTGCAAACAGAAGGCGCCGCCGCTTGGGTTCTGCTGGCGGAGAGAGGGGAGGCTTGATTTGCCGACGTGTTTATGTAGCCGGGGCTCGTCCCGCGTGACGCCAGGAGGCTGCGAGAGGACGCCGGTGCGAGGAGTAACGGCTGCCAATCTCGGCGCGAACAAAAGCGCGCTCTTGCTGTCATGTTGGCAGCGGTAACAGGCGTGGAGGAAACGTGCGCCTCTCTCTCTCCCTCGATAGTTAGTTAACGCAGCTGCAATGAGATATGTACATATTTGCATGCTAAATACACAGTTCATTATACACCTTCTGCATGATAGTCCGAACTGACTAAAAACGAATGCTTGTAGGAACCATCTAGACTGTTAAAACAGAGACAGCTTTCTAACATGTTGTAATTACCATATAATTATTGGTAGCGTAGATGCCTATACCCAAATACCTGTTTGTTGTATCCCTCTCTGTGATTTGTATTTGCTACTGTGTGATTGCTACAGAAAAGTACCGCGTTCCTGCTGTAAAACAGGTAGTACCACCAACAGAGTAACTTAAAACAATATTCGGATTGTTCCTACAACAATCGTAACTATAATAACCTAACAGAATGTTCTGTTGCTATTACTGAACAGTTCTGTAATCATTATTTGAGTGTAGGATAAACAGAATATTCTGTTGGGCCAATACCATCCTAGTTGTCGTGGGAAAAATCCAAATATTGTTGAAGTTGTTTTGTTGATGGTTCTATTTGTTTTTAAGCAGGAAAGCAGTATTCTGCTGTACCAAATACTATCTCAGAGAGTTCTCTTGGCGTTGCTATCTATGTTAAAAATATTTACATGGTTCCCACAGCTATATTTTTTTCTCAGTGTGTAAAACGTGTTTGAACTCGGCGGGAAATCGACTAAACGAACTTAGGTGAAATTTAATATAAGCAGGTATGTCCGGAATTCCTCTCCAACTGCCAACTTTGCCAACGAAATTCAGTCGTAATAAGTTTTACTTGCACTATTGGGAAATACTGTATAGTGGATGGAAGCTATAATAAACACGTATTAAGAAGTTCGCTTATCTGGTGCTTGAACTGCTTTGTAGTGTGTCTGAAATACTCATTTTCCCACAAAATAATTAAACGTGCACCCAATGTGCTGATATACGAATAGAACACATACTTTAGACGAGAGATGTTGAGCGCTTTCAAGACGTCGTGCATATAAGAAACACTTTCAGTGTACACCAACTTTACAAAAAAAGAACGGCATTTTTCAAAGCTCTGTATCTCCGAACATACGCGTCAGAAACATAAAAAAAATACCAAACGGCTCTGTATTGAACCTCGATACAGACTTTCCCCTGCAAAATTATACGGTTACAGCTTAAAATTCCGTAGGTAAACGCTGCATGACGCTCACACTGCACGCCAGTTATAAACGTTGAGCTTAGCGGCGACGGCGTACTTAATGCGCGTGGCAGTATCGCCCTTATCGCCACATTGATTTTCTGCCTCAGACGCGGAAAATAACTCAAGATAGATGAACCCCTCAATATTAACAACACTTCATTTGTCAGTCGACAGCAGCTCAGACTAAACCACTTCTGCTTTATTAAGTATTTCCATTAAGTAACTACACCGAATTAGAATCTTAATCCAACATCGAGGTCGCAATCTCTTTTGTCGTTCTGAACTCTCAAAAAGAATTACGCTGTTGTCCATAAAGTCGAATTTTTACTATCGCTAGTCATTTATTTTACTGATTTTCAAATTAACTTCAAGGAATTTTGTTTTAAATTCCATTTATTTCATTGTAAACGTGTATTGCTACATTAAATACCGACAACAATATTTGAAGTAATCCGCTATTATGAATTAACATATATTTGAAAACCCGATTGGCATTATCCAACCTTTCCCTTGAGAAGGTGTGGTACAAAAATAAAAAAAGTTTTTGTAATAACATAAAGTAAAATTAGAAACTGCAATCCCAGATAGTATCTTTCCCAAACTCGGTTCTGAGATGAACGTATACGTCTTGCGAATTCTTGGGTGAGTTCTGTTGTAGAATTCTGGGGGTGATTTTTGGGTGACCGTGGTAGCAAATAATGAAAACATTGTTATCGTGGATATGGTGTTTGTCGGAAAGGTATATCGGAAGACCCGTGATGTTGAAATATTTTGGTGAATAAAAATAGTTTTTTTTTTTGTAGTGTGTGACGCTAGGGAACGATGTTGTCAGTTGTATCGTCGATATAATCTCGTCGATGTAACTAAAATCGTTGCGGCTAATGCTTTTGGATGTTTCCAAGCTCTTCTTTGAATAAGGCGATTGTATAAATCGATGATTTCGTTTCACGGGGTGGGTACACTGGCAACCTCTGCCTGGCACGGTTGTGACCGAACTGATGATGGTCGGAATGTTTGAAGCGTTGTTTTTTTTTAACTGGAGGAGTGGCAGAGGCAATGGACTCACGTGTCACGGGAATTTGTTCTGTTTAAAACAGCATTTTTAATTGACGGTGCCATATTTTGAGCATGACCAGAGTGATAAGGCATGATCTTGCTTTAGGATGTGTTATGATGAAAGTAGAAATTACTATATGTTTGACAGAAAATTTATTTATCTGACAGCCATGATCATGAGTATGATAACGTTCTTGTTCAGATACTGAAATTCATGAGTCACGAGTCTTAAAATTCCAATCCAACACTGTACCCATAAACCTTAAAAAAATATTTATATTGTTAAACAACTCATTGGTATAATTATATACCGTTACGTACCAAACAAGCTATACATGCGAGGGGGTGGAAATAACCGGACGACAAGTGTGTCACTACAATAAGTATTAAGTAAAATTTTTGTTATTTCGTTATTTTAATAATTTTTATAATTTCCTCAGGTGTAAATATGTAATTCCATCGTTTGCATAAACTACTTAGTCGTCAGACAGTTAGTTTCTTCTTGTTCACTGTTCTGTACATATATTAATCTTATGATTTACAAATTTAATAAATAACATTTTAATTTTACTTTTTAACGTTTTTATGTCTAACTTTTTTCTATTTTCCGTATACATAATTTCCTGTTTCCCCCGTTTTATTTGGCATTGAACAGCGCAATATCTTCACGTGCTTCCTTGAATAATCACGAGAGTTTAAAATGAATAACTGCAGATATGACTGTGCTATGCCATGCTGAACGTGCTTGCACGGCAGAATAGAATTCGGGAGACACGGGTTAGATAGCGAGTTTAGTCTTACTGACTTTAATTTTTAAAATGTTCTCCGAAATCACTAGAGACGAATGAGGGGATGGTTTATTCATAGAAACCATGACTGATTCATTCCCCGTTCCTGCCCCTTTGAACAAATCGTCCTTTCTCTAATAACGCCTCTGTTGACGAGAATTGAAACAACTAGAAAATGTTTTCTCATTCACGTCGAGTGTCAACAAACTATATGTAAGTTTAAGATGGTTGGAACAGATCTTCTCATTCTGGGGAAAAAAAAAAACACTTCGTTCGTGTTTGGGATCGAAACCAGGAACTGCTGAATCCGACCGACACAAGCTAATTAATTTGATCAAACAACGGAATGGAAGCAGGATATCTGCCGGCGCTAATCTCGCAGAGTCTGCAGTTCCGCTCACAACTAATGTGTGGTTACTGAAACAGGGTAACAGTGGAAAGTCACGTTAGGATAACTCAATACCATGTCATTACGTAATGCTCAGTTCAAAACACACAATAACGTTTTGCTGCGAAATGTTCTAAGTCATTATTCTTTGAAGAGCTTCCATTTTTCAAAACGTTTCTGCCCAACATAAAGTTTCTTNTGCGAAATGTTCTAAGTCATTATTCTTTGAAGAGCTTCCATTTTTCAAAACGTTTCTGCCCAACATAAAGTTTCTTCCGTTATTGCGTTTAATAGGGACTCCCGTTTAACCAACCAAAACTGCTGCTGCAGAAAAGGTTTTTAAGGTATTTATTACCGAATTGGAGTTTAAAGAGTCTATGAGAGAGATAATAAGTAATTAATTTAAAGGAAACTTCTATAAAATGTTTATACTGATGGTCTATTGCTATTTTCTAGCTTTAAAAATATTCAGAATGTGTCATTGCCCGTCTTAACCGAATATCTATATACTATAACATGAAAAATCCAGAGAAAAGATAAAAATGATTTATTTTGAAGATAATATACAGTTCTAATTAAAGTCTGCTTGAATAGAAAACCAACTATTAGATCTCTTTAAATATATTTGGTTATTCTCTCTAATAAATTATGGATAAAAATATTTCTAACAAAAAAGTGGAATAAATAAAATAAAAAATTACCTCTATAAACTCATTACATTGTATGTCCTTAATTCTAACGTAAACCTCATTAAATTCCAACAAATTTATTAGATAGGTTAAACCTTTAATACGAATACAAAGCACTGCTCATTAGCAAACCAGATATATTTATAAAGATCATTGTGGAGAAGAATATTTCGGAGATACAGACAACGGGATATACACGATTGGCTCATATAAAACTGAATGAAANATCATTGTGGAGAAGAATATTTCGGAGATACAGACAACGGGATATACACGATTGGCTCATATAAAACTGAATGAAAGAGCGGAAAGAGTAATCTTCATTAAAACGAAAGTAATGGAGGAGTAATGTCGATATTGCGAAAAGAGAAACAGTCCCAAAGCAGATGCTGGGACAAAGCTACAGAGAAAGGGAATCTTCTGGAAGGCAACATTTGTTTTACCGAAGATGACAGAGGGAAAGGGTTTAGAAATAGTAAATAATTGAATACCTAGTGTTTGTCTCAAAAATAAGGCTAAATAAATGTTAAAATTAGAGACATAATCAATTTGTGATAAAGTACGNATCATTGTGGAGAAGAATATTTCGGAGATACAGACAACGGGATATACACGATTGGCTCATATAAAACTGAATGAAACAGCGGAAAGAGTAATCTTCATTAAAACGAAAGTAATGGAGGAGTAATGTGGATATTGCGAAAAGAGAAACAGTCCCAAAGGAGATGCTGGCACAAAGCTACAGAGAAAGGAAATCTTCTGGAAGGCAACATTTGTTTTACCGAAGATGACAGAGGGAAAGAGTTTAGAAATAGTAAATAATTGATCACCTAGTGTTTGTCTCAAAAATAAGGCTAAATAAATGTTAAAATTAGAGACATAATCAATTTGTGATAAAGTACGNCACCTAGTGTTTGTCTCAAAAATAAGGCTAAATAAATGTTAAAATTAGAGACATAATCAATTTGTGATAAAGTACGTAACCGGAATTTTCGATCAGATAGTGTTAAATGAACATTCTAACATTAATTATTATAAACAATGGTATTTGTTTATCTACGGCTTTTATTTCCTGTAACAGTCACGTGTGCACAGATGCATTTTATTTATTGTCCATGCAGTAATAATTTTACTGGATTTCTGAGATTTATGTTTTATCTACGAGATATCAATCAAAATGGACTAACAGTTAGGTTTCAGATATATATAAAAGTGACTGAATTAGCAATCAAATTTTTCATCTTCATTTTTGTGCTATCCCTAAAAAAAATATTTTATTCGTAGGTCGGTTATTTTGGATTTCGAGTTAACAGATAAAATTCAAACACATTAAACATTTATTCAGACATACTTAAGAATTTTCTTAACATTATTTAAATTAAAACTATGCTCGTGGCAGTCATATCGTGTCGTAGCAACTTCAAAGCGAAATAATTAAACAGTTTTCTCGAACATACGTGTAATGAAAGTGCTAACTTATTCTTTGATTATTGGGTTGAGGTCAAACGGCTAGTTTACACACTTTGAAGTCGGGGTTTCTAGTTCATTTCCGCTGTGGTGGTATGCAACCATTTAATTGCAACTTAATCAAGTTGAAAAACATTAAAAAAATTAATCGTCTTGAAGCCATTATTAAGCTGTTAACGATAACAATGAAATATCAATGCTTCTGCTTGTGTATAAACAGAAATTCTAAGGCGAACCCACATACGGGCTACAATTTTAACTATTAATAATGGAACATGCAAAAAGTATTTTCTTTTTTTAAAGTATATTATTTCTCACTTACACACCCGCACTCAACAATTAATAAATAAATTAAACCAGGGAGTATATTTTCACTGAAAATATATTACTAGCCAGCTGTAGCAGGAATATTAATATAAAAAGAAAATATATTACTCTTTAGTGTCAATAAATCTCTTGTAATTCAGTGAGAGAACTCGACTAACTGAATAGTTCTGCAGGAGTTACAGTGAAGAAATGTTTTATAATTCAAGTTACTTATTATTAATTTAACACTGATTGAGTTTGAAAGACACTTACATGATATTTACTTAACCCGAAACTGGGGAGGGGGAATTAATTATACGCAAATAGAATCTGACCATAAATTTAAGACGAAACATTTACTTCTATGCTTGTCTAGAAGTCGAAACTGGTCCTTTTGATTTGATTTATCACCATAAGAGGTTCTGCCTCAAAGTTCATTTGTAAAGCAAAAAANAGTCGAAACTGGTCCTTTTGATTTGATTTATCACCATAAGAGGTTCTGCCTCAAAGTTCATTTGTAAAGCAAAAAAGAACTTTGCAGTAATAATTTTTGTGTTTTGAATTTCTACCTGCTAAGTGTGTGAATAACGCAAAAATTATTTTGTAGTGATTACCAAATGGTTTGTTAGTCACTGAGTATAGGGTTTATGTTTTATTTACCTTCGTTTTTTCCGCTATCTGTATTTGAAGTTGTCTTCCCGTTGCACTGAGTAAGCGTGAGAATTCTGGCTATACAGAATGACCTTGAACGCCAGGTACAACTTTGTGAGATGTTTCCTTTCGTAAAATCAAGTAGCAAACACAGTGCGACCTATCACCTTACGTTATTATTGAGCGAGGGACGCACTACCTTTAAAAATTAGGAATTTAAATTAATGTGGAAAGTTTCACAAACCACGCGAGATGAAAGAAATACGTGAATATTTTTTATCATGATCTGATGTCTGTAATCTGCGAAAATTTGGCCGATAACGACATCGTCCGTCATTAGGAAATTAATGGGTGTCATGTTATTAAGAAACAAAAGTGTGTTGTCCATGGCCGTTTGTCGGTTATAATCACGTAACTATCACGTGTGCGTTAATGGAAAACTAATCGTTTCCTCGGTGTAAACATGCTCAGACGGAAGGTTCTCGAGAAAACGTAGTGTGATAGTTCCTGATTCCCGATTTAAATTCCCGATTTTAAAGAGTATGTATCTCCATTAATAATCACATTACACCATAGGTCGTATTATGTTTTCTATCGCATTTTCCCGTAACGAAAGATCGCACAAAGTTTATATTATAATTTCAGGATAATACTGAATAATACCTCAATGATAAAACAAATATGGTTATAGGAACAATCTTGACTGTTGAAACAAGGACAGCCATTTGATGGGTTGTGGGTACNCTGATAAAACAAATATGGTTATAGGAACAATCTTGACTGTTGAAACAAGGACAGCCATTTGATGGGTTGTGGGTACAGTATAAATATTGCTAACATAGATAGTAATGCAAACTGAACTGGAAGATGCATTTACATCTGTGATTGTTTTTGCTACTACGCATATGCTTGTTACAGCGGAGCACTACGTCCCTGCTACAAAAAACATAGCACCTCCAACAAAACAACTTCAACATTACCTGGATTGTTCCCCCAACAACTAGAATTGTAATAACCTAACACTATATTCTGTTGCTAACAATATACCATTCTGTGATCGTATTCCAGGGTGGCAGCAAAAGAATATTGAGTTAGGTCCTGACGGTCATTGTTGTGGGAACAATTCAAATGTTGTGTAAGTTGTTCTGTTGTAGGTATTATCGGTTTTGTAGTGGGAACGAAAAACAGTTCTGTTGGCATTACTATCTATGTTCTTACAACCCATCAGGTTGCTGTACCTATTTTAAGAGTCTAGATAGTTTCTACAGCCAAATGTTTTTTTCTGTGTGTAACGTTTGTGATTCGTCAGCAGATAGTGCAGCCACGTAAAATAAAAACAAAAAGGACTCCGGAAAGTCAGAAAATGAACAAGGGTTTACCGCGGTTTGGGCAGGACGTAGGGACGAAAGTTGTTTCGCGTTTTCCCACTGACTCTAATAGCCTCCCGCAAATTGTTTCGTGGTCGGTGCGAAATAAATCCGCATGGCGGGTTCTGGCAGTAACTTTATTTCCAGCGCGGAGTTGTGCAGTCACATTCCGAGCGTCGCAGGGGCGCGTTGCAAACGAACATGCATCGCTGTCGGCCAACTGTCGCCGCGGGTTCGCAACGCGGATCGCTGTGTTCGAGGCGTCGCGACCCCGTCACGCATCGCAGGGCTCATGGTGCCGACAAACTTCGTCGAGCGCGGATCGGGATTACTTCGAGGAAGCGGCGAACGGAAGTAATGGTTTTCTGTACTTGTCAGGGTAGGCGGGGCAAAGGGAATTCAAACCGCCACCTGGAGGGAAAAGGTCTTTTCGCGCCTCGGTTTCGCGGAGTAATCCATCACCCGCAGCCGGGCGGCACGACATCAAGTCAGTCCGCGCGCAAGCCACCAGAATGCGCTGGATGATATATGGACCGAGCAGACGGCAAACTGACTTCTGAGCTATCTCGTAGAGGTCATGACGCCAGCTCTACCTGCAGATTTTTTTTTTTGCATCCTTTACGCACGCACGCAAGGCGGTTTTAAGCGTAGTCATTTAGTGTACGATACAATTTCTATACTGAGAATTGAAACCATGCTTCAAGATGATCTGTTTAACACGATTCGCTCATTAAATTTATTACGTTTGTACACAAGTAATGGCTATTCATGTTTAATTGAGAACTTTTGAAACTAATGTTGAAAAGTGTCATTGTCCTTTCCATATATTGACTGCCATACCGACGAGCATGCGGCCGTAAAGTTGGTAACGTCGGAGAGAACTAAGTTCCATGCCATAGCGTTGAAATACAACCGCCAGAAAAATGTTTATGAATACTGAGATACATTTTTTTGTTTTTTGCTTTTTTTAATGAATATAGGTCTTAGAATTAGCAAAGTTGTAAACTATTTCCTTTTCTAATAATTTCACATTACCACTTGCCCGACACTTGAATAAAGTGATCACGAACATGGCGATGTTAATTTTACATGTGGCGGAAGAATACACAATGTGCATGTAGCCAGATCTTAACTAGGGGTTTCAAAATTCCTCTGTTTGCCGTGAATAACATATAGNTTTGCTTTTTTTAATGAATATAGGTCTTAGAATTAGCAAAGTTGTAAACTATTTCCTTTTCTAATAATTTCACATTTTCACTTGCCCGACACTTGAATAAAGTGATCACGAACATGGCGATGTTAATTTTACATGTGGCGGAATAATACACAATGTGCATGTAGCCAGATCTTAACTAGGGGTTTCAAAATTCCTCTGTTTGCCGTGAATAACATATAGNGAATACACAATGTGCATGTAGCCAGATCTTAACTAGGGGTTTCAAAATTCCTCTGTTTGCCGTGAATAACATATAGTCTGTTCACTTTTATGGCTAACCGAGCGACAGAGGATTGCAAGACGACAGCCAACCATGCTCTCTTTCACTGACGTCGAGGCTGTTGGTAGGCACATTAACAAACACAACTCACGCAATTACGAATATATACAACATAGACCAAGCTGCAGCGAAGATACTCAGCATGGGATGACATCGCATTATACCGACTCTTCTTTCATTACTTCCTAAATCCTCTATTAATAACCTGGGATGCTAACCTATGCATTTTTCTGTGTTCCAGAGACATGGCTGCCATTTGACGGGTGGGGGGCTCAGTTCTCCCCCAGAACCACGACCATACGACTAATATGCGACCCTGGTTTCATTTCAGTAGCAGCTCGACGTACTCAATTTCACCCTGCATCAGCCACACGAAGGTTTTTCTTCGCTAACTAACAATAACCTTGCTTTATCTCGACCCAGTTTCCTTACAGAAATGCATAGGTATTTTTAACCTCTGCGTAAGTCACGCGGATAATTTCAACTCTCACTTCTCTTCGTTGGTTCGTTGTGCCCTGTCATCTGGACTCTTCCTCTTCCGGGATGTCGCTATGGCTACAATTGCGGCCATGGCACCAGACAACCTTGCTTAAGCCATGGTGCATGCGTTCCTTCAAAAATAATAAACCAAACTCAAGGTGTATAGGACCTGCCCTGAGACACGCCCTAATGGGGGCCGCAGTGGCTGGGCGGTTAGCCCGCTTGCCTCCCACCTAGGCAAACCGGGTTCAATGGTCGGCCGGGTCTCTCCAAGATTTTCGCATGTGGGAATCGTACCGGACGATGACGCAAGTCAGCGGGTTTTCTAGAGGAGCTCCCGTTTCCCCCACCCCTTCATTCCGGCAGTGATCCATACTCATCTCAACCACCTTAATCAGCTCTCAATACGTAGCTGTTAAGAGCCACCCACACCTCTTCACTCACGCCCTCTTCTTGTACTGACTTAGCAACTTATGAATGCTGGATAATTCAAGAAACAGGAATGGTCTTATAATGGCGTGGTGGCGTTTGCGGCTGGCAAGAAATAATACATTTATTGTTATTTGTGCTGTCGGCGGTATGTAAAATAAATGCATTTGTAGAGCCTGCCTGCTCAGTTTTCTTCAGAGGTAAGAGAAAATTACAAAATAAAAAGTGCCGACTCTACCGTGAATAGCCTATAGTTGACAATATTGCGTCCTCTTATGCCCTAGGGTCCTTCGCGTCTCTGCATTAAGGAGCCCGCCTGTCTGGAGTTATTTTCCGCATTTAAGGCCGAGGAGCGCGGGAGCCACAAGGGCGACACTGTCACGCGCATCAAGTGCTCCTTCGCCCCTACGGGCAAGACTCTGAACTAGTATGCAGTATTCCCACCGTCCTGCTGTAACTATGGGACTTTAAGCGGTGACCCTATCGTTTTATTGGTGAAAGTCTGTAACAAGGTTCAATGCAGACCCNCTGTAACTATGGGACTTTAAGCGGTGACCCTATCGTTTTATTGGTGAAAGTCTGTAACAAGGTTCAATGCAGACCCCTCGAATACATTCGTATGTATCTGATACAAACATTTTGAGATATAGCGCTTTAAAAACTCTGTTTTAAGCTATGTTGAAGTACTCCGAAATGGTATTTATAATGTGCGCGTTTTCTTGAAAATAACAGACAGGCATTGTCTGAAATGTGTGTGTTCTTTCCGTAGACAAGCATATTTACAGCACGTTTAATAGTTTCGACAAAAAAAACGGATTTCAAACACACTGCAACGCAGTTCAAGCGCCTTTACGTTGCCAGAAACAAGTGTCGCTATCCTCAAGATAGATGTCATTAATCAGAAACTTTTTGAATATCTTCGTTAAATACTTAACTTTATTACTCTACGATGGCACACTAAAGTTTAAGATTTTCCCCCCTTGTTCCCGTAACGACTTATTTCTCAGGAAGTATTCATTGGCGTAAAGACAATTCATTATTCTATTACATGACGAAGAGGACATTGATAGTTTCACTAACAGTGACAGCAACAAAAACCAAATTTAACTAATCCTCCAACTTTCGTCTGCAGCCACAATATAATTTCAGGGGTTTATTATATTTCAACACATCTTTTGTTTTCAAATACGTACGCTTACTATAATTTTCCCGTCAGTTTAACAGTCTGTTCGACACGGCTTGTAAACCAACTTGCAAGAAACGAAGGAATCCATGGCACCAGGTTGAGTTGACGGCAAACTTGGACATTGTCTTTGGCACCAGTCATCCAGCAATAATTTTAAGATGCGAATACGTGGGAAAATGGGGTGCTAAGCCTACATGTTACTTAACTAGCGTGTTGCTGAATGATAAAAGAGCATAATTATATATATTTCTATAATTTCCGAATATATAATGTTATGTTTCAAACTGTTCTACATACCGCCGTTCGAAATTGGAATTACAGATGCGGATAGAAACGAAACAACGTAAAATCTTAATTTCTCACGTATACAATAATTTCCAAAATATTTTCTGATTTCTTTAACAATCTATCAAAAAAAACTTAATAGTCCCTTTACAGTTACTTCCAACTTCCCAGAAGCCCTGCTAAAACTCTACGTACAGTCTGTTTCTCCGTCTCATGCAAAGAAAGCTTAACTGAGTCCAGAGAATTACACCAAAAAGAGAACCAACCCTATTTGAATGCACTAATTTAATGATATTGTGCACNAACTAGCGTGTTGCTGAATGATAAAAGAGCATAATTATATATATTTCTATAATTTCCGAATATATAATGTTATGTTCCAAACTGTTCTACAAACCGCCGTTCGAAATTGGAATTACAGATGCGGATAGAAACGAAACAACGTAAAATCTTAATTTCTCACGTATACAATAATTTCCAAAATATTTTCTGATTTCTTTAACAATCTATCAAAAAAAACTTAAGAGTCCCTTTACAGTTACTTCCAACTTCCCAGAAGCCCTGCTGAAACTCTACGTACAGTCTGTTTCTCCGTCTCATGAAAACAAAGCGTAACTGAGTCCAGAGAATTACACCAAAAAGAGAACCAACCCTATTTGAATGCACTAATTTAATGATATTGTGCACGNTAACTGAGTCCAGAGAATTACACCAAAAAGAGAACCAACCCTATTTGAATGCACTAATTTAATGATATTGTGCACGAAATTGTTTCTTACAACAGGCTTTTTCATCTCTGTTTTTATTCATAACATCCATAAATTAATAACTAAAATTTTTAAAACAATATAAGGAAATGTCCAATTTAAAAGAAAAAAAAATATATTTTTATTTTAACAAAAGAATAAAACGCTCGTGGTACGTTCAATATTTTAGAAACAACTAAACACGTCTTTCATGGGGTGATTTTTCAAAGGTTTGATTCGAAAGTGTGAATATACCGCGAGCAGACTGTACATCCTTAGTGCAACGATAGACGAGTGTCTCCACTTATTATCATAAACCCCTTATAGNATACCGCGAGCAGACTGTACATCCTTAGTGCAACGATAGACGAGTGTCTCCACTTATTATCATAAACCCCTTATAGAGTAGCTAAACTAATAAAATACTGATGTACGAGCTTTGAGAAAAACTTGGAGACGATCTTCATACTCCGATGCACACCCGACGTGATTGTCAGAGATGAGCTGGATCACCCGNTGAGAAAAACTTGGAGACGATCTTCATACTCCGATGCACACCCGACGTGATTGTCAGAGATGAGCTGGATCACCCGCAAAAGATATCGCCTCAAGAAAACCTACTCATCAAGATTAGTCCAACATTCAGTCTCATAAATGAATCCCTGCCAGTATCAAAATAAAAACATTTTGGGTCTGGAGAGATAATGTCTCTAACACACATGGAAAAAGGTTAATATATAACAATCAAGCACATTAAATCACAGGTAACCACCCAGAACCGATATTTCAGCNACACATGGAAAAAGGTTAATATATAACAATCAAGCACATTAAATCACAGGTAACCACCCAGAACCGATATTTCAGCTATATGTGTATTGCGCACAACATTTTAATTGTGCAGATTGTGTCTAAATTCAACTGGAGAACTTCGGCTGCAATTTAATCACTAAAAATGTTTTGAAAACATATACAAGATCTGTGTTTTAAAGTGAATACTAAAGATCATACATAACTTTGAAGTTGGAAATGGAAAACTAGTAATGTTTATTGCAGGCATTAGAGGAAACAGTTCAGATGGAACACCGANACACATGGAAAAAGGTTAATATATAACAATCAAGCACATTAAATCACAGGTAACCACCCAGAACCGATATTTCAGCGATATGTGTATTGCGCACAACATTTTAATTGTGCAGATTGTGTCTAAATTCAACTGGAGAACTTCGGCTGCAATTTAATCACTAAAAATGTTTTGAAAACATATACAAGATCTGTGTTCTAAAGTGAATTCTAAAGATCACACATTACTTTGAAGTTGGAAATGGAAAACTAGTAATGTTTATTGCAGGCATTAGAGGAAACAGTTCAGATGGAACACCGAGNACTTTGAAGTTGGAAATGGAAAACTAGTAATGTTTATTGCAGGCATTAGAGGAAACAGTTCAGATGGAACACCGAGTGTCTGGATGGTTTGTACCTGAACAAAGATCTGTAAACACCGTAAAACCTGTCGCTGTCATCAAATTACTCATGTTTATAATCACGGTTACTACCCTTATTCCTAATTAAGCTCCACGAGGTCGTGCCATATTTGGGATTCAAATGACGTATTATTAATCCGCATGTCACAATTAACCTAGAATGTCGCATTGTGTAAATACTTTAAGCCTCGCCATTTTCGAGTTATTCGTGTTTTAATTTCAATAGTATCCTTATCAATACCTGGCAGGTGGTCAACACACACAACACTCAAAAACACTGTGCTGTGGCTATCAAAGGGAGGGGAAGATTCCCCAGGTAGGTACATAACGTTTGCACTTAGTGCTTCAGGTCCAACTTCAAAAAATATGCACGACCCTCAGAATTTACTTTAGACCATATATATGTTTTCGACCTCTTGTCTCGTGATTAACCTGAAGCTGAAATGCGCAGGTCGAATTTTAATACGTTCTGTATAGGGTTGTTTTCCTTTTAGAACCTGAGGTGGGCAACCCGCAGTGCTAAGCTGCCTTGTAGGAGACGCAATAACAGGCGATACGACTTACGTGAAAAATTGCCGGCTTTATAGGTTTTGTAGTAGGATCCTAATAGCAGCTATTTTATCTCACTTAATTTCATGCTAACAGCTGCACATAAACAACAACACTGCAAAATGACAAATGGAAAAGCGCGTCAAAATTTATTTTATAAATGTAGCAAGACGACACATTTACGACGCGGATACTACGTCAGAAATGTAAATATTTATATCTCTCAAGATTTTTAGGTATGCCTGTCATGCATTACATTTTTAATATTTGAAAATATTGGCCTTTTTCANTCATGCTAACAGCTGCACATAAACAACAACACTGCAAAATGACAAATGGAAAAGCGCGTCAAAATTTATTTTATAATCATGTAGCAAGACGACACATTTACGACGCGGATACTACGTCACAAATGTAAATACTTATATCTCTCAAGATTTTTAGGTATGCCTGTCATGCATTACATTTTTAATATTTGAAAATATTGGCCTTTTTCAAATATTTCTCCCCTTGGATATTTGAAATTATTTGGCTGAGCACATTATACAAATAATTAAGGGAATATCCTTCATATTCTCCAGTTTAAGTGTTTTCTGCAAATATTTTGAGTATAATTCATTAGTCTGTTGTAGAAACAGTGTAAGGGCTGCGACTATGGCAATGAGATAACACAGAAAATATAGAATAAATAAATATATGCTTGAAATTATAACTCGTGTAATATGTGCAAGTTGAGTAACGTTTGCGCAAATATATCATAAAGCAATTATAATATTCGTTTGCCTTAATCATGTTGCACATAACTAAAATTATCAGGACCCTTTAGAACACATATGTACGGAGAAGAAATGAGGTAAACAATAGGAAAAAAACAGACAAAACTACGCCCGACTACGCTGAGATATTGTCCGTATTTGAAGCATAGAAGAAAGATACGATAAGGTTGACTGTGGCACGCGCTTCATGTGTATCCCGTCGCCTCTACGCACGAGGAACTTTACTAATGTGCATGCTTCCTGCCGCGCTGCGTGTAGCCACGAGGACTTAATCGATGACCCATATATTCTACTGGTGGAAAGTTCGTACAGGTTCATNAACAGACAAAACTACGCCCGACTACGCTGAGATATTGTCCGTATTTGAAGCATAGAAGAAAGATACGATAAGGTTGACTGTGGCACGCGCTTCATGTGTATCCCGTCGCCTCTACGCACGAGGAACTTTACTAATGTGCATGCTTCCCGCCGCGCTGCGTGTAGCCACGAGGACTTAATCGATGACCCATATATTCTACTGGTGGAAAGTTCGTACAGGTTCATAGCATTTAATTGAGCAGGTTTGAATCACTGCATAATATTTAATTATCTACCCGTTCTGTACCCTTTTGTCATTATTTAAATAAACGTTGTATTGGCTCGTACACTTTTCATGCATCGATCGAGTGGAAGGTAAATGGTAGTCTAAATATATTACTGATACGCTTANTATTGGCTCGTACACTTTTCATGCATCGATCGAGTGGAAGGTAAATGGTAGTCTAAATATATTACTGATACGCTTATTGTTACACTTATGTGCATGAAACAAACCGAAAAGAAGTTAAAAATGAATTTGGTTTCACAAATTATAATAAACACACTTTTAACACGGCGTTAAGTATCGGGATTAATTTTTCAAATCGTTGCCAACTTATACAGATTTATCAAAATATGTGAAGTTTGGGCAAAAACGTTTTTCAATCGGTTTATTTTAAATTACTCGGTTTATTGCTAACAGCATGTACCGGATTTCAATGAAAGGTCACTAATGAGTCTTATACATATTAACTTTAAAAAAATTAAGGTATAACAGTCTGAAAATGCTGTTTGTTTAGTACGGAAGACTTCAAAGAAATGTTTTCAGTATGGCTTTAAAATTGTATTCCCAAACCGAGTGAATTGCATTCTTGCTTAATAGATACATTAGAAAAAATTTCACTCATTTCTTTTAAAGAGTGTGTTAGAGACATACGATTTATGCGATAAGACTTCCTATCTAGGTGTATTTCAAAACACTTAATCTCAGATACACTTTCTCTATTGGATGGCTTTAAATGCTGCGCGACTTAGGTGCCTGCCCGGTAAATCACGGACGTTAGGTATCGGTAGGGATTTGAAAATTTCGCGAGTTCAATGATCTGTGGGCTAGACTCCACAGTCCTGTGTACACTCGAGCCTCAGGCGTGTGTTCATTGGCTGCCGCTCCAGAGAGTGTTCAGTGTTACCCTACACCTGGCAGCGTGGAAGTATACTATTGGCTCAGAGTGGCCCAGGACGTGTGTTGTGAACTGCGATCCCATTGCAGAGGTCTCTTCAGTGTACACGCGTCAGACATCCATCTTGTTCTGATATGAATTCGCGAAATTTTGCTGTCCCAAGTTATCGGAGTATCATCTCGATTCTGTTTGGCACGGTCAAACATAACATGTCCGTCCACAAAAAAAAAACCTACTTCCAATAACAGATGCGTACGTAGGATGTTGAAATCTAGCCTGCTTTGAATGTTTTTTTTTTCTCGGGAAAATCGGATATCCGTAGCGCGTATTTCAACCTCCCTGCAACATGGATTGCAGGCCAGAAGTGGAGGGAGGGGCGGTTAGNTTTTTTTTTCTCGGGAAATTCGGATATCCGTAGCGCGTATTTCAACCTCCCTGCAACATGGATTGCAGGCCAGAAGTGGAGGGAGGGGCGGTTAGGGAGAGGATAGCGCAACCTTCCCGGAAACAAAAGCTGCAGTAAAGAATAAGAGCCATATCTGGGACAGAGGGCTCCGGAAGTACCACCTCCCAACATGGCCGCCGCCTGCCAGATACCTTAATCCCGGATCACGTGGCTCGCGTATAAAGAAGTGGAGAGGAGGGGGAGGGGGCGACAAGATTTCACTCGAGGCAGGCGCTATGTTGAAACGTGGTAAAAGTGTTAATCCGCGCCTCTGGAGGCACGCACAGTAATTCCCGAGCTGTAATTAGAAAGAAGAAAAAAAAAAAACCTTTGAGCAGTAAAATTCCGGCAAGAAATTATCCCTCATTTTCCCGTGGGCTTAGCAAAATGAAATTCGGTAGTTAGGCAAGATGCAGGAGAGAGTTTAGCGTGAATGCACAGTTTAAACAAAACCACGTTTAATTTCATTTTGTGGGGTAGAATAGTTATATTTTTTCCCAAACGCTGTTAGGTAAGGCTGAGGAAACAATTTCAAGTGAAAACCCACCTAATATGCAAACCACAAGATTTTGTGCATCAACGTACAAAATTCTGTGTTTAATCAAAGGGTATTGTTAGTGATTCCGAAACGATTGACAATTCGTCACGTTATAATACTCATAATGAAGCATGAATATATTCTGAAACGTCAGGAAATATGGTTAACCTTTATTTAAATTGAAACTCTAAACGCGGTACCAGTAATGGCCAGAATTACCATGCAGATCTATTATTTAATGCGATTCTTGCTATTGCGTGTGAATAAATGAAAAATTTATTTACATACGCCGCTGTAGATTTATGCAATAGCATTATTCATTCAATTGCCGTGCCGGCAGTTTAAACTACTTAAATTAATTCGTATCAGTTCAAGATATTAATGAAATAGTAAAGAAAAACTCCGTTACTTCTTACATAAATTAATCTTATATAGCGAAAAGAAAATTAACGTAGGGGTTGAAAGTCGATTGTATCGGTAACAGTAGTTGAAGACTACTGTTGTTAAAGTTACACAAAGTATATTAAAACAGTTTTTCTCTTTATTGTATTGTGCTAAAAATGAGTGAGCAACATACATAAGTAAATGTAATTACCAATCAATATGAGAGTGTAGCATATGTACGGAACTGGGTCATCGATGTAATACCCAAATTTTAAAGGGTTTTGGATGCTCATATTCTACCAAATATTTTTGGGTTTGATTTTCACTAGCTCATAAAGTAGTTGTGCATACACATACGTGTATATAATGCCTTAAAATCCGCGCCAAGGGCCTACTTTACAAGAATCCTGAACAAAAATGGGAATTAAAATTCTTATGACAGTACTCCGCCCTTAAAAACACTGTGTGACGGAATTTAACAGTTAACTACACATATCACGGTAGGTAGTTAGTGACATCACAGCTCAGGATATTAATAAAATTCCAACTGCGTTGAATAAGATTTAGTTCTTTTTTTTTTATAATATAGCCATTTTAAGTGAAAAGCGAAAATTGTTTTCACGAAAAATTTAAGTGAAATTCCGCCAAAAAACTTGTAAAGTCACAGGGACATACATCACACCAGCTGTGCATAGCAATGGCAAAATACACTTGATACCTGCCAAATGCTGAAGTTTGGAAGTAGGTATTGAATCTTCTCTGCGGCGTGAGGCTCCAGCATTTGATGCTAGCCCTCAGTGACAGGGCGTAGGAATACGTCCACACTGTTGTCTCTAGGTCCAATTTACTAGTAAATTACACTTTATTTGTGAGTTCACATAATCGAGTTTTATTGTTGCTTGAACAGGTTAACTGGTACATGAACTCACGAGACAAACTCCCCTCCCCTTTTACTATGTAGGCTGCGTATGGTTTGACGCCGCGACTGGCGTTAGGGGGGGGGGAGAATCTTCACACTTGGTGTAGAACTACTTATCTGACACTGC
>NQII01002245.1:213034-277597 GCA_002778355.1 Clitarchus hookeri | reverse complement strand
GATGTCGTGCTGTTAGTAAAGGCACTCGAGTCGGTCTTCTGCTGGCATAGCCCAGTACAGCCAAAGTTCGCCGCACTGTCCTAACAGACACGTCCGTCGTACATCCCACATTGATTCCTGCGGTTATTTCACGCAGTGTTGCTTGTCTGTTAACACTGACCATTCTGCGCACACGTCGTTGGTCTCGGTCATTAAGTGCAGGCGGTCGGCCACTGCGTTGTCCATGGTGGGAGGTTATGCCTGAAATTAGGTATTCTCGCTACACTCTTGACACTGTGTATCTCGGAATGATGAATTCCCTAACAATTTCCGAAATGGTATGTCCCTTTCGTCTAGCTCCAACTACCATTCCGCGTTCAAAGTCTGTTAATTCCCGTCGTGTGGCGATAATCACATCAGAAACCTTTTCACATGAATCACTTGACTACAAATGAAAGCCCAACCAATGCACTGCCCATTTATACATTTTGTACGCGATACTACTGCCATCTGTATATTTGCATATTGCTATCACATGACTTTTGTCAACTCTGTTTATTACGCTAAGAAAAAATACACAAAGTTATATGTTATTTCCAGCGACTTTTAAATTTGTTGACGTTAATGTCGCTTAACGTCTAGATTATTCACGTTTCATTCGGTTAAAATGTTTTGCATAAATGCATCGTGGACATCTAAATTTTACTGTCTTGATGTTACTGGGAAATAATAGCTAAACGAATCATAACATTCAAAGCAGAAGCCTGAAATATATCAAAGTAATACTTTTCAAAGCCCATTTAAAGGTAATATGTATTTTAAAAGATATTGCCGGGGATACAAATAAAACTAAAGGAAAAATCTTAGTTTATGATTTTCAAAACTATGTATTTATAAATACACTCCTCTTGAGTTTTATAGCGGCGTTATTTTAAACGGATATTATTTAAAATTTGCGGTAATGCTGAGCCAGGAATTTATAACTGAGATTTTCATTTTAATTCCCAAAGTCCTTGAAGTCCCACACCTAGCGAGTGCAAGGCGGGACGTCTCAACGATTGTCTCATGACTTTGCTTAAATTTACACGACTTTTAAGTGTTTCGTAGCGAACTGCCCTTTACAAAATTATTTGAATTAGTTTTACATGAAACTCAGGCTCTTGGCCCCAAATAACCTGAGTGCTAAGTATTACAGTGCTGCACCCAAGGACGAGACAGATGCCAAGTGGAGAGATTTGGGCGACTTAAAATCGAGGTGTTGAGAGCCGATGAGTGTGAATCGAGATGNTGCTGCACCCAAGGACGAGACAGATGCCAAGTGGAGAGATTTGGGCGACTTAAAATCGAGGTGTTGAGAGCCGATGAGTGTGAATCGAGATGAGTATCGAGCAGCGCCGGAATGCAAGGGCGACGTAAAATGGAGACCCCCGAGAAAACACACCGACCAGCGGCATCGCCTGGCACGATTCCCACATGCAAACATCTGGGAGCAACCCCGCTTGGAATCAAACCTGGTTCGCCTAGATGAGAGGCAAGTAGTCTAACCACTACACCACCGTGGCCCCGAAATGTTCCGACATTCACGTGGAATAGGCGATGGACAAAAAAAAATACTTAGAAATCACTGCCCGTGAAAACCACGAATTCCTTAATACCAACAAGACTCATATTGAAGGGGGTCATGGTTGTGTAGTGGTCAGACTACTCGCCTCCTACCAAGGCCAATCAAGTTCGATTCCCGGTGGGGTTGCTCCCGGATTTTGAACGAAGGTTCAAATAGCCCTCACCTGTTAATGTTTTCGGTTTACCGGTTTTGGATTGCTGTGCTGTACCTCTTTCACGTGTCTATTTCACTGCTATATTGCACACTGTTTCACGGAGTATCTAAGGATTACCCAAAATATCATGGATATAATGCTTAAAACTAGGAATAAAAGGTTATGTTGTTTTCAATATCATGTGCTCACTAGCTGTGGCGGCTATATAAAACCACTGGCCATTCAAGTAAATTTTATTTTTTGTGAAGTATATGGTCGAAGAAAGCTGTCCATTACATTCCAGGAGATACCCGATGATAGATGATAGCATAGTGTGAATCAACTATTAAATATTTTATGTTACAAATTTAGGTAAAGGCTGTTCACGATAAAGTGAGCACTTTTTTGAAATCAACCTTAGAAAATAATCACTGCTCCTACCTGCATATATTTTAACAGGCTCACTGAGTGAAGTGCGCCCAGTTAAGTTGGTAATGATGAAGGTAAAGTAGTTTCATATTTTAACTTCGAATAAAAAATGTTAGGTAAACATTTGCGATATCTAAAATAATTTTTTTCGCTTCCTGTTTTATTTAATGCTTCAAATTTTAAAAATGAGAGTATTTGTAAAATATTAACTTTTCTAATAAGTTCACATTTTCACTTTATCAAAGTATGATTAAAGTGATTAAGCCCATGGAAATGTTAACAATACATAAGGCGGGAGAATACGTAACGTGCTTTCGAGTAGTTTGACACGTGGCATAATTAGGAGTATTATTTAGAGTGGCGCTGTTAACAACCAACCCCCCCCCCTCAGATTAAACCAGTGTAGAGAGACACATGTCAGTCGTAACCACCGCAGAGAAAGGTCAAGCCGAGGTAGGAGCGCGTGCAGGCCTTACACGCGTCCTGCTGCGTAGGCCGCCCACCCACCTCCCCCACTACTCACCCTAGTAAGCCAAGTAAAATGTGTAAGCGCCGAGATATCACAAGATAGGTAGGCGTAGTTCGCCTGAAGTCAGAAAACACGCACTGCGGAAGAAATAACTGACAGAGCAAGGTTTGAAAGAGTACCACCTTCCCCCCCCCCAAACTTCAGGGAACCATGGCACGTTTTTGAAGTGCATTGTTCTCCTTCCTCCCACCTCGCCCTCGTCCCAACAAGGGTACACATGCAGTAAATTAGGGAGGGAGGCCAGAAAGGATATAAGCCTCTTTGTGGGGAGGGTGGGATTTCAGTCAGAAGATTACCCCACAGAGAGATCAGTTGAAAATCAGTCGCGCAGAGAGCGGCCGGGGGAGATCGGACCCGTGGCCACAGCAGTACGTCAGTAGAGCAGTTCGTGAGCAGTACATCAGTGACAGGTGAAGATTACTGCGCAGAGAGGTTAGTTCGAGAGACAGTTCGTCATCGGTATGTCAGTGGTCAGTACGACAGTTGATTATTACCGCACAGAGAGAGGTTAGCCGCGCCGAGAGAGTTAGGCCGGGAGATCGGAACCCGGCCACTTTCATCAGTCGAAGCAACGAGTAGCATGTGGCGCGGAAGTTCGGTACTCCCACCCCGGAATGCGCAGGTAGTAAGTCGTGACATTAAGGGGTCAGCCAAATCGGTACGCGAGACACAGGGCCGAATCAGATACAGTTACCAGAGTCACATCGGACAAACAGTTTCACCACGTCGGGACGGGAGTTAGCCAGCCAGTTACCGCATAAGTCAGTCAGTTTCCAGGCAGTCAGTTGCAACGCACCGAGAAGGCGGAGCCGAGTGGTGAACTTCACTGAGAAGTGCCATGTCGAGCTAATGGGATTGTCCAGTGCAGCCCGTACCCGCAAAGGACGGGTGGGACCCACACCGGATTCCCTCGCCGGGGTGTGGTAGGGTAGTAAGCAGTCCGTTACTACNGGCATCCACAAGGGGCCTTTAACCACGCTACTCAGCTCACCAGACCCATCAACGGCCGGAACGTATCCAGGTCATCCAGCTCACCAGACCTCCACTGCCGGAGCAGCTACCACACAACAGGTGAGATAAGTAACCCCGTCGTCACTCAGGGACCTGTCCTGACACTTATGCCCCTACAGCATCGGAAACNGTAACCCCGTCGTCACTCAGGGACCTGTCCTGACACTTATGCCCCTACAGCATCGGAAACATAGTCAGAACATTGTACATTGTAACCAGCCCTTCAGGCCAGAACTCGCAGGGCGCGAAAGTATGTATAAAGTCCTGCAACAGTGCCGGAAATGTATAAGTAAAGTCCCGTTAAATAAACATGTTCCAAACTAAGAAGTCGAGATGAAGTCATTGTGTGTGATTTAGCCTCAAATCCCAGGCACCCTATAGTCTGTGCCACTGAACATTGACCGAAGAACGCTACGAACCATATGTACACCACAGCAAATGGGAACCAACTTGATGTGTTAAGTTCTTAAGCAGGGGTTTCAAAAGTGCTCAGTTTACCGTGAACAACCTATACCTGTAAATCCTTGCTTTTTTGAAGGCACTCCCAGAAGTATTCTCTATCAAAAGATAAGGAATTAGTTATTTGGTCATCTCATTTAAGAAAAAAAAACATTTATGCGCATTTAATAATTTTGTGTGTTTTATACCAAATATATTTATATATCAAATGATATGTGTAATATATTTTTATGATTTCGTAAGTGTGAATCTTTCATGCCATGCCCTAATTTGATTTGTTTTTACTTCTATATTAATCACTGGGGCTAAGTGTATATAGGTCATTAAATTATATATTGGCAAATATAGAGATAGTGAAAACAACATTAAAATAAAAAAGAGGTTTTCTGAAAGTGCGTTTCTTAATAGTATGACTTATTATATATAATGGACATTTTACTGTCTACATGTTAAGTATTTGAAGGTCTGTGTCAATATACAAGTTGCAAAATTGTGCGAAAATTATTTTCTTGATTAAGTGAAATGTTTTGAACATACTCCATTGCTACACTATGTTGCTGTGATGCCATAATGTAACAATGGAATATGTTCAAGACATTTCACATAATCATTCAACCCCATTGCAAGAATCTTTCAAAGAAGTCAATTATTATTTTTATTTGACTGTACCAAAGAGAACCCTTCTTACGTAACATCAAACGTCCGACATTCGTTATTTGTTAAACAGCAGTGTAGTGTAAAATTTAATCAAACAATTAAAAAAGAAGAAATATCCATTATATTTAAAATTTCCCATGTATATTTAGATGAGAAATATTTGCCCCAATGGACAGCGTTTCAAAATAAAAAACAGTGCACAAAAATGTAAACTNTGTATATTTAGATGAGAAATATTTGCCCCAATGGACAGCGTTTCAAAATAAAAAACAGTGCACAAAAATGTAAACTAAATATACGACAAGAAAAATATTGGATTCTTGATTACGTCCTGTTATTTCCACGTTGTTGCGTTAACATAATATATAAATATTTTTTATAATATGCAATATGTTTTCATGTGAAAGCATATATTTATTTTCGTATTTTCTGTTTGTAGTGCGTTTCTACTGTTGGTGTAAATCATTATTGTTACACCCTTTATTCCCTTTATATCAGCTAAAATTGGGGCGAAATAAAAACAAGCTTAAAAATAAAGTGTGCTTAAAAAATTATGTGTAAAAGTGTTAAATATTTTCTTTTAATTTTAAAGGACAAATTTTGTATACGTGATTATGTTTATCGTTCTTATCACAAAAACAAATAAGAAATACTCCTACTTCGTTTTATAATGTTATGATTTACGTCTTATTAAAAATAATACCATGAAACTATTTTCTTATAATATTTGTTGGGTTATTTATAAAAATTAAAAAATATTCTGTTACGATTTACTTGAAAATTCTTTTTCACCCTTGTCTATGGTATATGCGAAATTTTGTTTCTACGACATTTGCAACGAAATTATAACTAAAACCAATATGGGTTCCCTAGATACTACTAAAGTGTTTTCATTATATCACCAATTTTACAGNACGAAATTATAACTAAAACCAATATGGGTTCCCTAGATACTACTAAAGTGTTTTCATTATATCACCAATTTTACAGCTGAGGCAATTATTATAGTTCATTGTTTAACTCTGTTCAGTTTACACTCAGAGTAACAGTAAACTCATCTTGGTTTNACGAAATTATAACTAAAACCAATATGTGTTGCCTAGATACTACTAAAGTGTTTTCATTATATCACCAATTTTACAGGTGAGGCAATTATTATAGTTCATTGTTTAACTCTGTTCAGTTTACACTCAGAGTAACAGTAAACTCATCTTGGTTTNGTGAGGCAATTATTATAGTTCATTGTTTAACTCTGTTCAGTTTACACTCAGAGTAACAGTAAACTCATCTTGGTTTAGGATGTTTCATAATAATTGTGCGGATTTAAGTTTTTGTATCTGCATCACAATACAAAAATAAATGTAAAGTTCCGTTATGATTATGAATGCACTACGTTTTGAAGGTATAATAAGATACCACAACGACTTTATTAGATACCACGTTTAATTACATTACCCGGAGGAAATGATAATAAAGGTTCAGTAGCACGCTTAATTCATTATTAATTACACATTGGTCAGAATAATTATATTAGCTAGTGACTNATAATAAAGGTTCAGTAGCACGCTTAATTCATTATTAATTACACATTGGTCAGAATAATTATATTAGCTAGTGACTAGGACATTTCTGGCTTGTAAAGTTAATATCTGATGCAACATTAACAATGGCATTCCAAATTTAAAAATTCTTTGACTTTTCTTACAGCCTGATATATTTTTACCAAGGAATTGATTTAGCTTTTCNATAATAAAGGTTCAGTAGCACGCTTAATTCATTATTAATTACACATTGGTCAGAATAATTATATTAGCTAGTGACTGGGACATTTCTGGCTTGTAAAGTTAATATCTGATGCAACATTAACAATGTCATTCCAAATTTAAAAATTCTTTGACTTTTCTTACAGCCTGATATATTTTTACCAAGGAATTGATTTAGCTTTTCNTCATTCCAAATTTAAAAATTCTTTGACTTTTCTTACAGCCTGATATATTTTTACCAAGGAATTGATTTAGCTTTTCCTCCTCAAGAACTTACATTGACTAAACTATATATTACGCATTTTTGTTAGTGAAAAGTACTTTTTAAGTTTACTCAAAAACATTACCAACTGCCCTAGAAAGTTCTTAAAATTATAACATTCGTTGTAATAAGACATAAAACAGAGATAAACAAGCAAATCAACCAAAGCAGAAAAAAAAATTGGATTCATAATAAAAGGTTGCAAAATTCGCAAGATAAAGTATTCTACTTACGAGATCTGTAGTAACAGAGAAAAATGTCCGGAAAAAATTCGAAACACCTGTAATTTAAACGAAACCATTAAAATAAATTCTTCACTATTGTAATGTTAACATGTAAAAATTCAGTGCATTTAAAGACTTAGTAATTTTAAAATTTTCACCCGATACTTTAAAATTTACGTTAACTAAAATTTATTCTATTTAAATTTAGTACAAAACAATATCACATTTTTCTAAATCACATGGTATTTTTGGTAATAAAAAANAATTTATTCTATTTAAATTTAGTACAAAACAATATCACATTTTTCTAAATCACATGGTATTTTTGGTAATAAAAAAGTAATGTTTCGCTCCTTAAAGAATTTTACATAATTGGGAGATAACAATATTTATTTTATCAATTAAATGTCTTTAACAAAATATATTTTAAGCACTATATTGACGTAGATTAATTTTTACTTCGTCAAACATGTAAACCCACAGGGAAAGTAAATGTAACGTGATATTTATTAAATTTGAAACTAATTTTGACTTAAATATGTGAAACAACTACATTAAACTGTTACCAAAAAGCTGCAATTTCACGTATTTTACTATGTAAAAATTTTTTCAGGCGGAAATGAACTGTAAAGATTTTGACGGAAAGGGCGTTATAACCTTTTCTGAGACATAACTCTAAACTCCCATCAATCATGACATAACGAAACACTTCACCAAATAAATAGGTCTAGGGCAAGATTCATTCAATAATGCAAAGAAGAGACAGATAAAAAAAAGGCAAGTAATATCACTTTTTATGATACTACAGCCATCATACACTTTATATTATTTCAGTAAAAAAATCTTTTATGATGAAGAGCGGTGAGTGAGTTTAATTTTTTGCACATATGATGTTCACCTAGTAGTAATGAATTAATTTTTAAGCTTCAGAGATAATAGAAAATACGAACTGAAAGGAAAATCTATTCGCTTTTCAGGGGCCTGTATATGCTACCCAACAATTAGGCAACAATATATACAAAATTCAACAGTCAAATAAAAATTGTTGTTAATTGTATTTCTAATTATTTTGTTTCAAAAGGTCGATTAAAAAAAATTTACCGATTTAATTTAAAAAATATATATATATATATACATTAACTAAATTGATGGTTTGAAAATATAACAATAGTTATACAAAACGTCCTGCGCATTTATTAAAATTCAAGAACATTTTTTAAAAAAGTCACTAAACAGCTGAGTACACTGAATCATACAGGTGAAACACTTTTCGACGAACATCTGTGAATAATATTTACCTACTAAGGATAAGGTCCTTGAACACAGACGGCCCTAGGCAGTCGGTCGNACTAAGGATAAGGTCCTTGAACACAGACGGCCCTAGGCAGTCGGTCGAAAAGAAAATCATCGTGCGTCAAGGGCCAATTAGTCGTAAACAATCGAGCAAGTGTTTTAAAAAAAATAACTAACCTACCTTTCAAGCTTTTCATCGCGGAGGGTTACGGCGACTCGACGAAGCGGATAGGCGTGCGGGCCACGGGGCGTGGTTACGTCACGAAGTGAGTCCTGCGGCACCGCGCTCCATCCCCGCCGCGTTCGCAGCACAATGCGTGCGTAGGGGAGCGGGCACGGAAAAAAAATAATAAAGGAGGTCCTTTTCCTCTCGCCCTGTGCGTCGGGCCGCACCAGACGGAGATAGCCGTTACAGATCCTTGCGCGAGCGAGACGCAGCTCGACCGGGCGCAACTGCTCGATGTCCTTCCCCCTTCCCCTACTTTCCCTCCTTCCCCTACTTGTCCTCGTTCCCCTCTTCCCCCGCGGAGATAGACACGGCGGTCGCCATGGCAACGCCGTGACGTGGCGGCCGTGTTGCTGGAAGCCTTACGCTTCACGGCCGCACACTCTTTCCTCTCTCCACAACCACGCCATTCACACACCGAACCAATTACGACCATAACCTAAAAAATGTCACGAGTGTTTCATTTTCTCGTGATACTTTTTATAATACTTGGTCGAAGCGCACGCCGTCGACCCGGCAAGTGTCTCCCGCATGGTACGTGAATATGAGTGCTCCGTGCAGTAGAATAATGTGAAATCTTTTTTACCTGCACAGTAGGAGAATATTTCACACTCTCAATAGCGTTAACCACGATTTACGAAAAAATCATTTTTCGTAACACTTCTGAAGTTACATTTTTTTTTACAGTGGCTGAAAGGTGGGATCGTTTTTAGGTTTTCCCAGTTTTATACGGAAGGATTAAAATTAACATGTTAATTAAAATGTTTTGCATGTCAGATTTCTTTATAGGCATTTCAGCATATGTGTCACTTTTTGTTGCTAGAATAAACGCGTTATGAGGTATCTTGGTGANGATTTCTTTATAGGCATTTCAGCATATGTGTCACTTTTTGTTGCTAGAATAAACGCGTTATGAGGTATCTTGGTGAGGTGGTTTGAAGCTTTCACTTGCTATATAATTATATAACTTTATATAAGAATACGTACAGACACACACAGTAAAGAAATTGATCAAAATTTTAAATTTTTTTGAAATATCTTTGGTTAAATTTACATTTACATTCTGAAGTCATGAGTTAGAAGGTGCTTTTACATTGAAGAGTAAGGAACTTAACTGAACAATTCCAACATTTACAAAAACGGTGCTTAAAAATGCATAATTTGAATACTAATTGGCACCACGTAGTAGGTATTTTATTAAGAGAAAATTGTACGTTTTTCACAATTATAAAATAATTGTGTACAAACACCAAACACAACTGCGCAATAACTTTCAGACAAAGAATATTTTCCCCGTTTACAAGAAATATCTTCTCGATACCTATTACGAAAGATTTTCCATTATAAAAATAATTAAATTGTTGAAAACTTCAAATTTTTTTCTTGTTTAGTTCTAATATTGTTAAAAAATTTACGGAACCGAAAATCGTGTAGTGTAGGACCATATTTAATGTTTGTTCTTTAAAACCTACTTTTGTTTTTCGTATTCGCACATCTCTTTCATGTGAGAAACAGCCGTAAGCATTATTTCATAGACCTGGAAAGAAATTTGGAATTATCTTTACCCCAGATTGGCAGTAAATATTGAGTGATCCTCGGAGTTTGTGGAATTACCCATAAATGGCAATCGACGTATAACAATCTCTTCACTGTAACTTCATAACATAACTGTTTTATAATTGCACATGAATGTGCTAGCCTTTTACCCGAACAAATTTTGTTGACTGACTAAAGATGACGAGTGTCATCTATCGGAGATGTGACTCCTTCCAAAAACGCCCGGATGAAATGAGAAGGCCCCCACTCCGGAGCAGCAACAACGGGAGACAGTGGTTCGGAAAACTGGAAGTACCCAGAGGAAACTTCAGCACGATGCGGTGACGTCCACCATGTTTCCTACATGCGTGAGACAACAGATTCCGACAATTCCTGGGCCGGAACCGGATTTTCAGCGTTTCGAAACCGACGCGAAAAACCGCACGATCACAGAGATCTCAAATGACTTTCAACACAAGCAATTTCCCTCGACTGAGACATTCAGAAACGTTTATTTTCCTTGAGTGTCACAGTTAAGGCTCCCGCTTACCTGGATCTTTTTTCCCTGTTTGAGACGGGGAAGCGAGGGGAGCGATAAGGGCGACACTGCCACGCGCATCAAGTGCGCCATCGTCGATAAGCGCAAAAGTTCTGAATTGGCGTGCAGTGTTCTCGTCACACTGCGTGTACCTATGAGACTTTTAAGCGTTGAACTTGTGGTCTTATTGATGGAAAGTCTGTAGGAAGTATCAGTGCAGAGCCCATGAAGAGTTTTTTGTATGTACGAGGGTTATTCAGAAAGTAAGCTCCGAATCGCCGTAACTAATAGAATGTCGCGCGAACATTGTAACGCGCTTACGCACCGACTCCCGACATGCCTTGCTCGTCAAACGACGCCATTTGCATTGGTATTGTTGCAGTGTGCTGTTTACAGTGTCAGTTAAAAATGTTTAAAACAATTGATCAGCCCGCCGACTGTGAAATACGGTCAGTGATTCGGATTTTGACAACAAGGAACGTTTTAGCAGTGGAAGTTCATTGACAGACAAGTCAAGTGTATGGCCCCAATGCGATGAGTAACAGCAAAGTGCGTAAGTGGGTGAGAGCTTTCAAGGACGTACGGGAAAATGTCCATGATGAACCGCGATCAGGCCGACCATCAGTGATCACAGAAGATTTGGTCAAAGCCGTGGACGAAAAGATTCGTGAAGACCGGTGATTCACAATTTCAACTTAAGCATTGGAATTTCCGAATGTGGGTAGAAAAATTTTGCACAAAATTGTCTCTGAAAATTTGCAATTTCACAAATTGTGCTCCCGTTGGGTTCCGAGGCTGCTTGCTGAGGAAAACCAAATGAAAAGAATGGATTGTGCTCTTGATTTTTTGGACCGATATCATAAGGAAGGTGATCAATTTTTAGAGAAGATTGTCACAGGGGATGAGACGTGGGTTTCTCATATGTCCCCAGAGTCTAAACGTCAGTCAATGGAATGGCGTCACCTGAAATCACCAGTCAAAGTCAAGGCCAAGCGGACAATTTCAACACGCATGGTTATGGCAACCGTGTTTTGGGATAGACCTGGAGTCGTTTTAGTCGAGTTTATGCAGGACAACAATCAATGCAGNGATTTCTTTATAGGCATTTCAGCATATGTGTCACTTTTTGTTGCTAGAATAAACGCGTTATGAGGTATCTTGGTGATGTGGTTTGAAGCTTTCACTTGCTATGTAATTATATAAGTTTATATAAGAATACGTACAGACACACACAGTAAAGAAATTGATCAAAATTTTAAATTATTTTGAGATATCTTCGGTTAAATTTACATTTACATTCTGAAGTCATGAGTTAGAAGGTGCTTTTACATTGAAGAGTAAGGAACTTAACTGAACAATTCCAACATTTACAAAAACGGTGCTTAAAAATGCATAATTTGAATACTAATTGGCACCACGTAGTAGGTATTTTATTAAGAGAAAATTGTACGTTTTTCACAATTATAAAATAATTGTGTACAAACACCAAACACAACTGCGCAATAACTTTCAGACAAAGAATATTTTCCCCGTTTACAAGAAATATCTTCTCGATACCTATTACGAAAGATTTTCCATTATAAAAATAATTAAATTGTTGAAAACTTCAAATTTTGTTCTTGTTTAGTTCTAATATTGTTAAAAATTTACGGAACCGAAAATCGTGTAGTGTAGGACTATATTTAATGTTTGTTCTTTAAAACCTACTTTTGTTTTTCGTATTCGCACATCTCTTTCATGTGAGAAACAGCCGTAAGCATTATTTCATAGACCTGGAAAGAAATTTGGAATTATCTTTACCCCAGATTGGCAGGAAATATTGAGTGATCCTCGGAGTTTGTGGAATTACCCATAAATGGCAATCGACGTATAACAATCTCTTCACTGTAACTTCATAACATAACTGTTTTATAATTGCACATGAATGTGCTAGCCTTTTACCCGAACAAATTATGTTGACTGACTAAAGACGACGAGTGTCATCTATCGGAGATGTGACTCCTTCCAAAAACGCCCGGATGAAATGAGAAGGCCCCCACTCCGGAGCAGCAACAACGGGAGACAGTGGTTCGGAAAACTGGAAGTACCCAGAGGAAACTTCAGCACGATGCGGTGACGTCCACCATGTTTCCTACATGCGTGAGACAACAGATTCCGACAATTCCTGGGCCGGAACCGGATTTTCAGCGTTTCGAAACCGACGCGAAAAACCGCACGATCACCGAGATCTCAAATGACTTTCAACACAAGCAATTTCCCTCGACTGAGACATTCAGAAACGTTTATTTTCCTTGAGTGTCACAGTTAAGGCTCCCGCTTACCTGGATCTTTTTTCCCTGTTTGAGACGGGGAAGCGAGGGTAGCGATAAGGGCGACACTGATACGCGCATCAAGTGCGCCATCGTCGATAAGCGCAAAAGCTCTGAATTGGCGTGCAGTGTTCTCGTCACACTGCGTCTACCTATGAGACTTTTAAGCAGTGAACTTGTGGTCTTATTGATGGAAAGTCTGTAGGAAGTATCAGTGCAGAGCCCATGAAGAGTTTTTTGTATGTACGAGGGTTATTCAGAAAGTAAGCTCCGAATCGCCGTAACTAATAGAATGTCGCGCGAACATTGTAACGTGCTTACGCACCGACTCCCGACATGCCTTGCTCGTCAAACGACGCCATTTGCATTGGTATTGTTGCAGTGTGCTGTTTACAGTGTCAGTTAAAAATGTTTAAAACAATTGATCAGCCCGCCGACTGTGAAATACGGCCAGTGATTCAGATTTTGACAACAAGGAACGTTTTAGCAGTGGAAGTTCATTGACAGACAAGTCAAGTGTATGGCCCCAATGCGATGAGTAACAGCAAAGTGCGTAAGTGGGTGAGAGCTTTCAAGGACGTACGGGAAAATGTCCATGATGAACCGCGATCAGGCCGACCATCAGTGATCACAGAAGATTTGGTCAAAGCCGTGGACGAAAAGATTCGTGAAGACCGGTGATTCACAATTTCAACTTAAGCATTGGAATTTCCGACTGTGGGTAGAAAAATTTTGCACAAAATTGTCTCTGAAAATTTGCAATTTCACAAATTGTGCTCCCGTTGGGTTCCGAGGCTGCTTGCTGAGGAAAACCAAATGAAAAGAATGGATTGTGCTCTTGATTTTTTGGACCGATATCATAAGGAAGGTGATAAATTTTTAGAGAAGATTGTCACAGGGGATGAGACGTGGGTTTCTCATATGTCCCCAGAGTCTAAACGTCAGTCAATGGAATGGCGTCACCTGAAATCACCAGTCAATGTCAAGGCCAAGCGGACAATTTCAACACGCAAGGTTATGGCAACCGTGTTTTGGGATAGACCTGGAGTCGTTTTAGTCGAGTTTATGCAGGACAACAATCAATGCAGNAGGTTATGGCAACCGTGTTTTGGGATAGACCTGGAGTCGTTTTAGTCGAGTTTATGCAGGACAACAATCAATGCAGCCGCTTACTGCGCTACCCTGACTAAACTTCGAAGTGCAATACGAAATAAGCGACGTGGCCTTCTAACTTCTGGAGTTTTGTTGCTACATGACAATGCCAGATTTCATTCTGCCATTCACACCCAAAATCTGATTAGATCTTTTGGATGGGAACACATTGACCACCCACCGTAAAGTCCAGACTTGGCGTCGAGCGATTTTCACTTGTTCCGCTACCAAAAGGCAAACGCCTTTAGGTAGGCAAGCGCTTCGCCACAGATGACGAGGTGAAAGAAGCAGTTACAGACTGGTTATCCTCACGGGAGGCAGACGTCTATGACTTAGGCATGCAAAAGCTTGTAGAACGTTTTGACAAATGTTTAAACAAATATGGAAACTCTGTAGAAAAATAGAGAAACATCTAAGGAATGACATAAAAAACGTTTTTTGAAAAAATCGGAGATGAGTTATGTTTTATAAGAAATCGGACATTCCTTTCCGAATGGATACGAATATTTTAAGATAAAGCGATTTTGAAAAAGCNTTATGTTTTATAAGAAATCGGACATTCCTTTCCGAATGGATACGAATATTTTAAGATAAAGCGATTTTGAAAAAGCCGTTTTTAATGTGCGTGACATCTTGAAAGCACTCAACAGCCGTAGTTCAAAGTGTATGTTATTTTTGTATATCAGCACATTAGACGCACGTTTAATAGTTTCGGGGAAACACGAGGACTTCAAACACACTGAAGCGCAGCTGAAGCGCCAGGTTGGTGGAAGCCTTTAAATAAAATTTTCGCGGACGCGACGCTAACAAAATTTGTAATATTCCGGCCATTGACTTTTACGTCAGCACACAAGTATAAACCATGGCCCTGTCATTTTGGTGTGCAGGTTAGATATACATGATAATATTGCTGCATGTTTGTAGCTGTTTTAATGTTATCTGGAGAGTCTTAGGATAATTCTTAGTTGTTTTAATTTGGCTGTATACAATTAATTGCATTAAAAAAATACAACTTTCACAAACATTATTCACTATAATTAATGCGTAAATCAACTGATGCTCTAAATATATTAAAAATACCCTTCTATTTTAATTTTACTATTTACAGAACTACAAAAGCAAATATCAATGGCTACCGATATAAACGTGATATTCCAAGAAAGATACTTAGATACTGAACTAGTTTACTTCCTTCGCTACCAACATAACGTTAAGTGCTCCAGTTATTATTACTGCCAGAATGTTTGCAGTTTCGGCATACTTTTATATTTCTTAAAGTGAACTACAGGAGTGTGCAGTTATCAGCTAACCATTTACACGTATTTCGCTTTGATGACGCCAGTAAGTGAAAATTTTCCATTGTTTGTATTTCCCGTTAACCCCGCCCTTTCATTTCAGTGCTGCTCCATACCCACCTTGCTTCACCATTGACGGCTCTCAATACCCTGAACCTCTCCACTCCACTACTAATGTATATTTGATATGATAACTGTCAGACAATTATAGTAAATGTTACTCGAGTGAACGTAAACGCCAAACCAAGTGGAGTTTTTGGACTGTGATAGTGCCTGAAACAATTGTTTACGATAATATATTAATTTACGAAAATTATATTTCGGGGTCTAAAGACTTAGGGTTCACTTATGTGGTGTAGTAGTTAGCGCACTTTCCCCCCACTTGGGGAACCTGTATTTCTTTCTTGACGCCCCTCTCAAGAAAAGTGGGGCTGGTTCAGAGTTGGCCTACCCCCTGAGGACAGTTGCATCAACGTGAAGAAGTTGCTGTCTCGGTTCAGCATACCAGAGTTACCAGCTAAGGGGTGTAATGTAGCTGCATTTCCTCAGTACTGTACCAGTCGCAGGCGGTACAGTAGCCATCCGATACACTGTGGTCGTCATGATACCACACTCCACGATACTACTGTATGTATGGTTATTTCTGGGACGTATAAATTATTTTCATCTTAAGTAACACGCTGTAAACTATAACACAGTCGAATCACATTACTATGACCACCTGCTAGTATCCAGAGTAACCACCCTTCGCAGCACGGATAGCAGCTAGACGAGCTGGCAGTGACTCAGTCAGGTGCTGATAGGTCTCCACGGGTATCTTGAGCCATGCTGTCTGCAGTGCGTCCCACAACTATTGAAGGGTGCGTTGCTGAAGAGGCAGATGGCGAACACGACGATCGAGGTGGTCCCACGGATGTTCAATTGGATTGAGATCGGGGCTATTTTGGGGCCAGTGAATATCTCTGAAGTTTTCTTCCTGCTCTTTCAGCCAGGTGCAGACACATATAACCGTGTGGCAAGGCGAATTATTATTCTGGAAAATCTCATACTCCCAGGGAAAGACAATCATCATGTACGGATGTACGTAATCACCGAGGATGGATTCATAACCAAATCGATCAAGAATACCTTCCACACGAATGATGGGGCCTAGAGAATACCACGAGTACATTCCCCAGACCATAACACCTCCCCCCACCGCCTTGTGTTCGTCCAGCAGTGGATGCAAGGTGTCGGCTCTCCGACGTTTCTCCTCGGACACGCTGACGTCCATCTGTTCTATGCAGCTGAAACTGTGACTCGTCGGAGAAGGCTACCGGTCGCCAATCAGCAGCGGTACCACTCACCATACTGTGGAAAAAATTCCAGTAGTTTTTGCCGATGCACCTGTGTTAGCATGAGTGCAGTCACCCTCCCTCAATTCCGGAGACCCATTCGCAGAAGCGTTCGCTGAACTGTTGTGGTAGACACGTGTTTGGATTCCCACTGGTTCATTTTGACGGTGAGCTCTTCCACTACAGCCTGTCGGTTGGCCTTCATGCACCGTCGTAGTCGACGTTCACCTCGGACATCAATGCCAGGGGGAGCTCAGCAGTTTCCACGACGGTTGTTCCTAATGGTGCCATTCGTCCACTCACGACATACCTTTACCACAGAGGCATGTTAACAGTTCACAAACGTCGCTCTTTCCGAAATGCTGCCCCCTTGCCCCGAAAGCCGATGATCATCCCTTTTTGCAACTCGGTTAAATCGCCATCGTCTTCAGCATCAACAATATATTCGTTTTTATCAGTGTTGTCTTCATGATCGTTTTAACTTCCAGTTTTATCCTCAATATCAAGTTTACTTTTCTTTGTAGGAATCGCATGGTCATCATCAGTATTTAGAGCTGATTTCTGTTTATTTTGAAGTCCATCTACTTCACGCGAACGTCTTGCAAATGTACATTTTGGGCAAAGCGACTCTAGTGTACGATGCACGTCACTCATTCCATCATTAACAGTCTCATCATATTAGTATGTTCAATCAGTACCTATCGTTGTAGGAAGAGGCATTGACATCACTTTCTGGCTCCCAGTAGACGAATCCTTGCAGACATTGATGTATTCCTTCAATGTATCGCTTTGCAGAAGCTGCATGTGGCCATTGGCGTAATGCTTCATCGCGCGTAAAGGACGCTTCATACAGGCGGTTCTCTCATGTCACCGAGCATTTCGACCGAAGGTGAAAACTCTGTCACAGAATTGGCACTTTCGACAATGAAACAGCGATGATGCAGGTCGCAGCTCTATGTTCGTTCAGGTCAAAAGGCAGGCCTTCGAATTCACAATCCGTCTTCGTGGCATGATGACAGAGCTCTTCCAAATCGATGACGNCCGAGCATTTCGACCGAAGGTGAAAACTCTGTCACAGAATTGGCACTTTCGACAATGAAACAGCGATGATGCAGGTCACAGCTCTATGTTCGTTCAGGTCAAAAGGCAGGCCTTCGAATTCACAATCCGTCTTCGTGGCATGATGACAGAGCTCTTCCAAATCGATGTTCACTTCACGGTATCAGAATGAAAACGGTAATTTTTCTATATAAATGCGATTATCTTTACAGTAAATAGCCTAGTTTGTGCCCACGAAAGGCCTTATGCAAGACAAATAATATTGGAAAAATATGGGAGCACTCTGAGAAAACTCGCATACTCGTTCCCTCCAGAGGAAAACACGCATATAATCTCACATATGTAAATATATAAATATATTATAGAAAATTACATAATTATGTATAAATATTTATATTATTTATATTTCAATACTCATACATACATATGCCTACAAGAATATTAAATATACATATTGTTATTTAAGTATCTGCGTGTTTTATTCTTTTTTGAATGGGACATCCATGTCAATAGAAAGAAACTTAGTGGACTTTGAGGGAGTGGTAAATATTTTGTGAGCACCATCAACATCTGAAATTTAATGGGGTTATTTGTTACACACTGTGACATAATGCTCTGACCTACAGAAGTCAATACAGAACACCACATCACAGATTCAACTTTGCTAGGAGCCTCGAGTTTATAGATTCCTAACACGCTGCTTCATTAAATGCACGTACGCACATGTGACGGCGTTCGTTAATGTGAATATCATGCTAATAACCCCTCGTGTTTGCGAGCATGTGTCTCGTGAGTCTTTTTCAGCTGTCGGACTGAATAATTAGCCCATACATTTGCATAAACGGGAGCGCCGACGCGAGCATACGTGACTTGGCCAGTTCATGCCCAAGCGTTCATCGCCCAATCGGAAATTCTGGTGAAATTTCAATGGTGACGTGTTGAATGGAGAGCGCACAAATTTGTCAAGAGATTGTAATTCACCCAGCATCCGCGGTCGCTTCATATGTTGGTTACTCCCCGTTTTGTTCATGTGATTTCTGGTCATGGATTGTCATGTGAGTTTCGTGGCATGCACAATTCAGCTGCGAGTTTTTTCCCTCCGAGTGCTGCAGTAAACTTTAGAGAGTTTACAACTTTGCAAGTGTCCTCGGTTATCGTGATCGCCAATAAGTCTTGCTCTCATGGTGAGCAGAACGAACCGGTTTAGTCTATTCATGGATTCTTCACTATTTTCGAATCAAACCTTTGGAAAATCACGCCATGCATACGTGATTAGTCTTGCACCCAAACCGTATCATACTTCTGTCAACATAAAAGTATTTACTTTTGCTTATATCAAACTATTACTTATATATCATCTCGAATTATAATATTTCATTTATAGTAAACGTGAATAAAAACGGGAGAGTATAGATATGTTGGTAATGCCTAGTAAGAAATAGTTCTCATGCAAAATGCTATTAAACTATGTACGCACGAATGCAGTGCATTTTCCCTTTGGTGTAGTTTTCTTGACTTGGTTAAGCTTTTTTAGCATGAGGTGGAGGAACAGCATGAAAATAGAACTTTAGCAGGGCTTCAGAAAAGTTGGAAGTAACCGTAAATGGACTAGAACTTTCGGATCCTACGGAATCTTTGTCTTTGGCCTCCCCGTACGTAACCTTTATTCGAAAAGTCCCAAACTCTCTTTCCTTTTGCTTCTCCCAAACTACATCCCAACTCACACTTACGTTAGAACAAGCTGACAGCGACAGGAGTATCTCCTGACAGAGCAGCCACCTACACTATGCGGCAGTCATCTCCCAATCCAAGACATGCCTTATACCACATTAACGAGCACGATCTTTACTCAGTACACTTCATCAAGCCATTTTTTAATAAACGGGCTTTCGTTTATATTCATTAATTTTTAGAGTATGCGTTTTTTATTGTTAGGAGCCGATAGTTAGGTCCAGGGCTGGACACGATTCAAAACTCTATACAAATAATTAATGCCTCACACTTTTTCTTGTAGAAGCTCGTAATAATGCGGAACAGGAAATAAAAATACTTTCGTTTCTGCCACATCATGAAGCTATATTATTTCATAAACGTCATAAATAAAATAGATACGACCATGTATCTTGGACATCTGGAACCGAAATATAGTCGATATCCGCGGAATACTGCGTAAACTGAGCATGGATACGTTATTGTCAACACAAGTCAACTCGTAGATAAATCGCAGGGTATAAAGCGGCGTAGAAGAAAACATATAATAACGTACACTCTGACGATGAAGATGATACCAAATCTGATCAAAATATAGCCCTTCATGCCACCGAAGATGACGTGTCAGACGATGGCACTGTTTTTCCTTATTCTCTGACAGAACACGGGAGAAAAGCACATAGCATAAATAGAGATTCGAGCCCAGTGCTCATGTTCGGCATTGCCCTACGTCTCACTTGAACCACAAGAATGATATGGCCTACGAGATACACAAATTTGTTGCACTGGCAAGATGCAATAGTTTCAACAATAACACGAGGAAAGCATTTTCAAACGAATCCAAATATAGGTGGACGGGATGAGATATTTGATCTGCAGTGATGCGAAAATTATTCGCAAAAGAGCTATCAGCCATCGAAGAGATGAATGAAAGAGGTCACATTTTCTAAGCTCAGTAGGAATTACACATGAAGTGATACAGCTGGTATATACATTTGTTCGTTTATAGAATAACTTCTTAAAACAACAGCACAGAAATACTGCTATCACCGGAACAAAGCGGAATCTAAGTTGCTGAAATGATAGGATGTGAAATTGAAACAACGCAACAATGGCGACACAAAGTTTTATGTTTTAGATAGAAACCCTGTGATAGATAGGACTAGCCTTTTAAACTTTTCACGTTGGCACAAAGTCTGAATATACCACCCCTCCCACGTCATCGATGGCGTTACCAACACTTTTTCATATCGTGATTTACGCAGGTATAATCCATTCACGGTTACTTACAACTTTTCTGAAGCCCTGCTAAAGTTCTACTTCCAGGGTATTCCTCCGCCTAATGCAAACAATGTTTAGCTAAGGCTGCAAAATACACCAAAAGGGACAACGGACCAAATTCTTGCGCAACCAATGTAATAACATTTTGCATAAGAACTATTTATTACTAAGCGTTACCAACACACCTATTTTCCCTCTTTACTCATATTAATTGTAAATAAAATATCATAATTTATAAACAATGTATAAGTTAAACTTATATTCAAACAGCAATAAGGTACACTTATGTTAACAAGTACAAAACACCTGTGATACGTGGCATATATAGGAAATAACCAAACTTGTCATACTTGGGGTGATTTTTTAACGGTTCGAGTCAAAAAGTGTGAAGAAACCGTAAACAGACTATAACTTCCGAAGTAATAGCGTCAGTTTTGCAGTGTCCAATTAAAACACGAGTCAGAGATGATTGGTCAAGATGGCACGTCTGACAGACAACTGAAAGTTGTGCAATGCCGCATTACACGGTTTGATGCTGCGCTGTTTTATTCTCTGTGATTTACACTGTGTTTGTTTGTACGTGCGTTGTTCTTAACGCCCAGAAGCAAACTGCTGTTCGGACATTTGTCTGAACCCTTCGAGTTGCGTACAGAATCCTACTAATATTATAATCGCGAAAGTTTGTGAGGATGGATGTATGGAAGTTTGTTACTCTTTCACGCAAAAACTACTCAATGGATTTTAATGAAATCTTACAATAATATAGCTCATACATCCGAATAGCACATAGGCTATAATTCATAAAGATTTATATTGTGCAAATTGGCCAAAATATAACGATTAGTGTTAAGTAAGTCGGAAAAATTTCTGCCATCTGCGAGCTATTTTGGCGTGTGCTGCAAAAACCGTAAGAGTTACACTAATATGATGTAGGGTGGAAATGTTTAACTTAAATAGTTCTACAAAAAAGTCCGCGACAGCATATATATATCTTTTATGTGCAAGCGATTATTGCCAAAATAGTAAACCATAAATACCATAAAATTTGTTACCATATTTCCAATGCACATTTTGTAGTAACAAAATGATTCTTCATCAAAATAAATACTTTTATCGCTTCTGATATTTAAAGTAGATAAACTTTGTCTTTTACACTACGTAATTTGGACAAATATTTTAAAAGTTACGTCGATGAGAAAGTGAGTTCGCGCTGCTAAAATTTTTCGGACGGGCGCACTGCGGGCGAGGTTGGGAAAAATTTCGCTCATCGCCGAGTGCGCGACCCGAACGCGGGCAGACGCGTGAGGGCAGACGTCGCTAATGGTTGTTTCCGTTTGGTTTAGTAGCTATTATTTTAATTGGATAGGCAGGTATTGCATTTTTTAAATTTTTAAATAATAATAGCTACCGTACTGGATTTTTTGGTAGTGTAGAGAAAAAAGCTACTAAGAATTATGCCGCGAAAGCGTTAGTCTAATCTTTCCCAAAGCTCTAATAAAACTAGAGCAGAGGAAGTCACGGGTAGCCGCTAGTGTCTACATATATGTGAATAGGCTTAGTCAATGCTTCAGTTTGCCGGCTTAAAACGGCTGTGGCATATAGACCAGGTTTTAATAGCGAAATCATATATAAATATGTAAATACAGGCAGCTTGCGTGCTTTATGGAACACTCCCTCACACGATTTTCTCTCGTTCACAATTTGTGCTCTTGCGAGAGAAACAGAAGAGGGAAGTGCAGAAATTTCAGCGGCTATTCTTAGACAATCACCCTGGTGTCGCACTATATCTAGGAGCTATGTACGTAAACACAACGCACGAGACGCTATATTTTCACGAACCTTTTCCTTCTTGCCATTTCCCTGACAATGCCAGAGTAATCCATTAAAAATATTTATTTTGTTGGGGCCACTGTTATTTTTTAATATCGTTGAGTGGTTTGGATGATATAATTTTATTAGCTTCCCATCCCACTTTTTTCTGTGAAAGTAGTATTTAGGCTTTAATTGTGTTTGTTTTTGTTGTTGTAGTGTGATGTATAAGATGGTTCTTTCTCTCTCTCTCTCTCTCTCTCTCTCTCTCTCTCTACACACATGTGTGTATATGAGTGTGTGCATGTGTTGTTTATTTCTTATATAGAGAGTTCGCGATTACTTTATCACTTTTGAGGTAAATGTTTGACATATTACCTGCCACTATTTGTATACAATATATTGGATACTCTGACATAATCAGTAAAGTTCACATCACCGTAGGAAATTTAGATTTAAGAACCAACGTCGTATTAAATGAGTGACGTTCTAATTCATCGGTTCATGGACATTGAATTAATTTAATTTAGTCAATTTTATATAGACGAGATTATGAATTAGTACACCAGTAACACCTTTACTTTCCTATAAAATTAACAGTTACACTTGAGCGAAGAATAAATAACGTAATCGAGTCTACGGCAACATATATTTTACGTGTGGTAGAAAGATACAACACTGGTGGGAAACTCTACCCTAAGCAGGGTTTTCAAAAGTCCTTAACGAACCGTGACCAGCGTTTAGCGTGAATTTTATATTTTCTGATAGATTTTTTAGTGCAGCGGGTACATTGTAAGCTCTCAGTTGCGAATCTATTTTTGGTTGAATGCAAGTTGAGTTTAGAGATTTTCGTCAGTGCTTCACAGAAAGTTGTTGAGTGTCAGTGAAGGCGAAGAGAGATAAAGATGGAGCAGCGGAGGAATGTCCCGAGAAAAAACCCGCCGGCCAACGGAAACGTCCTCCACGTCTCCTACATTTGAAAATCTGGGTGACAATGCCATGAATCGAATCCGGTTCGCCTTCGTGGAAGGCGAGCAGTCTGACGACTACACTACCGTGGCCCCTTGAATGCGAGAACGCATAGGTGTTGCAGGTATGGTTGAAAATCAAAAACTTCCCGAAGCCATTTTGACTGCCTGAAAGACTGGGACGGCTGTACATTGTGGAATGATTGTAGTCTGTTCAAAATCTCTTCAGAGCACTTTGTCTGAGGAATGACTGTTGGATGCTTGTGGATTGCCTGTAGACTGTAGAATGTCTTTGGAATATCCGGGGACTGCTCCAAATAATGCAGGTAGCCCCGAATATTACAGGCTTATGTAGACACCGTGGACAGCCCCGAAGATTGTAATATATTTTTGCAATCATTTTAATGT
Organism: Clitarchus hookeri; assembly: GCA_002778355.1. Lineage (NCBI taxonomy): Eukaryota > Metazoa > Arthropoda > Insecta > Phasmatodea > Phasmatidae > Clitarchus > Clitarchus hookeri. The sequence goes on along the minus strand of NQII01002245.1, from coordinate 253,609 downwards.
TTCCAAACAGTGGGTCAAGGGTATGACAGATTCAAAAGACATTCTAGACTGATGTTCACTAAGTAGAATGTTAAAGCACCAACACTGAAGAAGTTTAATTTAGAATAAGAGAGCTCAAGCACAATCACTGTGCAGCCTACTCGCGGCAGATTACGTAATAGTTTCAATGGATTCCTCTGATATATAAATATATTTATTTCTGATTTTTTTTTGTATTTTAAAGGTTAAGGTTGTGATTATAGAAGGCCAAAATAAAACATCAACGGCATACAAATATACCGACATGCATGGAATTACCACAGAGCGCAAATTAGGAATGCAGCAATAACAGTGAAAAAAATTTTGTATTTTAGAAAAATTCAGATTTTGTATCTTTTTGATGCTTTAAAATTGAAGACACCGAAGGATCAAGGGCACAGATGGTTTAGAGCAAGGGTCAACTGCATGAAAATTGACCGCTATACATGATACAGAGCTGGAGTAATAACATTAAGTAAATTCAATACAGCAACATCCCAGGTAGAATTGTAGAGCATGGAATATGTAGCCTGTGACGGCTGTCATTTGTACATGATTTTAAAATATATTTTTAGAAAGTAAAATACAATAAAAAAATCAATATGGTGGACACCCGACAAAATATCCAGTAAAATAATAAAAGCGTCCAGGTGTAACGACGACTTTATAGTAATCCAAGACGGTCACTATTTCCCGGAAAGACAAGAGAGTGTGAAGGCGAAAATTTAAATGGACAATCATAACCACACAGCTATTTACCCTCTGCCCTGCTTCAGATCGGTCTGTTTATATCTACTGTGATCTTGCCAAGCTTTATCCTATCAGTTTCTGTTTACCCGGCGGTGCTGCTGCACAAATTGGAGTTACAACTCTACGCGTTGTTCGCGCATAATCAGGGTCAGCATGGATGTAATGAGGCCGGTGGCAGGCGGCGTGTACTCCATTCCCGAGGGACAACCCTGTCATTCCCGGCCGCCCTAGTTACTGGAAGAAGATTGGACTGCGGAGGGTGTGAGGAGGGGGCCAGTGTAATGAAGACAAAGGAGATCCAAGCAACTCTCCTACACAACGGGAGCGTCCCCCACGCTTAACAAGTGAATTCCCTCCTAGCCCACAGACGCTGGGGGACACAACGGTTATCTCAAAAGGTGGACGTGCTAGCACAGAGCATATATGTCCACAGATTTGAAATGGCGTGGCAGTACATTTTATACGGCCTTACCCATTCTCTGATAGGCTGCGCGAGGCTTGAGAACAGACAATTTATCTGATTGGCTACTTCATGTTGCGCAAGGTTCCCTACTGGCTGGACTTCCGACTAGCGAGGAGGTTACCAGGCGCTGATAGGTGAGCAACGTTCCCACGCGTTGTTTGCCAGTGACGCCATTTTGCTAGTGGGTGTGGCTAGAGTTTTCGGAATAAGAAGATGTTGAACCTCTGTATTCTTGAGTGTCCTGTGACGCTATGGCATATGTCGAAACCAATAAAAAACGTTCGTTTTCGATGGTATTGGTGGCAGCTGTTAGAGCGACTACAGAATGTAGTCTGAACAACGAACGAAGAGGGTGAAGAGAGGTGAGTATGTAGCAGCGCCGGAATGCAAGGGCGGAAGAAACGGGAGATCCCCGAGAAATCCCGCCGACCAAAGGCATCGTCTGGCACGATACCCACGTGCGGAAATGCGGGGGCAACCCTGCCGGGAATCGAGTCCAGTTCACCGTGATGGGAGGTAAGTATTATAACAACTACACCACCGCGGCCCGCCAACTTGTTAGAGACTTACTTTATTGGATGCCGTTTTCTGCTTTTCTGCTGTGTACACTGTACATAATTAAATTCACTTCTTTTGGAACGCCTAATATACAGAACACGATGACTAAAATATCTATAAGCTGTTTCGCTCCACGGTTTCATACAAAGGGATGAATGTCCGTATCCGAATCGTACAGAAGTGGGCAAGTACTGGAACCCTTGCAACACACTGGTCTGTGAAACGTGGTTTCCCAGCAATCCCCGCTAGACAGAGTCGTTACTGTACGTGTCAAAACAACTGGCTGGAAAAATTTATGTCCTAAAGAAAACTCGTACAGGTTTATACGGCTAAGTTTCTTTTTCTATTTATATTGTGAATATATTAGTACCGAGACGAAAAAGAGAGAAAAATAGACACGTCATTAAAACACGAAACGGTTCCTACAAGAACATACGACAGCATGTTACAAATTACAGTTATTGCTAGGAGTGTTCTGACTGATGAGACGTGGCTTTAGTGAACTATACTAAATTCTATAGTCTATTCGCAGTTTCTTCAAACTTTTCGAATCAAACCTTTGAAAAATCACCCCATGCATGACGTTTTGTTATTTCTTAAATATGCCATGTATAACAAGCATTTTATTTTTGTGGTAACTTAAAAGACCCCTTTGCTTTGTTTGGATTGAAATGTTTTAAATATTTTGTTTATACATTATAATGCTTCTTTATATATTATACGGATAAAAATATTCTCTGTCTCATATAACTTGGCAAGATCTTGACTGTCAGTCAAGACTGGCAATTTGAGTATATGAAAAAAACAACATACCATTTTCAAATCCTGTATCAGCTGATACATTAACGAACGAACATTAATATAATGTTGACTATTCTGACTGCATTACTGACGCACATCAGACAAGCAGATAATAAGTGGATAACAAAGAGTTCTTAGATTAATTAATACATTTTATTTTACGTGGTCACAAAACTGCTGTTGTTAGGGTTACAAACTTAACTTCATGGTATAGTAGTAATATATAGGTGTTAAAAATGAAGGCAGATTAAAACGGAAGGTATTCAAACTTCAAGCATTGCGAGTTCTTTTCACGCCGTATCCTCACTCTCCATTCATGCATTCCATACATGCTTACTATTAATTCCAAATGACTGCCTACAGAAATATTGCATTACTTTTTAAAATATTTTTTACGAAATACATTTTAAACTCCTGTCGTCATAAATAGAAGAAATGTAAACTTTTGAAAAGACGTAATGAAGAGGCAGTCAAACATGTTGCTACCTGTTGAGAAACACGACCGGCTCACAACACGTCCTGCAACGCCACCTGTTAGCCAGCTCCCGAAACACTACCAGCTAGAAAAACAAAAAGCTTTATTCTGTAAAATAACAAATTTACGAACAAATACCAATGGTTTTGTTTTTCCTTGAGCTCTGTATAATTTTTAAGGTAACATGTATTTCCGTGTTCGGCGATTATGATTATTAGAAATTTCTACTAGGCCGGTAATCGTTACACCTACGTTCATTACATGCCATGTTCATTTCTTCCTGATAACCCATTTCCTTGTTTTCGTGTTGCTACTATATTGTATTAATAAAATTAATAAAGTGGAACGTTTGTGGGAAGTTTTTAAGCAATCCTTACGTTATTCCCCGCCAGATGTTTCCAAATCGAATTATTTTGCTTTACAAAAGTCGTTGGTGAGTATGTTGGCGAATGAAAGTGCGTTGTCGAGCAAGGTCCCGAATTAATTTTATTTCCAGTTTTAACATATTAGTTGTAACGTCCAATGTATGATAAGAACTACAATTACCGTCTCGCAAATGTTAACCCGAATTCACTGATTGCAATAAATTAAAAAAAGAGTTCAATATTAAATTTTTTGCAAGTTTTTCTATTTTTACTTTTATAAACAAAGAATGTTGTAGACAGATGTCAGTTTATAAATGCCTTAAAAATTTTTTAGCATTACAGTGTAATAGGTGGATTAGCTGACAGCGTTTTAGTACCATATGCAGCCGCCACTCGACGCTCCAACTGATGGCGAAAGGATACATAAACAAAACGTAAACACTGGCGCTACTTTCGTCGAACTGTCAAAATCTTGCCACGTTACACGCGACGGGGAGTAGTAAGAAAACACGTGTGTTGGTAACGCCTAGTAAGAGATAGTACCGATGTAAAATGTTGTTACAAACCGAGTGCGCACGGATGCTGTTCGTTGTCCTTTGGTGTAATTTTCCCAGACTTTGTTAAGCTTAGTTTACACGAGACAGGGGGAACATCCTGGAAGTGGATCTTTAGTAGTGCTTCAGAAAAGCGAGAAGTAACCGTGAATGGATCGTACACAGCGTTAGCATAGTGTGGTGACTGATCCGGGCCAACACACTAGCCAGTCCTCGCACGGTTGCTCGTGTCCCAGCCTGTTTCGAAAAATTAAAATGTAGACAAAAGTACATGGAAGGAGGTGGTGTAGTTCAATACGCCTTACACTCTCAATTCGAATCAGTAGGTAACCACTTATTCGCAGTCAAATTCAACTACTTGAATCGGTGAAAGTTACTCCACTTGCAATCGGCGGAATACCACCACTTGTTGAAGTGAAACAATCTCACTGATTGAACAAGTGAAAGCGAACTGAATGTGGCAAATTGAATATTGTTTTTATTGAATGTGACCAAATCATTACGAGAAATAAACGTTGTTACGACAGTCGCTGTTAATATTATGCAATTTTTACGTAATTTAAAAACAAGTAACACATATCCGCGGTATCCAGGATATGAACCCGCAGTATCCCGCTTCTATACCTTGCCAGTTGAGCTCCCAAGACAACGTTGTTTGCTAAGCAGGGCGAAGAGAATACATGTATTAGAAATCTCGTCGGAAATATATAGCTTTAAATCGTGTGCCCTTCATTTTCGGTTTTTGTTCAATTGGTAACATTGGGGTGGTTATTAGAAATAATACGTATGAATGCACTTACTTCGCCACATTTAATGCAATTTAAACCTTTAAACCGAGCGCTATGATAATTACACGGAAACGGAATGAAAGACTGAATGTTCATGTTACCTCTTAAAATGGTATTATAAAAACGGAACACGCACGTAAAAAATATACTTTAGGGTTATATTAGATTATGTGTTGTTATTTCATTTGATACGTCTTGTTTAACAGTTCCATCAGTTAAAAACACATCACTGAAAACAGTGAAAGCAATGGTTGATGAATCAGTGAAAAATGTCACTGAATCAGTAAGTGTAGTAAAACTGGCATGTTTTCACTAATTCATCAGTTAAATTTGCTGAAGCGACCGTTGCATAATTAAGGTGCTGTTAACTGATTTAAACAATGAAATTATTACATATTCTGATTTAGAGTGTAAAAGCGCCGTGAAACACCCTATAAAAACTTAAAAAATACTCGCAAATGTACATTTCGGAGATGCATAATCCATAAGAAAAGGGGCCGCAGTGGCTGAGCGGTGAGACTGCTCACCTCCTGCTACGACCAACCGGGTTCAATCCCCGGCCATGTCACATCCGGATTTTCGCAGGTGAGTATCGTGCCGGACGATGCTTCTGCCTTCTGGTGGGCGGGTTTTTACCGGGGTCTCCCATTTCCCCCGACCTTACATTGCGGCGCTGCACCATTCTCACCTTATTTAATCCTCATCGGCTCTCAAGACCTCGTTTTTAAGAGCCACCCATATCTCTCAACTCATCCCGTAAAATAACGCTAAATAGCAATTATTCTACATGTAACATTTCTTGAGATACTTTTAGGTATAAACCAAGAAAAAAAAAGCAATTGCATTATTATATTTTCGAATGGTAATCGACATATTATTATTTTTAACAACTTTGAAATACCGTTGGAGTTTCGGACTGAAGTTAATATAGTACATGATGTAGTGCTGTATGCGAAAACTGCATTATGAAAATCATATGTATATATCACATAAATCGTAGCTATATTTTAATATGCACTCACTATTAACAATTATATTTTAATACTCATGTTTTTAATTACACCCAATAGGATTTTTTTAATTTAAACCCTATTTCTAGTGACTTTACAATAGCTGCCTCATTTCGATAAATCAGTAACATTTTTCAATAAACCTAGTTCATTACCTACATTTTCTTGAATACTCAAAAGTTTATTATTAGGTTACCCTACACGAAAATTACAATCATATTAAAGTGATTTTTATATAACTATAAATTAAAGTTTATATTTCTTAACTTATAGTAGTTATGTAACGAAGGAGTAACTTACCTTTTTTCAGCGCCGAATTTGTTTATTTGTTTTGAGAAGAAGCCAAAGGCAGCACCTACAACAAAATGAAACAACTCTATGTGAAAACATTTACGCAAAGATCACTGGTCAATATTACTATGTTTCATGCCATTATGATAATTAATTTTCATAAACTAGCTAAATCTTTTTAATAGAAGAAAGTTTCGGAAGCAAAACCAAATATATTCGCTAAAATGCAGAAGGTATACTGTAAACGAAAGAGGTTAAGCAGAGCGTATACGATGTAGGCCTATAAACTCGATTGCAGCACTAACTAGAATTAATACTACTACAGAAGAATATACGGTGAACTGGGAGAAAGAACTTAACAGACTTTCTAATAGCTCTCACCTAACATTTAAATTCCTGTTCTAGTGTCACAACGGTATCCGCAAATTCAAAAATTATTAAATTAATTCACCATTGGCGAATGTACCGGTGCAAACCGGTTGGCAAATTTCTGAAAATCATGTGGAACGATTTTTGGTTATTGAAGTTATAAATTCGGAATTGCTGCGAGAACCAGTATTGAGAAATGCAAGGAAGCCAAGGCAATCAAACCACCTAATATCACAAAATAGTAGGCCTAAATACGCAATTGTATACTGAACTTAATAAATACGTCAATAATAACTTATTTTATAGTAGTAAGCGGATTTAATGCATTTGGCCAGTTAATCACAAACATTAAAACAAGAAATAGCAATATTCTAATACTATTTAGTATTAGATGGAAATACGGGAAAATCACCAAACTTAAATCGTTTAAAAAAAACAAAACCTACTCCCGGCGATTTTGGTTGTATTATACGAAGTTTTATTAGATACTAACGTATTCGCGTTTTATCAGTTTTTGCGTCTACTGCGAGACACGAATTAAATCTTAACATACAAATTCCATTAAAAATGTGCCGGGATCGAATCTATTTTATAGTCTAGCATATTTTTTTCATGTTTAATTTTATGGAAAGCGTTTAAAAATTCTTTGGTCGATGAACCGGTACACGCCCACCAGACTAAGATAAGTTTGAGGCCGATGAAACTGGTGCATACATTGATTCAACCGGCCTCGCCGAAACGGTAATTTCTGAACGGCGAATTCGAGGTTTATATCAACTCATAGTGAAACAGCAGTACGAGGCGTCTTTGCCTTCCCGATCCCATTGTCCATTCGCAGTTACTTCCAACTTTTCTGAGGCCCTGCTGTTCTAATTCCAGAATATTCCTCCACCTCATGCAAACAAGGCTTAACCAAGTCTAGAAAATTTTCACCAGAGGGACAGCGCACCGCATTCGTGCGCACTTACTTTAGTAATGTTTAGCATGAGAACTATTTGTTACCAGGCGTTACCAACACACGCATTTACTCACTGTTTTTAATGGTAGTAATTATAAATGATATATTATAACTTATAGATGAAGTATAAACTAAAGATCAGTTTCGTCGAAAATAAAATTATTTTGTGTCAAGAGAAGTGTAAAAAGCTTGTGATACATAACACATTTAGGTACAACCGAACACGTTATACATGGGGTGTTTTTGCAAAGCTTTGATTCAAAAAGTGCGAAGAGACGGTGAATAGACTATAGTTATGTATTTCGTGTGCCAAAGGAGGCGTGCCAGCTCAGTGCTCGGGAGGCGGATGCTCCGAGTTGTACACACACCGGTGTGACAACCACCCCCTGCGATCCGTCATTCTCGATGTCGCCGCGAGGCACGCCCGCGACATGTCAGGATATCGACTCTCAACGCTGCCTCGCCGTAGGCAGCCGACTGTTTGTGTACACTGTGGCCGTATAACAACTGCCACTTTCTCTTAACGAAATTGCCACCTGACTACGTTTTGTCTACAAAATCTATCACGCATATTCCTAATTTGCATTTTGCGTTTTGTCAACTTCGAAGGTGACAAATTATCAAATACAAATTACCATATCGTCGCGCCATATTAGTTTTGCCATTTTGAAACGTTTAAATACACGTGTGGGCGAGGTAAACGGAATAAACAAACAAATGTACACTGTACTCTGAATAACTATTCATTAAATAAGTATTTTATCTCGACATGCTGTTTGTTAAATAACAGTTACACATCATATTTGTGAATTTTATATTTTACACTTCGCTCTAACAAATTTGGGGGAATAAATACTACTTATTTTAAGACTTCGTGGACTAATAAATTTGTAGTGATGATAACAAGAAAAAAATAGCAGTATGGCATGCTTAGGCAGTTGGATGTCGTGGTGTTCCGATTAAACCTTACAAAATTCTAAATACAAGTTACGAAAAACGAAATTCGAAACGAATTGGAGCAGGGCCTGTATGCTAGAAGATCTGGCGAAGTTTGCAATTACTACGGGAAACATGACCTACTCACGAATACTCATGAAATTAAATTCAATTTTTAAAGTATTTGTGACAACTGTGACTGTGAGAGAGACATATCTGCGATTATTATCTGCGGTTCGGTCACTGCAAAAAAAAATATCGCACATACGTAGCATATCACAAATGCTGATTTTGAAAACATCAGTACGTAACTATGATTATGATCAAATTACTAGTGTTTATTTGAAAACATCAGTTTTAAAGTGTAAATTCCTTCTTTGATGATTTGTTATCTGTATCCTTACTTTTTTTCCTTTGCTTAATTTTTTTAAAATTCAATTATATGCAACAACATAAAAGTGTAATATAAAATAAAAACATTATTTTGTAACATATACTGCTATGGNAAAATTCAATTATATGCAACAACATAAAAGTGTAATATAAAATAAAAACATTATTTTGTAACATATACTGCTATGGATTGTAGACTGACTGTAAAACACAACAGAAGGGCAGGGCGAATATAATGAAAGTGAAATTAAAGGAATTCATGTACAGGGATTTATTACCGTTTTAAACAGGGGTTTTGTTTACGCAATTAATATTCTGTTTAAAATAGCTGCGTCACCATCTCGCAGTGAACACGAAAAATTCAGTATACGGGTAGCTGGGACGCTGTGACACGCAATTGGAATGAACTGTGACAAGTGAAGCCGGTATCTTAGCCTGTGAAGGTTTGTCCATTATACGATATCAAAGCCATATATAAATATATATATATACTGTGACAAGAAAATATATGTTACACAGTAGCAGGATGCTATTGATTGGCCAATTCTACTCACAAAGATTAAAAAAAAAAATTTTAATCAGCCATATAAGTTTTTTTCCATGAGATTGTCAAATTTCTACTCCCTAAGCCAGGAAAAGTCACAGTGGCTTTCATTCAAAGAAATGATGAGTAATAATGGATAAACTGGAAATCACTGTCAAGTTTTGGATTGTTATGGCTGCTGAGTTCCCTTTATATAATAGCGATTCCGCTGAACACTAGTGAATCTCAGTTGTCTGTGAAACTGGTTACCAGCTCACTAAGTCGTCGGCTGCTTGTGTACTAGCTTTCAACACTGGCTGATTTAAGTATTTCCTTTGTGTCACATTTTGTTTCAATAAGTTTACCATTAAGATTCCCAACACGATTTTGGGTAACAGTTTATTAAGGACGTAACATTCTGTGTTGTGTAATATGAAAGTACGACAAAATAAATATGTACTCCCAAATTCGAAAAAAAGCGNAGGACGTAACATTCTGTGTTGTGTAATATGAAAGTACGACAAAATAAATATGTACTCCCAAATTCGAAAAAAAGCGAAATGCTATACTGGAATTTTTGAAGGCATACTTCTTATTTCAGTAAACTAAAAATAATTCTAGAAAATTTAGCAAAATACTTAACTGGAATATCTGAAAGCAGTAGCGTTAAAAAAAAATTTTTTTTGTAAAATTTGTTTATGTGTTGATTGAATAAGATCACCAAAAAAAAATTGTCAGGAAGGAGTTTAATAAAATATTTTGAAGCGAAAACCTTTTTATTTAGTGTAAAATATACTAATGTAATGGCGATATCTGATGATTTGCTGAGCCGGACACTATCACCATAAATATCAAGTGAATAGTCGAGTCTTAGAACTCGATTATCGCAATTTACAGATTTAGATAGTTTGTAATTAAATAATCACATTTTGCAATTAATATTTCAAGTAGATTTCCTGCTCCTTATTGCCTATTTTTTAAGGAAGACATCGATTCTGATATCACTGTGAAGTTGGCATTTTGAAGTACATATAAGTAATTCTATGTCTCAACGTCGTACAAAAACTGAAATATTCAATTATTTAAAACTGAATTTATTTAAATACGTTTATGTTCATTTTATACGCCGGAATACACAAATTAACTGTGTAGTGTAATATTTACGTTTATTTGACCTATGCATCGGTAAAAAGATCCAGTTGATGCCAATGTTAAGTGAAAATTTGGCAGTAATAGACAAGAAGTTACTGTTATGACTTTAGAGCCAACTTTCCTCTACGTGGGTGAAAATCATTATTAATTAAGTTCATAAAAGCTGAAATGTTAAGTACGTCTTCAAGTCTCGTTGACAACAATATCATTAGAGAAGGAACCAGAAGCATATATGCTACCGTAGTGAAACAATTACAGAAACACGCATGCCATGCCCGGGACTCAAACTCGGAAAACCTCACNAGGACGTAACATTCTGTGTTGTGTAATATGAAAGCACGACAAAATAAATATGTACTCCCAAATTCGAAAAAAAGCGCAATGCTTTACTGGAATTTTTGAAGGCATACTTCTTATTTCAGTAACCTTAAAATAATTCTAGAAAATTTAGCAAAATACTTAACTGGAATATCTGAAAGCAGTAGCGTTAAAAAAAATTTTTTTTTGTAAAATTTGTTTATGTGTTGATTGAATAAGATCACCAAAAAAAATTGTCAGGAAGGAGTTTAATAAAATATTTTGAAGCGAAAACCTTTTTATTTAGTGTAAAATATACTGATGTAATGGCGATATCTGATGATTTGCTGAGCCGGACACTATCACCATAAATATCAAGTGTATAGTCGAGTCTTAGAACTCGATTATCGCAATTTACAGATTTAGATAGTTTGTAATTAAATAATCACATTTTGCAATTAATATTTCAAGTAGATATCCTGCTCCTTATTGCCTATTTTTTAAGGAAGACATCGATTCTGATATCACTGTAAAGTTGGCATTTTGAAGTACATATAAGTAATTCTATGTCTCAACGTCGTACAAAAAGTGAAATATTCAATTATTTAAAACTGAATTTATTTAAATACGTTTCTGTTCATTTTATACGCCGGAATACACAAATTAACTGTGTAGTGTAATATTTACGTTTCTTTGACCTATGCATCGGTAAAAAGATCCAGTTGATGCCAATGTTAAGTGAAAATTTGGCAGTAATAGACAAGAAGTTACTGTTATGACTTTAGAGCCAACTTTCCTCTACGTGGGTGAAAATCATTATTAATTAAGTTCATAAAAGCTGAAATGTTAAGTAGGTCTTCAAGTCTCGTTGACAACAATATCATTAGGGAAGGAACCAGAAACATATATGCTACCGTAGTGAAACAATTACAGAAACACGCATGCCATGCCCGGGACTCAAACTCGGAAAACCTCACNGCATATATGCTACCGTAGTGAAACAATTACAGAAACACGCATGCCATGCCCGGGACTCAAACTCGGAAAACCTCACATCATTAAGCGTGCAGTCAACTGCATCACGGGCTTATGGGTAGGAGCATCAACTTCGGATGTAATAGGTCTAATGTAATGAATATGAATATATACAGGGTCGTCATTTACAAAATAATTGTCTCAACCACCTAAATCTTGTAAGTTTACATGTGTAAAGAATTTGGTAGAGATCGGTTGACTAATTAGTGAGATATGGCATTTAACTTTATTTTTTCATTGAACGATATCATAAAAAAAAGGCTTTCAAAGAATTTCTCTATACGATTCATCTAATAAATACTGCCAGCATACAGAGTTTGGTAGAATTTGGTTAAATGGTTTAATAGATATGACAAAAATATCTAAATTATTTATATCACCACCATTTTTAAAAATTAATGCCTGAGCCCACTTAAATTATGTATGTTTACATGGCCTTCTGTAGCACTAATAGTGTGCGAAAGTTGGCGGAAATTAGTTTAATGGTACCAGAAATAACCAATTGCTCCATTTTCTCACATGGAAATATTTTACAAAAAGACCGGCAACAGGAGACCTTTGTGCGCATAATCGATTATTCCAATGAGTGCCGTTAGCCTCCAAAATTTAGTTGAATTTTTTTGATAGTTAACACACAACTATACTAATCGAAATTATTTATATAAATTTCAATTAAAAAAGGTTTGCTGTAAAAATGTAAGTTTACATGTTCTACTGTAACACTATTTGCATGAAAATTTGGTGGAAATCGGTTGATTAGGCAGACTCGAGATATAGCAAAAAAACCGCCATATCTTGACGTGACGATATTCATATATGGTGGACCGATACGTTATTATTGCGCATCCAATTATCACTATAGATACTGCCAGTATACAAAGTTAAGTTATAATCAGTTACAAAGATTCGTAGCTATAGATAGCATACGAAGATAACATTTTTATATTGTCCCCATTTTGAAAATAAACGTCTGGTTTTCTTAAAACTTATAAATTCACATGTTTTACCATTTTATAACTTCTTTGCCAAATTTTATAGAAATATATTTCCCATGAGGCTATCTTACAAAATGGCGGAAAAATGTGATTCTGTACAGACACATTTGATTGTTACAATAGATACTGCCAGCATACAAAGTTAAGTTGAAATTTGTTTTGTAGTTTCGTTGATGTACATACTAAGCTAAAATGATTATATAGGTACCATTTTGAAATTAGTGTCAGACCCACTCTAAAACATATCAGTTTGCATGGCTTGCTCGAGTGATACTACTTGGTTGCTAGATTTGGTACTAATTTGTTGTTTTTTCCCCCCGAAGATATGATACAAAACTATTAATGTTTCATACGATGGTGTAATACAAAATCGCGGACAAAAGAAACTGCGTGTAGACACATTTAATATTTGTAACTATACCGCCAGCATACAAAGTTAAATTGGAATTTTTTATAGGATTTAGACGATATAGTATATTAAGCTTAAATATCTATATAGCCACCATTTTGAAAATAATTGCCTGTCCCGCTTAAAACATACCAGTTTAAATCATCTGCTGCAGTAATACTTGTTTGCTAAATTTGGTAGGAAACGGTCAATTGCTTTCCGAGATTACAAAAAAAAANTCATCTGCTGCAGTAATACTTGTTTGCTAAATTTGGTAGGAAACGGTCAATTGCTTTCCGAGATTACAAAAAAAAATAAAAAACCTTATTTCATGTTGCGCTATATTCCAAAATTGTGAAGAAAAGTGGTTATTAGTTGGTATATGATGCTTGTAAAGGATAATTTCAGCATTCAAAATTTTGTCGACATTTAACAAATAAATAAATCATATACTTGTAGATGCCATTTTGAAAATAAGTGCTTAATCAATGTAAATCTCCTACATAGACTACGATTGTACAACTTACATGCCAAATTTGACGGTAATTGTTTGAATAATTTTCAAGATACAGGTANAATAAAAAACCTTATTTCATGTTGCGCTATATTCCAAAATTGTGAAGAAAAGTGGTTATTAGTTGGTATATGATGCTTGTAAAGGATAATTTCAGCATTCAAAATTTTGTCGACATTTAACAAATAAACAAATCATATACTTGTAGATGCCATTTTGAAAATAAGTGCTTAATCAATGTAAATCTCCTACATAGACTACGATTGTACAAATTACATGCCAAATTTTACGGTAATTGTTTGAATAATTTTCGAGATACAGGTAGTGTAAAAGTTTTATTTTTTTAGAAGTGATATATTGCAAAAGAACGGTCTGTCAACAATATCTATATCTGAATTTAGTGCTTAAATAATGCACTGTCAACTTACAGCATTTGGTTTAAATCGATTGAATGGTTTTCCGAGATATAACAAAGCACCCTACATTTTAAAATGGCCGCCATTTTGGAAGTGAGCTCTTGTCGTAGTCGAAAACTATATAAGTCGGATGTCCGTAGGGTAGAATGGGTACGGTTGAGCCAGGGTACGAAACTGACAGTCGAAATATTCGCCAAAGTATACGGATTAGCGAGTTGTGGTAACGGCGAAGGGATGGGCTTGCATGTCTGAACCCGTGTCACAGTATTGCGTCAGCCGCTGCGCGCTGCGTACGATAGGAGAGACTCGCATTTGTTTTTGACAGCCAAAAGTAAGTATTTTTGTTCGATTTCTTTTGATAATTGTTGTTACATTTAAACAGATTGAGTATTAAGTGTTATTTATCTATATAGCATATACATTAGTAAATAAAAAGCAGTGATTACTTTGTTCATAGATTATTTCATTTTGGAATGGTGTTTGTTTTTATGAAAAAAAAAGTACGTTGGGTACGGTTGTGACATTTTTGTGGGTACGGTTGTGACATAAGTAAAAGTTGTGTTTTATTGTTTTAGATGCCCAGACAACGCTCGCGGAAGACCGAAAGGGAGAGGCAAGACATTACTCAATACGAAAATGCATATATTGAAACAAAAAGACGTGTATCTCTGCGACAAGAAGCATAAATGTTTCAAATTAATCGAATGTCCTTGTTCAGATACATTGGTAAACGTGATAGCGCCGGCACGGATGAGAATGGAAATGACCGTGGTAATGTCAGCATGGGGTACATCGCTTAAAATAAAGTGTTTTCGGAAGAACAAGAACAGCAGCTGTCAAAATACTTAACACGTTGAGCAAACATTTATTTCGGCCTCTCTCCTAAAGAGGTGCAGAAGTTAGCTTTTGAGCTTACAAATAAATATAATCTAAAACGNATATTGAAACAAAAAGACGTGTATCTCTGCGACAAGAAGCAGAAATGTTTCAAATTAATCGAATGTCCTTGTTCAGATACATTCGTAAACGTGATAGCGCCGGCACGGATGAGAATGGAAATGCCCGTGGTAATGTCAGCATGGGGTACATCGCTTAAAATAAAGTGTTTTCGGAAGAACAAGAACAGCAGCTGTCAAAATACTTAACACGTTGAGCAAACATTTATTTCGGCCTCTCTCCTAAAGAGGTGCAGAAGTTAGCTTTTGAGCTTACAAATAAATATAATCTAAAACGACCAACTACATGGGTTGAGAATGTGATGACTGGCGAGGAATGGTTGCTAAAGTGTCTTATTAGTTGTAAGTGATTAAAATGGGTATTTTATTTGTTTTGTTGCAAAGATAATTTTGANAAATAAATATAATCTAAAACGACCAACTACATGGGTTGAGAATGAGATGGCTGGCGAGGAATGGTTGCTAAAGTATCTTATTAGTTGTAAGTGATTAAAATGGGTGTTTTATTTGTTTTGTTGCAAAGATAATTTTGACATATATGATGTTAATTAACATTTCTTTTATATTTTAATTATGCATAATTATGCTTGTTTCTAGGTAAAAAAAATTTGAGACTCATTGTAATGTGAAGACTGGTTTTAATAATTACCTATTATGTATATAAATGCTATAGTGCCTTATTAGTTAAGTGATTGAAGTGTTCCCAAAATACTTTTTTCTGTTCCTTTTCTTTTCAAAAGAATGTTATGTGTATTAATGCTAGAGTGTTGCAATAAAACTGATTTCAGACCATTTCAGAGTAATATTAAACCTATCACATTCGACCCCAAGCACTGTCACAACGGCCCCTAGGGTGTGGTTGGTTGTGACATTTCCCCTTTTTTTTTACTTGCTCCTGTGTGCAAACCATTATGTTTAGGGATAACATTTCAATTAATTATATGTAGGGTTATGTAGAAATTATACGAAAAATCATTTTTCGTTTAGCTAACTGGCATACATNACATTTATGATGTTAATTAACATTTCTTTTATATTTTAATTATGCATAATTATGCTTGTTTCTAGGTAAAAAAAAATTTGAGAGTCATTGTAATGTGAAGACTGGTTTTAATAATTACCTATTATGTATATAAATGCTATAGTGCCTTATTAGTTAAGTGATTGAAGTGTTCCCAAACATACTTTTTTCTGTTCCTTTTCTTTTCAAGAGAATGTTATGTGTATTAATGCTAGAGTGTTGCAATAAAACTGATTTCAGACCATTTCAGAGTAATATTAAACCTATCACATTCTACCCCAAGCACTGTCACAACGGCCCCTGGGGTGTGGTTGGTTGTGACATTTTCCCTTTTTTTTTACTTGCTCCTGTGTGCAAACCATTATGTTTAGGGATAAAATTTCAATTAATTATATGTAGGGTTATGTAGAAATTATACGAAAAATCATTTTTCGTTTAGCTAACTGGCATACANAATTTCAATTAATTATATGTAGGGTTATGTAGAAATTATACGAAAAATCATTTTTCGTTTAGCTAACTGGCATACATACAAAACTATGGCCGATCAAATGCAAAATGGAACAACCGTACCCAGTCTCCCCTACTAAGTACTATTTGTATATCGAGTTTGGTGCAATTCGGTTCACGCTTTAAAATGTTTTTAGGAGACACACCCACAGATCCACACACACATACACACAAGGCACACAGATAAGAAAGTTATCTCATAAGCATATCTTTTCTTCGGAACCTAGGCTAAAAATGGCTATAGAAGAGACCCTTAAACTTGCCAAATAAGTTTACGTTAAGAATTCACTAATTTATGTGACTGATTCAACTGCAAGGCTTAGTTGTAAGAGCTTCAAGAACTGATTTTATAATATTTTATGCTCGGACCACACAAATGGTACGAAAATAATTTTCTATAATCGCTTGTTTCATAGCGCAAAGTAATAAACGCAACAATAATGCGAGTAGCGACAAACTTGTTAGCTATTTGCGTGTCGCCACTCTATTTTCAAGATCTTCATTTCCTAATTACTAACCAATAAAAGTAATTTCTCCTGGTGCAGCACATAACGACAATCTAGAAAAAAAGGAATCGTTATAATAGTATGACGTATAGAAAAATAATGGTTGTTCGGCATTGGTCAAAGCAATTTATTGCCTGAAGATAAACACCAGTAATTGCAATAACATGCTGTTGCCATAAGAAAGTATTCACTGTACATGTAACTTTTAGGTCAATGTTCATTTTAAACAGATTATACAGATAATTGCTCTCATAACCGTGTCAGAACTGTTGGCTTTGAAATGGACGCAGTTGTAAATAACACTCAAAATTTTACAATAAAACAAGTTTAAAGAATTGGTTGCCGAAATACCATTACCTACGTTGCAACCATGGCCGAAGGGAAATACAGGCCTGGTAGATGAACGTTTCGAATACGTCACGTTCCCACACAACGTCACTGCGTACTCGTACGAGTGTAAACATAACGGACGTTATATGGCGTTCTGTGACACTCGAATAAATACAAACGGTTTTAAAGATATTGTAATAACAAATAGTGACTCATGTAGTTTGTTTAGTTAGAGTATGAAAACTAACTATTACGACAAAGTATTTTACGTGTATTCGTAAAATATGAAGATTATGCGTATAAACAACGAAGTTTTATAACATATAATTTTCAGGAAACGAAATTTATTTGGTTTATTATTCCAATAGCTTACATTGAAATAAAAACTGCTAGAACATTTCGGCGTGACAAATAATGTAATTTCGTGGTTAACTTAGTTCTGTTAGAGAAAATATATTTATTTATGCATGCCGAAGGAGGGGATCTCTGTTTTTCCGGACGAAGATGAATGCTGCGTCTACTAACATCTGTTCTGTCTCCAGCTGTTATTAACAAATGTATCGTTGAACGAATAAGCTTAAGCACTTCCATTGACAAATTATTGGCTCGGCCAGAAACACAAGTTACTTAGGCAACGAGAATGAAATCTTTCTGACAGGTTATCCATCAGTAACGTGATAACCAATTCATGCTCTATTTTTAACGCAAGTTGTATAGTGTGCTTGTTTTGATCTATTAAACCCATTATTTTGTATTAATTAATTAAAAAAAAGAACAAAAAACTGTTACGTGCATGGTCAGCATTTTATTTAGTAACCCTATAAATTTTTACCACTATTTACCCGTTTCCGTGACCGACTGAATGATTCTTAACATTATTTATCCCACGAAAACAGAAAATTAAATTATTCAACTACTTCATATTCAACTTTTAAACAATTGAGAACATGCAACATTTCAAAATTACTATTTTCTTAAACTCATAATAAATAACTTTAGTTAGTAAAATTACTTAAACAATGTATGTAAACAATTACCAAATCATAATACCTACATCTTACTGATTTTATGAACAAGGAAAATTATAGGCCAAGCATGTGTGGTAATTGCCATTTGAGTTATTTATACTACATTGGATGGATGGCTGCATGCCAGTTACTTATTTTGTGTAACTTCACCCTAATGATACAAAACACTCGAGTATGTCTTTCACTCAGATCATAACATACTAACTTTAATGCTCCTATAATGGACCTTCAAATTTAAAGGTGCCAGGTTTTTATTTTGGTAGCTGTGTCAAAATATATTTCATAACCATACTAAACTTACAGCTACTAGCATATAAACCCATAGCGAGGTGTATTACAAACTACGATATGCAAGCATTGCCACGTATGTTGCAGCAATTACGTGTTATTCATGCAGAACGAGTTAGGTATTAATATTTACGAAGATAGTACTTACTATTAAGTTCTATAAATTAAATAATATATTTTTTTATATTTTTTTAATGAGTAAAATAACAAACTGAATCTGGGTCCTTCCTGAATGAGTTGCTGCGTTCTAATACTACAGATTACTGCAGTTAAATTGATGTGGTACAATTAAAAAAATATATATTTTATAACAATAATTCTTTATCTAAGGGTACCATTATACTGTCAGCATGCCTATGTAATGAGCTGTTCTTGGCTAAAGGTATAATCATATAGCAATTTTTAACACATTGGGAACAAAATCCTAGTAGGACACAAAAAACCTGCAATTTAAGACTTATTTGCTCCTGTTATTATTTTTAATGCTTGCAGAACCTGAGTAATTAAAATTAAAGAGTGGCAAGCATAAATAGTATAACAGTGAGCCCCTCTTTGATGTTTTGAAATAAAGTTATAAGGTACAATGAGGTGACCTAGTTAATATTCCGTGACAAACACAACAAAATCTACTTCTCAAGAATATTTTAAAACACGAATTTCTATTACACATTTATGTTTATACCCTATGATTTACCCAGCTTAGGTGAAGGCTGAACACCTCTGATTAAATCAAGTGCCTATGTTTATTTAGGAACAGTTGTTAGGTATGCTGCACTACATCGAAATACTGAATGGCTAATATTTTCCACAGATTATGCATAAAATAATTTTTCAAATGTTATTGATGTAATTACAAAAATAATCACTCTTTTGTATATTACTTTTCAGTAGTGAACTTACAAACACAAAAAATAGTTGTAACAAGAACACAAAGCAAGTACTCTATCCTGACTTAGAAATACTATGAATTTCACAGGCCTTCGTCACAACACGTACTGCCCTTAAATGTATTGAAATTTATACAACTTACCATTGGAGCTTACTAGCTTTATTGTAGGCCTATAAATACAGTGTTAGTTGTTATGGAAGTTTCTAAGCACACGGAGAATGATAGTACTATGTGGATTCTTGGTATCAACTGTTGGAATTGTTACTTGTCTAATTAAGTGCTGAGAATTATGACTTATGAGTTAAAATCATAAATAAATTCAATTGTGTTAAACATTTATTCTTAAGTATGGAAAGCGAAAAATTATTATTTAACATATAATACATTGTTTGAATGCTTCTAAAGGAGCCATTGACAAGTACAGCATGTTTTAAGCATGAGTGTTTGAAATATATATCAAGCACAAGACTGTAAAATCCAATAATACACATAATTTTTTTAATTTTTTGAAAATGGTATTTCCAACAGATAAGTTTTCAAAAAGTATATAACATGGATAGCGTAGATATTTTAAAACGTTATTGTATGGCTGTTTACTCACTGCTGTAGACCTCAGAAATAAGGACAGGAATTGTATTTCAGAAAGTATACCTGCAATTTTATCTCGTTAAGTAGATGACTATTGATGAAGTAAAAAAAATGATATAAGTGTGAATTCCGTATATTAAGAATAAAATGTCTCTTGTCGTCGGTGATAAACATATTTGTGGTTGTATAAACGCAAATAAATTGTTTAACAAGTGCTACTTTTCGCAGAGTATAGAACGCTCCTTTGGCAGCAGATAGGTTAGGTAAACTTCATGAAATAACTAAAATTTCACGAAGGCCTATTTGCACAGCTAATATTGCCTTATTTCTCAAATTAGTGTCTAGTCACGCAGTTTGAAGGGTATATATAATACCCCAAATACGACCTGGCGATATATCTTATAATCCTACTATACGAATAAACAATATTCACGTGCCTAATAACAAGCGCTTCTTAAACTTCGATGCAGTAAAATTATTTTAATACATACTTAAATTTCGACTTTCCTTTCCCAAATTTAATGAACAAAAATTCCGTGTTTACAAATACATGTAAGTTTCGTATGAAAAAAATACTGAAGTCGGTAATGTTTTCACCGAACCCACGTCTGCTGCCTTGCTACAACTGGCCGTATATATTTAAACAACTATACAATCATATTCAATTTAAGTGAGCTTTAGAGAGTAATATTAAATCATGAAACGTCTCTTCAGCTTTACTCCTGGGAAAACCGCATTAGCCTAAACGTCATATTTATTTATAAATCTCTGTTCAAACCAAATAGAATGCAGTAATTCTATGCATTCTTGCGTGCTATTACAGGCAGTTGTCACCGCTGTGACGTCACAAAATTAGAGAGAGAGAGAGAAAGAGACCGATACAATGCGCAAAATTACACCTCTATAGTTTCATTGTGGTTGCAAGTAAACTAGGCTGTATGGTGATATATGTTTGTGGCGTTCTCTGTTTCTATCGCGGGATTCCCCGTACACATTATACGTTGCCAAATGTGCCATGCAATTTAGCGTGACTGGTGTTTTACGAAGACAATTTTTCATTGAGCTAACTATGTTAGTTTCTAGCTACGGTGGAGGTTGTAATTATTGCAAGTCAAATCGCAATTGTTCCATACACAATCGTCAATACAAAGAAACATATACAGCAAGAAAAATAATTATTCTCAGCAACGAAAGTTATTTTTTCTGATAGCACCAAATAAACGAACACTTTGAAAACTGTCAGGGTGGGGATTGGGATTCTAAAATAATTAGATTTGTTCGTTCAATAGGAATGCAGTGTGACACTGCAGTTTATCTGTGTACTGTGGTGCAACACTGATTTAACAACCAATCATTTCCTTGTCTACTCTCTCCATTTACGGACGAAAATATATGAATTTTGTAATAGGTCGAAGACGTAATAGAGGTGTAAGTAAGATATAACATAGAACTCCTAGAGCAACTACTCTGGCTAAGATAAAAAACAACCATTAAATAATTTTGATCAATAGCACGCAATATCATATAATAAAATAATAATCATAAACCATAGACAAAAACAACATAGGTACAAAAAAATTCATTTGTAGGTTTAAAAGAAAATTTACTGAAATACTAAGACAATATAATAATGCTGACCATTGATGATAGGCTGTTCACGGTAAAGTGAGCACTTCTGAGGAGCTAGTTACTTTTTCCTTTTGTGATATTTTTTATCCTTTATTTACCAATTTAAATAAATATTGCCGTATACGTAATAAATACAGGGTGTATATTTCACCGCACTTGAAGGTTAACATCTAAAGCTAAATTAAAATATATTTATTTACTAATATTTTAGATGAGAGAATTTTCAAAATTGCTCAATTTACCGTGAATGGCCTATACTAGAAAATGTAGTAGTTAAAATAAACTCCGGAAAAGTTTTTAGTTAATTAAAGAAAGCAAATAACATTAAAACACTGCAACAATTCTCAACAACTATGTCACAAAATAATTATGGCATGCATCTGAATTGAAACAAAATTTACCGTTAATCATTGTTTTAAAAATTCAATCACCGAAATTTATCAAGTGGAAATTAACAATATTAATACAACTGTGTTCCTAAATTTAGTATAAATAAAACTTTTAATGCTGAGTTAATATCAAACTATACTTTCGGTTTTCAGAATCACAATAATCAAATCTGACATTTAAAGTTCCAAAATTTCATAATATATTAACAAATAAAAATTACCAATAAAGGTGGATTTCCATGGTTTATAGTCATGTAGAAAATGTAGTATCTTGAAGGAGTACTCTTAATAGAGAAATCGAATCATAATTCAGTTGTTCGGAAATGCTTCTGATATTTTCGGTGTTGTACAATTACAACACACAGACAGATACGTATTCAACACAAAAACTAGTAAATGTAGCCAGACATTAAGAGTTTGCAAAATAAACAAATTAGATCTAGGCTTTAACCAGACCATCTTAGAGGCTTCTGTATTTTTAAAGTTAAAACAGGAAATTAATGTTTCCCATAGCAGCATAGCGGTTTAGTAAATTAAAATTTTTATATCTTAATTGTGTTTCCGACAGACTGACCCACTCACACGCTTATTAAAACACAGCCAAATCAATTGGACGTAAAGGCATACGAATTTTGGGATGGCTTCCCATTAAGGTGCAGGCACCCACAAAGAAAGTATTTTTTTGGAAATTTGACCTATAAGAGGGCGAAAAGGGGTTAAATGTGTTTTCGAGGACTCTTCAGTAGCTAATTAACCGGATGAGATATGGTTGTGTTCTTCTTAGCTTCAAAAGATAGCCTACTCAAAAACCCAAATATTAGTTTAAGAATGTTTTAAAATTCAACCGCTCAAGTGGTAAAAAGAGTTTAAATGTCTTTGACTGACTCCTCAATAGCTTATTAAACAGATGAGATGTCATTGTACTCTTAAATTCAAAAAGGAGGCTATACAAATACCCAAAAATAAATGTTATAATATTTGAAATTCAACCCCTTAGAGTATAAATACAGTTAAATGTTTTTCGTAAGAAATCGTTATGATCACTGTTTTAAAAGGTCGACTAAATAAATGCTTGATAACTGATATCAGGGTTTTTTATATTCAACCTCTAAGAGTGTGAAAATGAGTAAAATGGTTTTTCAAGGTCTTCCCAGTAATTAATTAAACAGATGAGATATCGTTATGCCGTTTGCTTCAAAACTTTGCCTGTATAAATACATAAAAAGCAAATTGTTTCTTTGCTTCAGAAGGCTTACACAAATCCAGAAAAACTTAGTTTAGTATTTTTTTAAATAGGACCACTAAGAGGGGAAAGGGTTAACATTATTATTGAGAACTACTCAATATCTCATAAGTCCCTTAAGATGCCGTCATAGTTTTTGTTTTAAAAGGTTAACTTTATAAATGCCTAAGAATTACTTTCACGATTTATCGAAATCGAACCCCTAAGTTTGTGGAGGCTATAATATATAATTTTGAGTTCTCTTTAATAGCTCATTAACTCAATAAACTATCGTTGTGTCCTGTTGGTAGAAAGGTGGGGGTTGTATACATACCTAAAAATGAAATTCAGGATTTTTTCGAATTTGTTCCCTTAATAAGGTGGAACGTGTTAAAATGTGTTTTTAAGGTATCCTTCAATAACTCATTAACCTGGTAGAATATTGCTATGCTTTTGCTTCCAAATTTTGGCTATATAAATGCTTATAAACTATTCCCCGAATTTTTAGAAATTTGAACCACAAAGAAAGCCAAAATGTGCAAAATGTGTTTTCGATTATACGTTAGCTACATTACATCATTTGCATGCCTCTAACTTTCAAACCAGCATATTTCATGAAAACTTATATGATCAAAGTAGAAATACAAAGGAAACCCGTCTCTTACTTTGAAACAAAAAATTTAATGTCCTTTAGAGTTGCAGAAAAAACCTCAGAACTGAGATGGATCAATAATTAAATATCCAATTTTCATTAATGGCGCGGTCTGTGAAATACATCACGGTGTGTATTATTTTACATTTGAGATTGTATAAACGTATTTTTTTAAATCACCTTTTATGGCGCGGTTAATAGTTTTGTACGTTATTTTGGACACAGTGTGAATTCAGATAGATGCACAGTAACCAAACTTTGAGTTGCAGTATTTTTTAAATTATTTTTTGTGCAAACAGGATTGTCAGATCAAATAACTTGCGTATCATCTAAAGAACTGTCTTAATCAGATGTTGTAAAAGTGGGGATGGCGTTTCTTTCATTTTAGTATCCCTACACATTAAGGGGATTGGTTCACGAACATTTTATTATTTAGTTGAATATCTCCCAATCAATTTTATACCAGAAATACTCGTAAGATAAAAGCCTGTTTATCCGATCAATAAATAAATTTATAAATATGTCAATATAAGATGCTACTGTGATTGAGAAAGTAAACAATACGATAAATCAATAGCACTGTTTGCTCAAGGTGTTCGATGGGGGGTGGATATGGAGTGCAGTTCTGCTGACACAGTTGTGAAAATGGATGATGTAGTCCAATGCCCTATACTGTTAAACAATCACATCCACGCTGCTCAAGGTTGGGGCTACATTAATGTTACTGCGAAACCTCAACCTTCCAATACGCTGTAATAGCGACAGTCTCCAAAGGAACAGTTAGTAAAAATACGTAATTGAGGCCGCAGTACTCACTGTATGTGCACGGGTGGCTATGTTTTCAGAACGCGCATACCACTCATTCCATCCGAGTGCTCTTGAGAATTTAAGAGATTACAATTCATTCTCTAGGTCTGATTTGTTGTGACTATAAGTGTCGCTAAAATTCGCTAAAGGTAGCATAGATATATTTGAGAGAGGACTGCTTCTCACATGGGCAGTTCTACGTTGCCTGGTTCAGTGTAAGCTTACCTAGCTACTTGAGGGCATAAGCACTACGTCCTTTGTTAAGGGAAATAATCCTGTACTACTTATTATTAATTCTTATTATTAGCATACGTGGGTGAAGCTACGAAGAGTTAGCTAGTTACTTAAAAAATAATTTTTAATGAGCCGCCAAAATAGATACAGAAAATCTAAAATAGAAGTTTCATATTGAGATAAGAATTAAATTTGTGATTCCACAATAAAAATTATTTACTTATGAAATATAAAAATTGTATCAAAGTAGTAATAAAATAAAATAAAATAATATCGTTAATGGTAGATCATAAGTAAACATCACTATAATTAACTTAACTTTGCTAATAAATTGTATATAAAAATTGTAAACATAGGGAAACAAATGTGAACAAATCACTCTGTAATCAATCCATTACAACTTTGTGCGGGAAATTATATTGTTAACTCAAAAATAATTCAATAAACAAAAACATTTTTGTCTTAGCCAAGTACACAGATGAATTGATTGCATCATCTTGTGGAGACAGAAAATATACGATCAAACACTTCGGTTTATTGAAATCAAACAACTTATTTCGGGAATAACATTGTTTTCATTAAAGAATTTCTACGATTTTACGATTTTTAGTCACCTAGTTAAAAGTGTATTTGCTAGGCAAATGTGCGCATTTTAAGAATCCAATTACAAATTGGCGGTGATAAAAACCGTTCATACAGATCTACATTTTGCACGACTAAACAAGACAGAAATGAAAACCAAATACTGGCATTTTAACTGGTCTGCAAACCTTGAGAAGCGTCCGTTACCAAAGTTAAAATTACCACAAATATGTTAAGGTTGTAATTGGATACAATGTAACACTTAGAATGCGATTTTCGTAATTCAGATACATCGAAATATTTATTGCTCTTTTTGTACTGGATTTGCCTTGTCTTGACAGACAAGTTTCATGTTTATGTATAGTACCACACCATAAATTAACTCGTTCAGTCACCATTACCACTACCGTGGACACGTTGCATAGAAATAATTTTATGACTGGAACTGTACACTGCAAAGTACCAGTGTAAAGTATTCTAAGAGTTTTCTTTGTGACTGATCTGATTTGTGAAATATTCCGTCTCTTTGACATTAACGTTTGATGCCAGTATCATTGAGCACTCAACACCTTGTTTACTGGCTGTAAGAAAAATGGGGACACAAGTACAGTGATTAGCAAAACAATTACGTGATTGCAACACTTCAACTCACAAATTAACGTGTGACCGAATGGGTTAAGGCTATGATGACCATGTTTGCGACGTAACGAACTCACTGTAATTCGAATTTACGTATTTTATTCGGGCAGTTGATAACAGTTTTGTTTTTAAAAGCATATAATTAAAATATTTAAACTACGTTGAATGAATTTCAGTCAAGAGGGTTGTCTTACGAAATTTAACGTTTAAAGATTAGTAGAAAATATAAACTATTGATTTTTACATAATAATAGAATTTGAATTTATGTTTAGTATGATTGCATTACTTCATCAGTAGAAGATTTCAAGTGATATATAAGCTGTTTACGCACATGCATTCAACAATTGAAAGGAACGATTTAATCAGCATGGCATTGAGCGGATTTCAAGAACAAAACAATCATTAAGATAGGAAAACTGAGTGCCCAGGTAAAACCCATTTGCATTCTCATAATTGCATACCCATATAATATGCTTGAAAGCGTTCATAACTGGAATTTGCGAATTAAGACTTGCATGTAAAATTTAATCACATCTCGCTACTAACCACAGCTGAATTGTCTGTTCCATACGTGATGTTATTTCACTTAATTGTCATTTGTGAAACATGAACTCTGCTCCCGGCAATGTGTTGAAAGGTCCTTGTTCTGTACTGGCAAATGTATGTTGTTAGAGATTTTCAATCTTCCAAACGAAAAGTGATAAATTCGGAAACTTTGCCACACTAATATAAATCGTTCAAACAATTCGTTGTATATTTCCAGAGTTAAGATAATTGAAAAAAAAATTCATGAATACATACGTGCACTGGGCTTCTTCTTACTTACATGTGAGTATGCATGTATACGCACATATCCTCCATATGTGTGTGCGAAATAACCATTTTCAACATTCCGACTATACGAATACCTGTCGTACTGCAATAAATATCCATACATATAGATGCTGAAAGGTTGATGCATCTTCAGTAGATTTTCCACTCGGTGTTGTTAGTAATTGGAATGAAAATATAGTTGCAAAGAAAAATAAAGAATTTAATTTTGCATACATTCAATATTAAATGAGATGAATATATGTTATATTTAATATTAAAGGATTTCAATAAAATTGTTACCACTTCGGATTTACTACAGAAGCACACAGCTCAGAGGATACATATTGAGAGGTTTTTCTTCTTTGTACTCCAGAAAAATTAACAACGTCCTAAAAATGATAGTAGCATCAATCGAATCTCAAGAATATCAGAAGTTTGATTAAGTGATACTGTAAGATGAACCAAAGTCACAAAAGCGAATGTGACTTGACAAAAATTCGAAGTAATTTTTACGGTGATAGCAGGTAGCTGACTCAATCAAAACATATATAATAGACTATTACTACAAAAACTGTTACGTTTGTTTGTAACATCTTAAAATATTACATTAAGTTATAATTCATCAAATATCAAGAACTATTATTTGCGTCAGGAATTGAATTTGCATTCTATTTGTTTTCTAGTTAAGACTTTTTAACTTGATTGAGACATCTCGTTTCGTGTAAAGACATGAAAACCTCATTCAGTTACTGATTACAATTAACTTTGAGTACAAATTACACTTTAGCTGATTCAGTTAGATGAAAAGGAAGAACGAGGGCTCGACTCGGAATTCAATATAGTGAGAAGAGGGAGATGGGAGGAGAAGGGATAATGAATCTCTTTGTATATGCTGCTAATTAAACGTTTCTTGAAATGTAACCGAATCCCGGAAACGAAGTCGCGGAAACGCCTGTGGCATCGCTCCGGCAAGGAAAATGAAAATTTTCGGTCGAATTCTCGAGATAGTGGGCACGCGCTCTGGGAGGAATAAATATGAACTCTGGAGGGGGTGTTGTGAGGTGCCATCTGCACCCCCGAGATGCGAAAACCATTTCTAACTTTAATTAGTTTTTCCTTCCTCGGATGCGGACGGGCCCGAAAAGTAAAAACGACCTGTTCTCGCCCGCGTTCGAGTATCCCATTTTTCAGCACCGCGTTAATCCCGGCTCCTTTTGTTTAATTCCATTCTTTTACCAATCCGTCGGCGGACATTTCGTCCGGCGTATGAACATGTCGCGCAACCCAGTGCGCGCGGAAATATTACTGGAACACAGGGATTCATTGGATGTACACGAGGAGTACTTTTAAAAGTAATAAAGTTCATATTTATAATGACAAATATCAATACTCTCTTCTTAATACAGACAACAACAGAGCCTAGAAATTTTATTCTCTGTGCAAACACTAGACTAAAGAATATTGATTGATTACCCAGTAATTTTATGATCTTTCACCAAACAAATTATACAAGAAAATAATTTAGTATGTACGTATATAAAGTAATATTAACATAAATACCGTGTCCTAAGTGGGTACATAAAATTTAGTATTATTTGCAAAATTGATATGCTTTTAGTATGAGAATTATAAAATGTTGAGATTTATTTTCATAATCAAATATATATAGGAAGAATCGCATTATTTATTAAAGTACGCCTTTTTTCTCACCTTATAAATAACTTATATTTGCAAATTCAAATTTAGCAAGTGGCGAGGAAATTTATTGGGATTAAATTATAAACCACATTTTTGTCTTGCGTGTTTTAACTTACACGTTACCAGATATATATATACATGAAACCTTTTCAGATGTGCAAAACCGAAAAGGAGAAATTTCAGCTAAGTATATAGTAAGATGAATGACATATTTATTGATGAAAACAACTAGTTCTCGGTCAATATGAAACTTTTGATAAACCTGATTAACTAATTTTTTTTAGTGGAATGTCAAAATTAACGATGACTGGAACGGTCGATCAAAGGAAACTGGAATTGTTAGGCACTTAGATCCATGTCACTTTTCGCCACTTTCAATAAAAAAATGTATTAAACAATAAATATCCTGTTGCCACCATTTTACGCAATACTCTTTTAATAAAAAGGGAAGACTATAATATTTGTTCCTAATTTTCTGCCAACTGCATGCTAGTCAGTTTAACATTACAACACGGGTAGAAACGACCTGAAAAATTTCAAAACTTTGAAGGAAAAGGTTTTTTTTAACCTGGGATCCTGTTAAAATAAAAATTTGGCCGCAAAATAAGCTATATTATTTGAAATGTATCATGCATGTAAATACCCAAACTCAAAGAAAAAAAAATGGTTAGGAAAATAGAAAAAGGTTCACTTTGTGGGTGAAAGCGTAGGCATAAGTAATTTGTTAGCAGGCATAATATTTGAATTTACTTGAAAAGTGTCGTAGATAAACAAGTTTAATCCACCATCCTGATGGAAAAAATATGAAGATTTCATCCTTTACAGATATACGTTTTGTTTGTTTGTTGATCGCCTGTGATTGCCTATAATACGCCAAAGGGGGTGTTCATCTTTTGCATAGATGGTTTTCATGGTTTTGTGAGCTACGATTCTTCGTGATTGTAAACAGTCAATATACCAGCTTGGCACTGCTAAGTTGTGAGAGAAACAATAAATTTGTTTCTGAATTATCTGGTCACACGACAAGCACGTTTAACCCCAAACACACGCAAATGTCGTAGACGCTGACTAATTAAGGAACTTTAAGTATTCTACCTTATATCGTAGTAAGACAACATTCGCCTTAATTGCTTTCTATTCCACAGTAACTATTTTTTTTTTTTTAATCTCTGGAGTATATTTTTATATGCTTTTTGTTTTGAATAATTATCAGTACTGCTTTCATTTTCACTTTCATTCAAATGCGTATTCATCAGCTTTGCTTTTACTCTTACAAAAGGCTGAAGAACATCTGAACCCTTAAAATTAATTAATTTTTATAGACATTACGTTTAGTGTCAATTTCTTTAACTGTTTAAAAAATAAATTTCCAAAGGTTCCTCTTAGAATTTCGGACAAATATAGGCAGTGTTTAGAAGAACAAAAATTTTTTACCCTTGGTTTTAAGAAAATGTTACGATCATATTTGGTGTATATATATTTGTTGCTTGTTAAATATTAGCTTGGTTGTTCATCACATCTTGCTGAATATGTAATACTCTTATATCTGTTAATAGTTTAAATACTCATTTATAAGTACAGACACAAATAGGACATGGGTTTAATAATTTGTTTTGGGTATAATAAATTAACGTAACGTTTTCTCCCTTCACAGTAAAATTTGAATAAATAATTGTACATTGTGAAATTCACTGCTTATTATCAAATATTTCCATTTTCAATACTGTCGATCAATTTGACACAGAAATGAATGAGTTTAATCTTGAAACATAATAGTCCAACTAATAAAAGTACGGTTTATATTTATATAAATTTAATTACTAATAAAATGACATACGTGCCAATCTTCGTCAAAAGTGACTCGCAAAGGACACACTAACGTCTATAAAATTATGCTTACTTGTGAATCATGATAGAAATCATAATTTTTTTGTTGCGAATAAGTGGTAAAATTAGAATACAAATTTCTCTGTATTATCTGGCTTTCTAAGTGGAAATTATTGATAACGCACGATGCGGACTCTGTAATTAAACTACAGCTTACATTGTAACGTAATTATAAAACGATACAAATTTTTTTTAAGATTAATAACAATGTTGTAATCAGAATATATGAAAGTGCACAATTTAATGGAATTTTGTCTATTTAAAAAAAATACTGGTTACATGATTATGTGAAGGAAACTACAAAACACGAAACAAAATATCAACATTTTGTTACCACCCAAGAATGGCCAGACATCTCAGTTCTCGAAAAGTCGTCATTTCATTGTGCTGTTCCACATTTATTGTTTTATTTTTGTTTCCTTTGTAACATCAGATTGCATTGTTGTTCCTTGTTCCATTGTTCTGCATATTTTTGTGTAAAGTTTTACATTGTTGAATTTTTACATTTTTTTCTGTCTGAATAGCAACATGGTTGTGGTTTTATTTCACTGTGTTAATTTTTTCAATGCAACTATTTTTTATGTTTTTTTTATCTAAATACCTTTTGGCTGATATTTGGCCCTTAAACAACTATGTTACTCATAAATAAATTTCATTAGTTGATATCGGTTTATAATAAGTATTTCCAGTCTTTTTAGTATAGCATATTTTGGCTTGAACGTATTCTTTAGTCACAGCATAGTGGAAAGAGTCCGATTAAATATTGCATGCAATACAAAGCGCCTATATAAAAACCCTACAGACTCGCATGCACCGAAATATTAATTTTATTGGTTAATTTTAGTTGCGCAATGGTGCTCCTGTAAAGTTCGAACGACTGTTGAATCGGAGAATTTCACTGTAAAATCAGTAGAAATCATCATCAGTTAAATAAAATTCCGCAAATAATCACAAGCATATTAGTCATTCCAGTGGTATAGCTGTCTATTATCTTCAGTCAGATTTCACTAGTTGCAGCAATATTTCAATTACATATCGAACAAGTAAATAACAGATGCTTTTAAATAATTTATTCCGTATGAACGCAGCAGAATATCTGGGAAGACGAAATCAGCAGAATTTTTAATTTCCTATTTTGCGATTGCGATGCTCAATGCTTTTTAAGGTGGCAGCGTGGGTAGGCCACTGAACGGTGTGCAGAGCTATAGCAGAGAAGGTTTTTTTTTAAAAAAAAAAACCAGTCCAACGTGTCTGAGGTATGTCTGCTTACGAATAGAGTTTAAGACACATTACACGTCTGTGTATGTTTTTCAGTTCCTCCATTTCTCTCTTATGCATGTTTTTGTGAAAGTTAAAATGGCTGAAACGGGTAGGTTCACGGTAATTTTTAGGTATGAACATTCCGGTACAAAATATTAAAAGAGGGTAGGGGGACGTGCATCAAGCCTTTATTTTTTATTATTGCGCCATAAAATGGTATGGTCTCCGACGGAAGTCTCATAGAGACGCGTTATCGACGGCAAAACTGCAGCCAGTTCAGTGCTTTCCTCGTAGAGACGACGTGAGAGAGTTGATGCACATTTCTCGGTCGCACCTGGCACTCCCACGCTTTTAGGCCTCAAGCGTGCAAAATTCCTTCAACCAGTAGGCCGCCTTCAAGAGAAGATAAGTTTCAGAATTCAAACACTTGAAGAACGTGAGCTGAGTTATTCGTAAATGCTATCAGTTGCTTCCTGGTTTGCATTTTACTTAATGTAGGGTTAGCGGAAGAGAGGAAATTCACCCCAATGGAAGCACTTTTCGTGCTCCAGCTCTTCCGGCCACGGCTACCCCTGCAACAAACTAGGAAAAGCTTTTTGCTGGTTAGACAGCGAATAAAAGTTCCCGACGTAAAAACCGGGTTCTAGTGGCCGAAATAGATAGGAACGCGCCCTCCCCTATATCCTCATTTGGCGCTTCCACTTTCTGCTCCTCCCTCTTTCTACCCCCTCCCCCGCATTTCAGTAACTTTTGAAATCGGGAATTGAGTTCGTTAACTATGCAGCCTGCAATTAGACTGAGTGGCGGGGAGGGAACCACCCCTCTCTCCCCCCTTTCGCACCCCCACAATCAGTGCGGCCAACCCCTAAATCCAATATCAATTTACGGCGAGGCGAAACTAGCCGCACGCGCCAAACGGCGACACTGCAGACAAAGGGAACGACTGAGCTTTGAGGCGAGCGCCGAAGTATTTTCACCCCCAAAAACAACAAAAACAAACGTACAGTCCGTATGAAAAGTTACAACATGAGCTGCAGACTGAGGTAGCCATCGTCACTACGTTCGTGTTTGTTGAGTTCACTGCTTTAAAAGAAATAAAAGTGGTGTTATTTTATTCTTCTTTGAACTCCTTAAATGAGATCATTACCTACTTTATACATTCATTACAACCATCTTGATTACTTGTTAATTCTGTGAATTTATGTATTTCGCACTCAATTTTTTCCAACTACTATCGCAAACTAACGTATGAGAAAAGGTGAGTGCTATTATATAAAAATTAACGTAATAAATTCTAGTATAATACGCGAATAAGTATTTAAGCTTCGATTTTAATTGAATATATCGATACAAGACGTTATTTGCACCACACCAAAGTATTTGCAGTAATTACGGCCACGTAAATATCTAGGCATTTGTCAAAACACTGAAACATATTTTAGTTATCACCTTCGTCTGCTTGAAATCAATGATGTCAAAAATGTATTTGATGTTTAAGTACAGTTGAATTGCTTAGCTGGTATGCACAATTATTTACCTATATGTACATACACGATTCTAAAGAAACCCTGAGCCAAGCTACGTTGCGGGAAATCGTTTCTGTTTGGACGCAAACCTAAAATAGGCATGTTTCCCCCATATATTATACCTATCAGCAGCATATTTTCTGTTAACTATAAATTACATACAAAATATCCTTCAGTAGGATTAGAAGGAAAAATTAAAAGTGGGTGAAGAGATTTGGGCTTCTCCGAACAGCGAAGTCGTGAGAACCGATGAGGGTGGGTATGGAGCATCGCCGAAATGAAGGGGCGGGGGAAACGGGAGATCCCCGAGAAAACCCGCCAACCAGCGGCATCGTACGGCACGATTCCCAAATGCGAAAATCTGGGCGTGACCCGCCCGGGTATAGAGCCCGATTCGCCTTGATAGAAGGCGACCGGGCTAACCGTTCAGCCACTGCGGCCCCGTTAAATTAAAACATTCATATTTTAAATATGGCAACTAAAACGTGTTATAATGGATTCATGAAATGACGAGCAATGCAGTATAATAATTCAGATGAAAGACTTTCCTGAACCGAACACCTTCAGAGATATTTAACGTATAAATATTGGCAGTGGAGGCACCGTTTGTGATGAGTATGTAAATAGTGTAGTATTTTATAGAAAGCACGGGTTGCTTGCGATACACACACACGTATGTACATTTAACGGTGACATATTATTTGTTCCCCTCAGAGCTGAGCAACGTGACCTCAAGCAAAAACATAACAATAAATGTTGTATGATACCGCATCGATTTCCGACTGTCTTCCGCAGTAAGGTTGTTAACCAAGACCACAAATCACGTGAAAATTTCGAAGAGTTGATTGATGCCTGCAATGGAACCAGAATCTTCTCGAGTGAAAGGCAACGAAGCTATCAGCCACACCACGGTATAGCAAACGTAAATATAAGAGATAAAAATTACTTTGTCATAAATGCAATATGCCAAAAGAAGAATTTGAAGAAACACGCGGGAACACATATCTGCTAATAGGAAACTCTGATAAGTTTCACTCTAATGTGCTACGCCTTCTTAATAGTTGAGAAGTGGAATGTGTCCTATGACATACGTCTCACGGTAGTTGCCGGCGGAAAACTTAAACCCTTTTTTTGTTACAGATAAAAGTATAATTTCCGACTTTGCAATGTACAAATTTTTTGTGTGAAAATGTACTTGTTACAGCTCCGTCTTGCGCGTGGACAAATAAAAAAGTGTTTATGCTTATTTCTATTCGCAACAGCTGTTCATGAGATTAAGGATTACAGTCCCAACAACGAATGACTCTTCTTACTAGATGTTTGTTTTCTGTTGTATACAGTACAGATCATAAAGCCTTCTTGGTGTGCAACGTCTGACACATAAGTCACTGCCACTGAAAGGGTTTCAATGTTGTGCAAAGCACGCGTGTGATATAACACTGGACTGATGCAGCTATAACAAGGGCTGAGAGGTAGACTGCAAGAAAGAGTCCACTCACGGTTACTTACAACTTAGCTGAAGCCCTGCTAAAGTTATTATTCCACGATATCCCTCCACCGTGTGCAAACCAATCTTAACCAAGTTAAAAAAATTACACCAAAGGGATGACGCACCGCATTACTGNATCCCTCCACCGTGTGCAAACCAATCTTAACCAAGTTAAAAAAATTACACCAAAGGGATGACGCACCGCATTACTGTGCACTCATTTCAATACTATTTTGCATAAGAACTATTTCTTACTAGGCACTGCAAACACATCTATTTTCTATCAGTTATCGTTCATATTATTCATAAATGAAATATTATAATTTATTAATTAAATATCACTAAAAGTTTAAATAAACTATAGATTTAGTTGCTGTTATGTTAGCACAGGTATAAAAAACTTGTGATAATGGCATATTTAGGAAAGAACCAAAGACGTCATACATGCGAAGCTGTTTTTCAAAGGTTTGTTCAAAAAGTGCGAAGAAACCGCGAATAGACTATAGTACAATATTTTTGGACAAATCTGATAACCCNATCCCTCCACCGTGTGCAAACCAATCTTAACCAAGTTAAAAAAATTACACCAAAGGGATGACGCACCGCATTACTGCGCACTCATTTCAATACTATTTTGCATAAGAACTGTTTCTTACTAGGCACTGCAAACACATCTATTTTCTATCAGTTATCGTTCATATTATTCATAAATGAAATATTATAATTTATTAATTAAATATCACTAAAAGTTTAAATAAACTATAGATTGAGTTACTGTTATGTTAGCACAGGTATAAAAAACTTGTGATAATGGCATATTTAGGAAAGAACCAAAGACGTCATACATACGAAGCGGTTTTTAAAAGGTTTGTTCAAAAAGTGCGAAGAAACCGCGAATAGACTATAGTACAATATTTTTGGACAAATCTGATAACCCACCTGGTTCAGAGATCCGTTTACCGTGTTAAGATTTATAAAAAATAACAGCTTCATTTTAAATGTCAATGTTACATACCGAAGTTTAAAATGTTATTGAAAGAAGTGAAAAAATTAAAAATGTTATAATGGGGATGGACGTAGGAATGGTAGTCAAGAAAAACACAAGTGATTGGTATATCCGAATTGGAACGTTCTGACAGTTTGAATAAAATAAATGGAATTACTTGTTCAGTTATTGGTCGGTCCACTGTAGAATTACGGCCTTCATACAAATCAACGTTGCCGTGGGTTTGATAAACAGTTTCTTTATCCGTTGATAAAGCGAAACTATGAAATTATTAAAAACGTCAGTTTAAAATTACGCGAGTTACTAATATTACGTTTACAAAATATATATATATAAATAATTAAAACTAAAATTTTAGGTAACTACAAAGGTTACCATAAAATTTTTAATAAGGTCTCATGTCCTGAAACTAACTTTTTTACGATACTGATAAGATCACCGTCCTTATTTAGGTGAGTTTTGACATTTAAATATTTTAATATATTGTTAAGAATAAAAAAAAGTTGTATTAAAATCATTTAACAGTGAATTAAAACATCAAGTATTCATTTCTCGCCCCACACTACCTAATTGAAAATATGCTCCAATGAGCACGTAGGGTGATAAAGACGACTGGTTGAAAGGTGGGGAAATCACATGTCGTTTTTAGAATTGACATCAGCGCGTACTGCGTTGTGACAATCTGGTGTACGCTGATTCCATTTCCATCCTCGGAGCGATGTTCCAATTAAAACAGTACTCTCCAGAGGGAACACTCTTTTGTGTTATCGGGCTGTATTGCTTTTATCCTGCCCGCCCTCGTTCACCCACGTACGCTCCAAATGGAACCAATCACTCCCTGAATGTGTAACGAAGGGGTCGTGAGTATACGGCAGATATTATTTTGAAAAGTTATTCATGTGGGTTACAAGGGCTCGAGGTTAATTGAGCACATTTGAAAACACTGTTCTTTTTTTATGTAGCTTATTGTGTGTACTTCCACCGCATGTAATATTGACTTCAGTTCATTCATGTTTACTTCCAACCTTTCTAAAGCCCTGCTGAAGTTCTACTTTCAGGATATTCGTGCGCCTCATGCAAACAAAGCTTAACCAAGTCTAGAAAGTTACACCAAATGTACAAAGTACCAAATTCGTGCGCACTCACTTTGGCAATATTTTGCATAAAAACTATTTCTTACTAGGAATTACCAATACACATATTTCCTCTCTGTTATTATTCGTATTAGTTATACATGAAAATTACAATTGGTTGATCAAAAATGTTAATTAAAGGTAAAGTTTTAACCAAAATTAAGATACTTTTTCTTCAATGGAAGAGTAAAACGCTTGTAAAATAAGACATATTTTGGAGACAATCAGATACGTCATACAAGGGTTATTTTTTTAAGTTTTCATTCTAACAGTGTGAATATACTGAGAATATAATATATCTTCTTGGCAAAGGGACTAGAATTAAACAATCCACAAAGCGCATTAAAAAATTGCTAGAAATAGGAGTATATTATTATCATCAGAAATCATACTGTAAGGTGCGTACAGTACGTTTAATAAATAGTTAGACTTGGCCAAAGGCATTGGAAAATGATCGTGGCAATACTTCAGTAATTCCCTACCAACCTTACTACATGTATTTCGGACAGTATTTCGGACAGTATTTCACGATTTAACCCTTTCAGAACGACTTTAATTTTCGGTTTCAGGCGTTGCAAAAAAAAACTATTTTTGAAGCGTACTGTACTAAAGTCGACACAACACTTGTTCCGTTGTCACAGACAATGAGCTGTAGACTGTATGTTTGGCTACAGGTATATGAACTAATTATGACCTGGACCATTAAGATGGTTTGCGAATCATTCCCCCACAAGTAAGAGCATTGGCCATTGAGCTTTGCAGTGTGCAGTAGAGACCAAAAATTACCTTCACGTGCGTAAAGCACAAAATTGTGTATACTGCGTCTGAATGGGTTAATGTATTTACATATTAGTAATTATTTTTTTCAAAATTTGATATCAAAAGTGTTACATCAACCACTTCATAAAAACGAGAAAATGACACACAGAAAATGTTGCAGATTAATTTGGCAACCCGCTAGACACCACAATCCTTTGTGTACTAGACCCTCGTTAGTTGTCCATTTGCTGATTCCCCAGTAATGTTCTTGCAGGACAGTTATTGGTTCAAATTCGTCTAGGGCGTGTCTTAAAAACTGCGATCCAATTGAAACAGAAAGTAAAATGTACACGTGTTTGATGTCTAGCTTGTCTTCAAATGAAATCGCGAAATTATTATAATATACGGATGTTACTTTTATAAGATAGAGTATTTTCTTCGCAGTTTTAAATCTGAATTCGGCGAGAACGTGGAACTGAAATGAGATGGCATCTTTGCAGCTGTTGCACGCCGTGCAGTTTGTACAACATTCACACCAAAGCAGATTTGTAGATAAATGTGGCAGGGGGCAGTGGTCTGAGGAAGTGCATACCTCATGAGGACGGCCTCTTCTGTTCACAAACAGCAGTGCGGATAAGGGATCGACAACGGTGAAACTTCGACCCACGTAAACGACGAAAGAAACCGTAAACAAAAGTTCATTTAAGAATGATTTACAATGAAGTCCACACCGAGCTTGTTACGTTAATTTTGCATTAACCCTATGTATAACATCGTACGCGTTCTCACATTAACGTTAAAATTAGCTTTTTTTAATGTGCTACCAATTATACAGTAGTTACTTGGAATATGGAAAAGGTTCCTGTAAATCTTTACACATGTGAACATACGAACATACAAAAAATAAATGTGCATATGAAAAATTGCTGTTTAAGTACGGCCGAAATTTCACCTCCTCAGAATACTATATGAGGGTGTGACGAATATAATAATTCAATAAAAATTTCATTTTTCAGAATTTTTTAAAAATAAGTAATAATAAGTAATAAAGTGAAATATAATTATCTATGAATAAATGTTGAAAATTTGATTGTTACAGAAAAAGATGACAGTAAAGCTTTCTGAAAAAAAAACTATTGAATTTTACCTGACATAACCTTACTAAGCGCAACTGTGCGTCAATATTAGCTTAATCTCTCACCTTACGTGACACCTATTGGTTCTCACGGGTTTTCTTTAAATTAGGAGATTTTCAGATCATTTATTTGCTTATCAATCAAACATACTCGCTTAAATTGAAACATAAACTTCAATTGAAATCGTATGTCATTTAACAAATGCACAATCCACACAGAAGTTAGAAATAAAAATGAATACACAAACAAATCTTTTATATTATTGGCTGACACTACATAAACTTAAGGTTATGTTGAATTTGGGTCAAATTTTTACATGACAATGTTAATTTAAGTCACTTCAATGTGAATATACTGCTGCATTAGTTAGTATAGAGTAAGTCTGAACTACAGGTACAAACACTGTGAGGTGATATCCAATGCTAAATGAGATTGAAGACATTATACAACCTATGACCTACAGTAATTCGTAAGGGAGGTAGGTGCCCTCAAAAATCGATATTACAAATAGTTTTAATTCAAAATAATAAAACCTACTTGAAATGAAAGAACAATTCCGTGTATACTGTTGTCTTGAATCGAGATCTGAAATCTGCGAACGGTTGTTGGTTAATATCATCCCCATTCACAGAGAAAATAGAGATTGCCATGTTATTATCCAAGAAATCTGTGTACCCTTGGGTGTTTGTAACTTTCAATGACGTCATAATAATGTGCACAATTATGGACAAAAAAAGTCCCAGCCTGTGTTATTTATGTGTCGAGTGCATGTGGTAGGTCTTCTTTTAAGATGACGATAAATTATTTTGACACAGGAGTATTTTCACAAACTTAACCTAAGGGGTAAAAACTCAAAAGATAAATGGAAGCCTAAAAAAGATAATTGTTGACGGTGGTGGATTCAAAATTATGGGTTGATGGGGGGAGAGGACTTAATCCACGTCCAGCTTAAGCCCCATCCATGGAGTTAGATATTACACCGGATAAAATGAGATTATTCTTAAAACTAAATACACTGTCAATAGTAAAATTTTAATTTACACACTTAGTAGAAGCTAGAAATTTTGTATAGAATTAACACACCATACCCATCAAGAAAACACCAGTTGTATACTCCATTCACGGTTACTTCCAACTTTTTTGCAGACCTGTTTAAGTTCTACTTACCTGATATTCCTCAGCCTCATACAAACAAAGATTATAAACAAGTCTAGAAAATCACACCAAAGTGACTACACACCACATTCGTGCGCACTCAATGTGGTAATATTTTGCACGATAACTATTTCTTACTAGGCGTATCCAACACACGTGTTTTCTCACTGTTTTTAATCATAAGAATTGTAAATAAAAATTTTGTAATTTATAGGTGAACTCTAAGAAGTAAAACTTAAATTTTACCAAAAATGAGGTTATTTTAGGTTATCAGAAGCAAAAAAACGCGTATGATATATGACACATTTAAGAAACAACAAAACACGCCATACGTGGAGTGATTTTTCAAAGGTTATATTAAGAAAGTGTGAGGAAACCGCGAATAGATTATAA
>NQII01002245.1:196514-212809 GCA_002778355.1 Clitarchus hookeri | reverse complement strand
AGATAAGACGCCTAACAAGTAAAATGATCCAAATTACCAAAGTGATTATGAACTAAAGTGTTTCGGAACACAACTTGTCCTGAAATATTTGCGCAAAAAAAACCGGTACCGCTATTAATAAACCGTTTTCTGTGTGGTTTCGAAAGTGTCAAGGCAAGTAGACATATGTGGCATTTCATTTACAACACGAAATCTTTCGAAACCGTTCGTTCGATCGCCATTGCCAAAGAAAATTTTTAACAACCTTGAGATGTGCTCTTATTAAAAACACGACGTTTTATATTAAATTATATCCTCCGGGCTCTCTTGTAAAACTTGGATTATACTGTAAAATGAAAATAAAACACTCATTTTAGCAGAATGATTTTATTAATAGCACCGATGATTGAGTGGTTAGGGTTTNTGTAAAATGAAAATAAAACACTCATTTTAGCAGAATGATTTTATTAATAGCACCGATGATTGAGTGGTTAGGGTTTATTAACGTCCCCCGGTGTTATTCCCGAAGTCTTAGCAGGGTACGGCTTACAAACTAACTTACGACCTAAATTAAAGTAATATCCATGCACTCTAGCATTTATCTGACCAGTGACGCAATTTTCATTGTGTTTTCAAGTGTAAGCGGCTGTTTGAACTCTGTATTCTTGAGTACTATGTACTGATAACTTGTCCTTCACGCCAGACTCCTCTGATTCAACAAAAATCAATCCTTTCCTAGCTCTCAACAACTGTGATTCACCGGAAAATATAAATTGGTTTTGCTTCAGCTGTGAATTCTGGATACACTCTGTTCGCTGTGTCCACACTACTGTCAAATAAGGCAGTTGTAGTACTTCGTAAGTACAATGACGGTTGATGTGTATTTTTATCGCAGTTGCCAATGCCTCTGAAAATGTTAAATATATCATTACTTTTATAGACAAAGTTTTTTTCCTTACAGGTACGGGCAGTGATATTTCGCGAAATGATTTCGAGACAAGATACAGTCCAAAGCACTGTAGGGTCGTCCAGCTTTTTTGATTGCCTAAAAATGTTCTGGCCCGTTGTAACAGTTTGCGCACGAATCACGAAGGTTTAGTGTCGGAGTAACTAAGTCCCGAGTGGCTTGGTCTAAGACGGACACGGCACCAGCAGCCAAAGGAAGTATAACAACAGCTGAGGGGTGTATATAGTATTGAAGTCTACCGGGTGGTCCGATTTTTACGTGAAAAGTCACTGGCCCTACTTATAGGTAATTCCCGGTAAATTGAGTTAACGGTAAACTGGGTTAACGGTAAACTGAGTACTTTTGAAAGCCCTGCATAGGATATACTTGTATGCACATAGTGTATTCTTCCACCATATGTGCAATTAACTTTGACATGAGCCTGATCACTTTATTGATGCGTTGGTCAAGTGAAACTGTGTAATTATTAGAAAAGTAAATATTTTACCAATTCTCTAATCGTAACCGTTATACAAATTAAAACAAACATAAAGGAACAGTAATAATATTTGTACTCACAAGTGTTCACCAAGCACTTTTAATTTAAACTTAAGATATGGAACTACTTTCCCTTCATCGTTACCACCTTAACAAGATGCAAGCCAGTCAATTGGGCCTATTACACATATGCACGCATACGCAGAAACATTTTACAAAGATTGTATACAAAATTGCTCAATTAACCGTGTGCTCTATTTACTCATACCCTGCACTGTTTGAAAATTTTTACGTCATTGTAATTCTTTTCAAAAATTATCCAGATCTCTTCGTAAAATTATGGACAGGTTGATTTTTTTAATAACTGACATTCCGTACATTTCACAGATTTACTCGTGAATTCCTCTCCGTTTGATTTTCTGTAGTTCCTGTTTTCAAAATGACATTATACGTAAAAAAAATCATTACATTTCTTTATGTGTGTGTGTTTAACCGTGTACAAGAAATAGATTTTAAACAGTTTACATAATTTATTTTGGAACGAGATCCAAACAGAAATACAAAGCTCTCATGCTTGTTACTATTAGGTCTTACCAGCGAACTACCCGTGACTCTGTACGGAGGTATTTCTGTAATATGAAGTAACTTTAGTGTGTAAATGTGGTATTTATGTCAAGTGACGTAACGTTTTCAGTTTCTAGTAATGTTTGAGGGTTTATAAGTGCCACTAACTGTTACAAGTGTCTGTGGCTAATTTTATTATGTTTGAAGGAATAGGTAGTGTGTAGTGCAGAGATTTAAACTGCTCTTAACATCGAGGTCTTGAGAGCCGATGACGGTGAGGCGAGGTCAGTACGGAGCTTCGTCGGAATGCAAGGGCGAGGGGTAACGGGAGATCCCCGATAAAACCCGCTTGCCGGCCACATCATCCAGCACGATTCCAACATGCGAAACTCGAGGACTGACTCTGGTGGGAAAATAA
Organism: Clitarchus hookeri; assembly: GCA_002778355.1. Lineage (NCBI taxonomy): Eukaryota > Metazoa > Arthropoda > Insecta > Phasmatodea > Phasmatidae > Clitarchus > Clitarchus hookeri. The sequence goes on along the minus strand of NQII01002245.1, from coordinate 210,404 downwards.
CCCGGTTCGCCTATGTGTGAGGCGAGTAATCTTACTTCTTCACCCCCGCGTGGATATCTTAACTGTCGCAGAAACGATAATTTTCTGGTAACATAAGAGGGAAAAAATCGTGTAGACTCGGCATTGTTCGTTCCCGAAACCCGAAGCTAGGAATTACCATGGAGACGTTATATATTTTGTATTTACGGTGCTAAGTTCCGTTATTCATAATTATGGATCGCGTTTTCGTTAATTAACGGCACGTTTGTGCAAATATTTCCGCGTATTTACCGAAATTGTTAACAGTGTTTTAAAATTTACGATTCTACAATCACATTTATAGATTACAAACGTTTAGATTTACACTTCGTGAACAAATGTATTCTGATATACATATTCAGATATAACAAACCAAATTTCTTACATATTGCAATAAAAATAAAGTATTTCACTTTATGTCAGACTGTAAGGTCTAATATAATACCTTGACTTAATTGAACCCCAGCTGCATCGAACACCGAATTGCATTAAGGCGTTTCTACGACATAAATTACTCTCCCCAGTCTTGAAGGTCAACTTTCGAGAATTTATATTAGAGTAAATTTATTCTTTTGGATTCGCTAGACAGCGTTGACATAACAATGTATGTATTCACTCACAATCTGGAAATGCTCTGCTACAAAAATCTGAATTGATGAATTGAAAGAAAATTCAANTGTATGTATTCACTCACAATCTGGAAATGCTCTGCTACAAAAATCTGAATTGATGAATTGAAAGAAAATTCAACAAAACTTACATAATTATCATGGCTTATGAGATCCAACCTTCGTATTCTAAAATTTTACACATATCATCAGAATGTTAGTAACTTATTTCAGAATTCCGTAGTTATGAGAGTATTTTGCTGACATAATTTTACTTTTTCAGCTGGTCTAATAGGCTCTAAGAGTTTCCTTATTAATTCTTTCATTTAACCGTGGTCAGCTTGTATCAGTGTGTCTCTTTAAGGCAACTATACATCATTTCCAATTTGGCAAAGAAGATTTATTAAGTAAAAATGTATAATCTTATTGCCATTATATTTCGTTTCAAAATCTCTGGACACATACAGTTCTTAAAATTTCAAAACTAAGTAACAGTAAGATGACCGGTAAGAAAACATATTTTAGAAACTATTCTGTAGATAAAATATTTAAGATTTCTTTAAAGGGAAAATACAAATATAGTTCAGCCTTGGTGTAAACAGTTACAGCATATTGTAGAAGTTTTTATCTCTTAAGAATTTTCACTTGTTGAATATAATATTAACTGAATAAACTGCAGCAAAACACTATTCCAACTTGTTAAATACATCATAATCGTTCATTCAAATTGCTGTCAATGGAAGGAATAGGAACAAAATTACACTTAGAAGCGTCAGAAAATGTGATTGCTGCCGGGAACTGATTAAATCGAATCTACGAAGAACACCAAAATGCTCACAAGCATTCGAATCAATCTCGCGGAAGAGAACTGTGATCCGGGAACCAAAAGTTTCGCGTGGTGGATGTCATCCCTTACGGCGAGCCGAATTCATCCCTCCATCTCCCTTTCCCATGCCATCGCCGTCAGTTCAAATATTTAACCGAAAAGGGTTTCCGCCAGCCGTAAAATAGTTACGGCTGCGCGGGACGTCGTTATGACGTCATTAAGGGGACAGACATTGATATGACGACCTCCTCCCTCGCTATAAATAGACTTGGTCAGAAGAGGATGAGAGGACAGGGGCGGGGGGGATGTTTGACAGCTGTGGGACAGGCGGCTGGGAGTTTATGAGGGTAGTGGCGTTTGAAGGGGTGGCATTTGGAGTGTCCTGGAGAGCAGGAGAGTAGTACGCACTGGTCTGTACACGTGGGTCGTAACGCAACTAGACCTTAACTGTGGTCAAGCGGCCCAAACGGATCGCGATAGTTGTTTATATCTGTGGGACATAGCGACACCTGTACGCCAAATTAACGGTTTCACATTCATTTCGTCAAGAGCTAGAGATTGCAGGACCTAAACCCATACAACGGACTGACTCGATGCTCAAATGTGAATCATTCCGAGCCGTGAGAGTCATGCCTTGGTTATTACAACCATCGGACAAATGTCGACATAGAAACATGTGTTTAAAATTTATTTTGCATGGTTACCTCAGCGTAGACACCTCGAGAATCTACAAACGAAAGCTGTCCAGTTAATTTAACGAGGTATTTCATAGTTACATAACTACCTCGTTACGATTTACGGGGAACTAATATCCCTTTCTTCAGAAACATAATATCTTATATGTTTGCACCAAAATGTTTCTCAGAAGAGGAAAAATACACGTCTCATTGTAAGGAAAATTGGGTTCATATTAAAATATATCTAGGTAATAAATATTTAAATTTGAAACAGATACACAAATATTTGTAAGTACATCAAGTAGAAATTCTACACTAATTTGGACGAAGTTAATTTGATAGAATACACAGCCTCTAACATGGCACTGCGACACTTTTATGTAAACAGCAGTACTTTCGACCGCTACTACTGTGAAGAGATAACATGATCATATGGTAGTGCTACAAGATGCCTGAGGGGCGTATCTGAGTTCGTGAGTGATGGAGGTCTTAATAAAAATATAATAAATAAATTTGATTTCTAATTTATTCACACAACTACTATGTACAACATTATATTTTCTATATCCACTATTACTCCTTTCATTTCTCAGTGAACTAAATATTTAACGTATTTTGCAACTCTAATTAACGTCCTTCTCAATGTCTCTGTTTGGTTATAGTTAATCAACTCATACTCATCACTAACACACGTTAAGTCTGTCTGCTGCCTTCATTTGTAATGTCTTTCACTCTCGTATCCAGTCCAATAGTCAATCCTGTCAGTTGCAGTCTTTACTGATGTGATGCTCGCAGTCGCATATTTTCCTCCCGCTGGTCACTTCTCTCGCCGCTAGTTTCTCTCGCTCGTCGTCTATAGCTAAAACTGCAGCCGTTTCATCCATAAACTCATTAACTCCCGGTTCGGAGGCCCGTCGCTCTTATATATCAGTTGCCCTAACTATCTGGAATGTTCGACGGACCGGGAGCCACGCTGAGAGAAACAAGGTAAGTAATCCAGAGCATTCTTCAGATGTTTCAAAGAAACCCGATACCCAAGGTCAGGAGTGGCACGCGCCCTGATATGCATTACAGGCATGCATTGTAAACGTTCCTTTGGGAAAAGCCGCTGCGTCTCCGGTTGCAACTGATAGCGCGCGCGCGTCAATAAGTCATCCGTGTCTCTTACTTTTGCAGAGCGGCCATCTGTAACATAACTATTAACGGTGCAATTAAGTTGCAGAATGGTTTTTAGTAAATATTTTCCATGTACCGATAAAGTTCTTCGGTCTTTATTTAAATCTCAGCATTAAAAAACCAATATTAGTAGCAAATTTGAACAAGGTTTACTTGAATAAAAAATACTTTTGTTACATAGTGATACCATGACATAATATGTGAAATCCTCTCTGCTCGCCTGAGTGAAAATCCCTGACAACCATTGGCGAAAAAAAATTAATTACGTACAATCCAGCAAAACTGCGCATTTTAGCGCGATCTATAAGCCACAGTGCCCATTATTATAGGCATAATTCCGTTTCATTGAAAATGTTTCTAACTTGGTGTTACCTCTTGCCCATCACAGTGAGCTTTTGAACGCAATAAATGCATTTGATGCCATAACGAGTTAACGTAGAGTTTTCGAACGCTAGAAAGGGACGTGATTGCAGGGCCTCATAAATTTGGCGTATTCCGTCAGAGAAATGTCTCATCGATATAAATGTTTCTCGGCTTACTGTTTAAGAGGTTATTGTGAAGTAAAAATGTTTTGGCAGCTCTGGCCTCGGGTGTAAGAAACTGATTAGGACTGGGGAGCTTTGTAACATGTTCAAGTACGGAAACCAGTGATATGACTCTTTGCCGGGATGATATAGCACTCGGTTTCAATTATCGCACAGTGACCATCGGGCCTCTGATTACATTCACAAACGCCAAACGTCACTTAGAGTGACGCATACAACACCGCTGGTCTGTGGAGCAGTGGAAGAAAGAGTCTTTGAGTGACAACACACTAACATGATCGGCAGTAGGATGCATTTAGGGTGGAGCTGGCGGATGTATGACGAATGGTATTTATCTGAGTGAAATTTAATGTAGGTAATGTAACGGTTTGGGTATGCTTCTCTCGGTTTGTGCTTGGGACATTTCTTTTAATTAACAGATCGATGAATTATGACATTTACTCACACATTCAGGACGTATCATTCGTCCCAATATATGGGAACAATTTGGAATAGTCCCTTTTCTGTACCAGCGTGATAATTCTTGTGTCCATAAAACAAGGTTATTTGCATCGCGGTTTGGAGACACTCAGGTATATGAATGCCAAGTGGCCCACTCAGAGACCCAAATTCAACATCACAAAACAGGTCTATGATGAACTTCGCCGTAGTTTCTGTCACACCCAATTAACCAAAATATAATCCTCAATTGTCCACATTGCTACAGGAAGAATGGAAATGAATTCTCATGATTGCCAACCAGAATACAGAGGAGAGCTTACCTCGAATGGTCAACGCTGTAAAATCAGCAAAGGAAGGTTCGACGTCATGTACACAGAATGAAAACATTTGCTAGTGGTAAAAATAAAATTATTTGGTTAAAACTTTCCAAAGCGAAATTGCTTGCTGCTAAAAATAAATTGTGTACGATGACGCGTAGAATGACAAGGAATAAAGCCATTTAGAGCTCACAAACATATATGATTACTGAAAAAAAACAATTATTTGGCTACCGCCATGCGTTACACTTTGCTGCAATAGAAAACTACATCCGTTATATTCTGCGCATTCGCGCATGCGTGCTGGAAGTGCCCACCTTCTGGTCTAACCACGACGTCACATTGTATCGCGTTTGTCTCATTGCGTCAGGTTATGACTTAATTCCAAAGAGAGATTCTTAAGAAATAAGGAGTGGAGTGGAGTGGAGAGGTTTGGGTGGGTCTTAACATCGGGGTCTTGAGAGCCCATGAGGGTGAAGTGAGGCGAGTGTGGAGTAGCGCAGAATGCAAGGGCGAGGGAAACGGAAGATCCCGAGAAAATCCGTCTACCAGCGGCATCGTTCAGCACGATTCCCACGTGCGAAAATCCGGGAGCGACTCGTTCGCGAATCGAAGACTGTTCGCGTTGGGAGGGGGGGGGGATGCTCTAGCCACTGCGCTGCTGCGGTCCCAAGAAATAAGGACTGAGGTATTTAATTCCTCTTATACCAAGTAAATGAATGTTGCAAATAAATGTTTCAATATAATAAACATTCTTTGAGATGAAGTGTTTACGCCTTGACGTGCGCGGCACTTACATAGTCTATTCGCGGCATTTTCACACTTTTAAAATCTACCCTTGGGAAAATCACCCCAATAAGTCGTGTATAACAAGAAGTTTATACGTCTGTTAACATAAACGTACTTTATTTTTGGTTAAATTGAACTTTTACTTAAATTCTATTTATAAATTATAATATTTCATTCATAATTAATATGAATAGCCTAAAGTGAGAAAACAGGTATGTTGGTAATACTTAGTAAGAACTAGTTCCTATGCAAAATATTAATACACAGAGTGCGCACGAATGTGGTGCACTATCCCTTTGATGTGTTTTTGAACACTTAGTTAAGCTTTGTTTGCATGAGGCGGAGGAATATCATTGAAGTGAAACTTTAGCACTGCTTAGGAAAAGTTGGAAGTAACCGTGAGTGGACTTTACAATTGGCGTGTATCTGTATAAAGCTAACATAGCCTAGCGAGGTGGCGTAAGTGTAGTATTCTAAACTAACATTTAAAAAAAATTCGGGTTTGATTTATTGTTTTTTTTTAATGGTTTGTAAATCATACCAAACTACCTAATCTCGCAACTTGCAATACACATTAGTGAGCCCCATTACCCATTAGTGCTGCAAGCATCTTAACATTTTTGCTGCAAATAACGAAACCTATATTGCCCACCAACACACTGAATTTATTGATGACCTCAAATGTTCTTTTGTAGTTGCCTGTAAATACCTACTGAAATGACAAAACATTTTGTCGCTGGCACAAAATATCTTATAAAGGGTTTACTGACAATATAAATTTGGGACCACCAACAAAACCTTTTTTTAACAATAAAACTGTGTTTATTTTTCAGTTTCGTTACATTGCTGACGTCTTTGGGATTAACAATAATGGGTGTACGATGATTCTTGCTTCCATAAAGTAAATTGAATCTGGTAAGAACTGCTTATGAATTGATAGCAAAAAAATTCCTCAAATTCATTTGTAGTTTACTACAGAGCAACTAAAGTAATATTTAATCTCTCAGCAAGTTATGCAATTTACTATTTCACTTTTGCGTCTTAATGTGCTCCTGAAAAATATGGTCTAATGGCAGCAAGTGTATTAGACAAAATCGGATGTGATCTGTTTCAAAATAATATATCAGTGTAGGCCTACGTGCTGAGAAAAAGAGTTAAATATAAACATCCAAAATTATGTGTTTTTAATTTAGGTGATCGTTGCCATGTATCATAATTCCTCCCCGCACATAAATAACAACATTTTTTCGTGTTGCATGTTACCTGTGTCTATCAGTTAAGCTATTCAAAATAAAGGTTAAATTAAGGCCTTAATACGAAAAAGGCAAAGCAGCGACTAATGTAAAAAGGAAAAGTAGTATTGAAAGAGATCACACATGGAACCCTGTCGCTTGGTTGGAAATTAATTTACGAAATATCATGTTAGTATTATTTTCTCAGCTTGTATCAGTCAACGCACAGACATACAATTATTTTGATTTGAATTTTCGTTTTTATTTGCACAGGCAAGAAAATACAAAATTTAAGTTGGCAATAATAGAGCAGCAATAACCAGAGAAATTGTTGTACCGTGTTGAAAATTCAAGCTTTTATCATTCAACAAACGGGCAAACAATTATTTTGATTTTAATTTCCGTGCTCATTTGCATAGGCAAGAAAATTTAAGTTGGCCTTAACAGCTCTGTAATAACCAGATAATTTTTTTTTTTTACCATGTTAATAATTCCTGCTTTTCGAAGGTTAAAAAGAATGAACATATAAAGCCTTACTAACGAGAGAAAGTAACATCGATCGACNTAATTCCTGCTTTTCGAAGGTTAAAAAGAATGAACATATAAAGCCTTACTAACGAGAGAAAGTAACATCGATCGACGGGTAAAGTTTTAATTTCGCCCAGCAATCGCTCGTTAACGAACACGTAACGAGCCTTTGCGAGCTGGCTGCGAGCGCTAACGAAGGCTCTCAAAGAGGCGCACGCGTTTAACGGAATTTCCGCGGTTATTATCTCGCATGGAGAATGCCAGCGTCCCTCGCGACTACGTGCTCTTCGTGCAGGCGCGTGTTCGATTGGCCCGCTCAGGGCTGCACTAATTGAACCTGCACGTCGGGTCGCGAGCTGAACGACCAGGGACAAGCCCGCGCGGAATATTTCACGTCAGACTCCTTCACCATCCCACTCTGTAAAAAAATATTATAATGTTAACTGAGAGTTGAGTTGAGAGATTTGCGTGGCTCTTAACGACCAGGTCTTGAGAGCCGTTGAGGATGAAATGAGGTGAGAATGGAACAGCGCCAGAATGAAATAGCGGGGGGAAACGGGAGATAGACAAAAAAAACCTACCGACCAGTGGCATCGTCCGGCACGATTCCCACTTCCGAAATCCTGGGAGTGGCCTTGCCGGGTNTTGAGTTGAGAGATTTGCGTGGCTCTTAACGACCAGGTCTTGAGAGCCGTTGAGGATGAAATGAGGTGAGAATGGAACAGCGCCAGAATGAAATAGCGGGGGGAAACGGGAGATAGACAAAAAAAACCTACCGACCAGTGGCATCGTCCGGCACGATTCCCACTTCCGAAATCCTGGGAGTGGCCTTGCCGGGTATTGAACCCAGCAAGAAGCTAGTAGACTAACTGCTCAGCCACCGTGGCTAAAAATTTCGTTGAGAAATTGTTCATCATTTTATAAATGCTTCATATAGTCGTTAAGGGCACGGGATAGTAATGCAAGGGAAGTGGGTGCTCTACTCCCTGTGCTGGCGCCGTGTAAAACTTTTTTTTGTGAATTATATTTTTAAATAGTTTTTCCCCTATTGTCTCTTACTATAGTTCATCACATTTGTTTTCCAAAGCGAAAAGAAAATTTTGTGTCTACTTTCTAATAATTGAAGTTGTAAAACAAGCTTATCATTTGTAATATTACATATACATGTTTTGCAGATTTTACAAGAAAACTGTTTGAAGTTCTAGAAAAGATTTTCTTGACAGCAGGATATCCAAATTGATTTCACAGTAAACTGTTCAAAGTAAAATGTGTTAAAGGAAATTGTGTAGTTTCCAAATACCTGCTTAACACTTTCCGCCCGTGTGTCCGTGTTCGAGCACATTTGCTTATACTCCATTCGCGGTTACTTACAACTTTTCTGAAGCCCTGCTGAAGTTCTACTTGCAGGATGTTTCTCCGCCTCGCACAAACAGAGTTTAGAATATTGCACCACAGGGCCAACGCACCGCGTTCGTGCGCACTCAGTGTAATGATATTTTTCATAATAACTATTCCTTACTAGGCATTACCAACACACACAAAATTTTTTCTGTCTGCACTTGTTCATATTAGTTATGAATTAAATATTATAATTTATAGATTAAATATAAGTTACCAGTTAATTGAACCAAAAATGACAGCACCTGAAGTTTCAAAATAATACGGGACCGAATGGGTAGGCCTAAATATCCACTTGTACGCACGTTGTGTATTCCTCCGCCAAGTGCAACATTTTTACCATAGGTAACATTAATATTGCCACGGGCCTGATCACTTCATTCATGCGTCGGTCGAGTGAAACTATTAAATTATTATAAAAGTAATTATTTCACAATTTTACTAAATAATTTATTTAAATTCATCAGAAAAAAAACAGAAAGCAGTACAAATCGTTTCAGTATTCACAAATTTTTTCATAACATTTTAAATTCAACGTGAGTATATGGGATTACTTTCCTTCCGTCGTTACCAACTCCACTGGGTGCATGGCACTCAGCGTGCCCGTCAAAATACGTGCAGGTAGGGGCAGTGACATTTTTCAAAGGTTCATTTCAAAAGTGCTCAATTAACCGTGAAGAGTATATGTACACTTCCACCCGATCCTCGCAAAACACGCGTTCATATCGGAACCGATTCACTTTCCCCTGCAGTACACCCACACTGCCCCTACGCACCGAATCGCGCCCGGAAACAAAAGAGCTCGAGTTGTCTTTTGTGTCCATTACCGCGGTTAATGCAGTAGAAAGCTTCCAACGAGCACCAGGGCATGCCTAACCCAATCGCGGGAGAGCGTGGCCCGCCATGAATAAGCCTTCGGTCATGAAAGCAGAATGGGAGCCGATCGCCTAATCTATCTTGCGCGTGTCGGCGAATTTCGACAGATGGCCGGAGAAAAAAAAAATTCTGCAGATTCCTGTCGATGGTGGAGGTAGGCAAACCCTTGTCGGCTTATTCGGCGAGTTTGTGAGTGCTGTTACCCTGCATTTATATCATTGAACTCTTGGGAACTAGTGTAGGCAAACGACATCTAGAGACGTTATGTGGAATACAAATATTTAAAACAAATTTTTAAAAATGTCTTTTTTTCAAATTTAAATTTAGTTAACACGTTTTGCCAGATCCGGGTAGTGGCATAAATAAGTTTTGCACGGCACTAATCAGTATTATATTCATTTAACCTATTTAAATTTCAAACATTTATTAAAATTAAAGTGAATATACTTACGTAAATTAAACGATAAATTTATAGTTATACTATTATCCAACGCAGTCTCCTGCTTATGAATAAGCTCTTGAATTTTAACGAAAATCGGGTACGGCAAAGAAAAAAATTGGTTAGTTTGTTGTCAAATTTCAAGAAGCCAACAATTTTGTGTTTTCATTACAGCTNGTACGGCAAAGAAAAAAATTGGTTAGTTTGTTGTCAAATTTCAAGAAGCCAACAATTTTGTGTTTTCATTACAGCTTTTATATACAAAGAAAAATTCATATTATTTCGCCGCAGCATTAAAGAGAATGTTCCAATTCTTCATAAAATTTTTCATAATTTCTGAATTTATAAGTCCATATGTTTAAAAAAAAATCAACGATTTCATGTGATTGAAAAAGAGATATTCTCCCGGATTCAGGTTTAGAGTGTACCTCTGGNCTAAAAAAAAATCAACGATTTCATGTGATTGAAAAAGAGATATTCTCCCGGATTCAGGTTTAGAGTGTACCTCTGGTAGAATGGTTTATATTATGCACTAATTTGCACAGGACACGTGATATCACGTACTTAACAAGCCCAAAGTATTCTCTACAGACGTTTACAAGCCTGTCTAAACGCTCATGGAGGACACTTCGAAAACTTTTCTAACAGCGGTGTAATTACTTTTACATCAGCACATTGACGGTAAGAGACCGTATCATTCGGCGTTACGAAACGGCACCATGCCGGACTTCACAATGCTCTCTTTACTCGAGCAGGCTGCATTTGTCCATTGGCTGCTGACACAGTCAAGGCTCATTATCCTGTTAACGGCTCACCCAATAGGAATCAAGCCACCCTAAGTGTTAAATGTATACGATTGGTGTCAGACGAGCGGAGGTCAAATGACATATGTGAAACCAGAGGTGGATATATATATCCATTATGGAGAGAGATACTTGACAGGTGGGGCAATGTGCATTACGATCAAGCCAAACGCATATAGGTAGAGACCTGAAAAATTCGCGTATTCATTTCGGGACAAGTTGGAATTCACAAACTTGTACGTTCATGTTACTTTTGCGATTGGTCAACGCGTTGTTTGGCACCTCCTGGCGATGAATGAGCCAATAACAAACATGCAATAAGCGGTAGGCCCAATCAACGCCTTGTACTATTACGACAAGCACCAAATGAACAGTTGATACCTGCATGAGTTTATATAAGATCATGAAGCATAGCCTACAGGTCACTGAACTCGCGAATTTTCCAGGTCTCTACTTATAGGGCAAGTGAGTGTTGATATATGGGTGGCTCTTAACGTCGAGGTCTTGAGAGCCGATGAGGGTGAAGCGAGGTGAGTATGGAGCAACGTTTAAATGAAAGGATGGGGGAAACTGGAGATCCCCGAGAAAACCCGCCGACAAGCGGCATCGTCCGGCACGATGGAAAAATTCGAGGGCGACCCTACTGGGAAGTGAACACGGTTCACCTTGGTGGGATGCAAGTAGTCTAAACCACTACACCACCGCGGCTCCTACGCTAGTAGACTGTACACAGTAATGTAAAACGGTTTTATATCAACTTTTTAAAAAATTAATACCATTACCCGGTAACTGCATATACACTGCCGTACACACTAACAGGCATGTTCCCAGTTAAGTTGGCATGCTAATTAAGAAAAATAGTTCCAAGGTTTGAAGTTGTGTTGCGAGTGTAATGTCTAAATTTGTAACAAATCAAGTTAGCGCTTTTCTGCTTTTTACACGTAAGTGTACAAAATTGCATATAAATAACACATTTTGGTTATTAAAACATCACGTTCGTTAACAGTGTGCTAATTAATAGGGCCGCCGCTTCTTCGCGAAAGTAATTCATGACTACTTTTACTCCAAAACAATAGAGCTCAGATTCACTTTCGTGATTGGTAGGGACAAGTGTTTTTCGCGAAAATATTTATGGTCATACTATACTTCAATATCTTACGTCCACAACCACAACTTCCTTCGGTTATTGGCCGCGTGTCTACGCGAGAAGACATGCTCTTATTTAACTAAGCCAATCGTAATAAAGTACTCACATAATGAACGTCCATGTTTCGCGAGCACACACTTGAGGCACGTGGCATTTAAAATCATCCAACCACGAAAGTGCATATAAACAAAACTCTTTTGGAGAACAACAGGTCTTTTTTTCTCGAAAAACACCTGTCCCTAGTGATTGGATAATCCTGTCACGCATTGAAGGCGTCTGCCCGCGAATCAGACACCCAGTGCCGGAGTTACCTAATTCTGGTTGGTCAAGCCAGGTAAGGAACTGTCTCCCGACAAAGACACGTGGCCAATAACAAAAATAAAATGGCACGTACGCTCATAGGTAGTTGTAGGCTAGCCGTTGTGTATATCTTTTCGCGAAAAACAGGTGGCCCTACTATAGTAACGCCGCTGTAACTCATGACTTGGGAGATCTGCCAATGTCGAGCCACTTCTCCCCGGGAAAGGAAACGATTGGACGACGGTGGTACGGCAGGTGGGAGGGAGTGCCAGCAGATTCGTCTGCCCGCCAGCCAGCTACCTGTGGTTGGTGCTTTGCAAGGTGTTCTGTCTCTCTATTTCCCTTGGGTTAGGTCAGNCTGCCCGCCAGCCAGCTACCTGTGGTTGGTGCTTTGCAAGGTGTTCTGTCTCTCTATTTCCCTTGGGTTAGGTCAGCTCGACTATAACGAATGTGTCGGAACATAGATGACAAACAGGTTTTGCCATACAAATGTTTTATTTAAGAAATCATTAAAATGAACAGTTTTATTCTTTCTTATTAAAATGTTGACTAATTGTATTTTTTTTTTCCTTATATTCTGATAAAGTCCAGCAGAATAGTACAAATATAAAGGTACGAGTTTTGTCTTAAAGGGCAAAGACATTTCCATATAATCGTTAACCCGAGTANCTGCCCGCCAGCCAGCTACCTGTGGTTGGTGCTTTGCAAGGTGTTCTGTCTCTCTATTTCCCTTGGGTTAGGTCAGATCGACTATAACGAATGTGTCGGAACATAGATGACAAACAGGTTTTGCCATACAAATGTTTTATTTAAGAAATCATTAAAATGAACAGTTTTATTCTTTCTTATTAAAATGTTGACTAATTGTATTTTTTTTTTACTTATATTCTGATAAAGTCCAGCGGAATAGTACAAATATAAAGGTACGAGTTTTGTCTTAAAGGGCAAAGACATTTCCATATAATCGTTAACCCGAGTATNGAATAGTACAAATATAAAGGTACGAGTTTTGTCTTAAAGGGCAAAGACATTTCCATATAATCGTTAACCCGAGTATATACATGCAGGTAAACAACTCCCTGCCACTCAGATATGTAAGCGACCCATTTGTGTCTTCTGTAAGAAAGCAGGACAAGTGAGCTACTGTCCTCGAGTTTACTGTAATTACAACCAGGTTTCATACAATGGTCACATTACATCTACAGTGGACACTTGTAATCTATCTAAACGGTTGTGTGGATAATCAGAGACTCACAGTGAGCATAAGGATTCAAGTCCTTTGAGCATGTGTCAAGTCTATTTTCCCAACGTTGTTGGCATTCAAAGAGTGAGGACCCCTCGTGCTAAGCCAGGTGGTTGCTAACTTGCGTAACCTGCAGATCTCCCCTCTTACTGCCAGTAGTACAGAGACAATTGCTGGTGGACCCACCGCTTCTCAACTGAGCTCACCGCATCCAGCTGCTTGTGTACCCATCACTACACAGAACCTAACACCCAGCGTACCCATGATTACACTGTTGGACCATCCTTCCATTTTATGGGTGGAACAGCTACCTTTATTTAAAGGGAGACGTTAAAAAGGTTTAGAGGTTAAAAAGTCAGATTTTGCAAGTAAAAAATATAGTTAGACTACATGTAAAAGATTTGCATGATCTGGTGCCGTTAGGAGATACGAAAGACCCTTAACAGCTAGGCGTCGAGTGCCTGTGAGTGTGGAGAGAGATGGGGATGGAACAACGGCGGGATACGAGATCTAGACTAGCGGGAGTG
>NQII01002245.1:155764-192399 GCA_002778355.1 Clitarchus hookeri | reverse complement strand
AAATGATTTTAATTATTTGCATTTCGAATAATGGACACCGTGCGAAAATAAAAATTGAAAGTTTTACTGGTTTTTGTTCTTAAGTTTCCGGTTGAAATTATTTTATTTGGATGCTTATACCATAATTAAGCACCAATACACTAACGCACACTGTTACTATCCTAATTGTCACAAAAAATGCAAATTAACTTTCGAGCTGTATTCGAACAAAACAATCAAACGAGTGACCAAACAATTTTATGCAGTTTATACAATTACATATTTTGTTGTCAGTCTCTTTTGGCAAAACACAAAGGTTTTGTCTATTCCAGCGTATATTATTTTTAGATGAACAAAATTAATTTGGTTGCTTTTCTAGTTTTGTTTACTCAACGAAATACTATGTTGGAACAACTTTATATATTTTGGCCCTCAGCAAACATATATATGGTTAGCTTTTCTGTAAAAGCGTGGTTAGAGATTACTGGTTGCATTCCCCCTCCCCACCGTCATGGAACGATTGTAGAATTGCATTCAGCACGAAAAATAGAGAAAGGAAGTTGGGTGCTAAAAATAACCTACACCTATGAATACATTTTCAATAAAGGTATTTTGAAACTTTACCTACGGAAAGTGTACTCTTACAGCCCACGTTAAGCAACAACCAGCTGCATCTAGATAACAGAATACTTACGAATGCAGAAGCGGAAAAATCTCATACAGTGAACCACAGCCACGAACACACCAGCAAAATGGCGTCACTTGCCAGCAACATCACGGAACGCCGTTCACCAATCAGCGCCCGGTAACCTATTGGGCAGCCGGAAGTTCAACCAATAGGGAACCATTCATGGCGCGCCTTATAGACAATGAGTAGGGACACGCGAATTTCGCGAAAATATTTCTGCACATGCTAGATTTCAATAGCCTACCGGACTACCAGCAGTTTTCATTTGCTTATTGGCCAATAGTGTTTATGAGAAGACATTTTCTTACTTGACTGGCCAATCAGAATTAGGTAACTCCGATCCTGTACGTCTATGAATCGCGAGCACACATCTTAGACGCCTAACACCTAGATCAGCCAATCAAGAAAGGTGATCTCAGCTCAAGTGTTATGAAGTACAACNGCACATCTTAGACGCCTAACACCTAGATCAGCCAATCAAGAAAGGTGATCTCAGCTCAAGTGTTATGAAGTACAACTGGTCGTGAAATCTTTTCGCGAAATTCGGGTGTCCCTATCAATGAGAGAACAGGCCCGTTCCTAGAGCCGCGTGCAGCCAATCAGAGAATGGGCACGCCTGCATAAAAGGAAACGCTGCGCCATTTCGTCGCCTTGTACTTATCTACTCTGCAGCTAGACTGCGGACCTAAACTCAGGACAGAACTTTCGAGTCTACATAATCCAGATACCTCAAATTTGAATGAAAATGCAATTACTCAGCATGGAAGTAAATCTATGAAGCATTAAGTGCAACAACCTTTTTCAAAGTGTCAAGCGAAACGTAGAAAAATATAACGTGACAACTGATACTAGAAATATTTTCAATGTCACTTTTCCTTAGTTATAACAATAAAAAGTATAACATGAAATAACGGTTTAAGTTTAAATGAAAGAACACAGGAAAACAAGCCCAATAGTGCTGTTACCTAGCAAATTATAGGCATTTATTTTTCTACTGTTTGTAAATGTTAATGAATTGTGTGCACACTTTTACAGGAAAATAAATTCTACGTTATACCGTAAAATTGTCTTTCACCGATGTCAACTTGACAGATATGTCATTGCTTGTGAGATCAGATTTTTTGTAATTGTCAGAGAGAATGAAACGCTAAATATATGAGGTCACATTAAACTAATCTGGGACAGAACGGGTTGATATTACAGGGACGCAACTTTTAAAATAGTTATAATTGAATACCCCCAGACAAACGTTCAGCAGTTTCACAAACGTAGTCAAACCGAAATATATTCGTTAGTGAAGCACCGCGCACGGAAGTGGTACAGAGTAGATAAGTATACGGGAACGAAACAACGTGCCTGTTCCTTTGATGTGGGCGTATCCTATCTCTGATTGGTTGCGTCGGAAGTAATCCTTGTGTGTGACTGGCTGCCGCTTACTGTGAAAGGTTCTCTGTTGGAGAGACTACCGCCTATCATGTAGGATACCAAGCGCTGATTGGCCAACGGCGTTCCAACATTTTTTTAAAACATTGACGCCATTTTTCTAGCGTGTATTATTGGAGTTCACGGTAAAAGTGGCCTTTTAACCTCTGTATTATTAATACATTCGGACCAAGTGTACATAATTGTGTGCATTAAGCACGTGCAGGCATTTTTCTGTCTCGAATACACACTGCGAAGCTCAATGACCAATGTTCTTGCATGTAGGTAAATGATTCTCAAACCGTCTTACTGATCTTGGAGATAATTGGTTCATGTTACTGTAGCAAAACATGTAGCCTACAGCTCATTGGCCGTGATAACGAAACAATTTAAGTACAGTACGCATCATAATATTTTTTATTTTCAACACCTGAAACGGTAAATTAAAGTGTGTTGGAAAGGGGTTAGTGACAGGGGATTAGAAGTTTGTTGGCGTGTCTTCTTTACGTATCTTTAACATATTTTGGCATTACTTACTTTCCATGATGTATAACTAAAGCCAGTGACTTTTCGCATAAAAATCGGAGCACACAGTGGACTTCAATACTATATACACACCTCAGCTGTTGTTTTACCTTCATTGGCTTCTGGTGCCGTGTCCGTCTTTGACCATGCCACTCAGGACTAAGTAACTCCGGCACAGGACCTTCGTGATTCGTGCGCGAACGGTTAACACGAGCCAAAACATTCTTTAGCCAATCAAAGAAGTTGGGCGACCCTGCAGTGCTTTGGACTTTATCTTGTCTCGAAATCGTTTAGCGAAATATCACTACCCCTATGTATAACTGAGAAATATTCTTGACATAATATAAGCCCGACTATTGCTGTATTTCATTTAATTCCACTTATTATTAAAATAGCAGAAATATGAAAATCTGGAAATATGCTTGCTGTCATTATAATACCATTTTGTTATGCCATCTTTTCTTTAACACAGCTATTGTTTCTTTCCAATATTTTTTTTTACAAAATGTAATATTTAGTTTATATACAATTATACGTATTCACGTACAGGCTGTACTAACTAATACGATTTTCGTACAGTCTTAGACCCCAGTGCGTGGTAAATAGAATATAACAATATTCTCGAATTCTGCCACGAAAAAAAAGTGCCATAGCTCATTTCATGCAAATAATTTTGGTAATAAACGAAATTTATGGCTTTAATGTTCATGCAGAATGTTTTTAGAGACGGGTAAAACTGTTGCTGGAAGTTATTAGAGTGAATTTTTCAAGAGTTGTAGGGGTACTGTTATGGAAATTGGAGAACCAGTGTCAGGTGTACTTAAGGGCCGCGAGGAGCCTCGCACCAGTCTAGTGCACACGAGGCGTTGTGGGTNGGAGAACCAGTGTCAGGTGTACTTAAGGGCCGCGAGGAGCCTCGCACCAGTCTAGTGCACACGAGGCGTTGTGGGTGAGTAAGCCCTTAAAGGCTGCTCTCGGCTAACTGAGCACTTTTGAAATCGACCTTAAAGAAATATCACTGTCCTTTCCTGCATACATTTTAACGGGCACACTGACTTGCATGTGCCCGGTAAAGTTGGTAGCGATGGAGGCAAAGTAGCTGCATGTCTTTCTTAGGTTAACGTTTGTGAATACCGAAATTATAAATTTTTTTTTCAATTTCTTTAATGCATACAAGTTTAAAAATGAGCGAAATTTGTGAAATGTTTGTTTTTATAATAATTTCTGTTATGATTTGTATCAAAACTGTAACAACTAGGGCCACCTACTGTTTTCTCTAAGTCGTTAGTAATAAAGCTATGGTCGTTCAGTCACCATTGAATCGCGATACAACTGTTTCATTTCGCTAATCATTANGGAGAACCAGTGTCAGGTGTACTTAAGGGCCGCGAGGAGCCTCGCACCAGTCTAGTGCACACGAGGCGTTGTGGGTTAAGGGCTTACTCACCCACATCACTGTCCTTTCCTGCATACATTTTAACGGGCACACTGACTTGCATGTGCCCGGTAAAGTTGGTAGCGATGGAGGCAAAGTAGCTGCATGTCTTAACGTCGAATAAATAGTCTTAGGTTAACGTTTGTGAATACCGAAATTATAAATTTTTTTTTCAATTTCTTTAATGCATACAAGTTTAAAAATGAGCGAAATTTGTGAAATGTTTGTTTTTCTAATAATTTCTGTTATGATTTGTATCAAAACTGTAACAACTAGGGCCACCTACTGTTTTCTCTAAGTCGTTAGTAATAAAGCTATGGTCGTTCAGTCACCATTGAATCGCGATACAACTGTTTCATTTCGCTAATCATTACAGGTTATGGGCCCAGAAAACAATTGAATAGTAATCTTGCGATAGTTTGTACGTAATGATAAGTATTGAGTATAATTAGATTCGCTGAAGGAGACTATTAATTGTGCGTATCGTGTGTGTGTGACCGCGTAATAGCTTCGAACTATGTGATAAGCGTCCCTAAGTTGAAAAGACGCAAGAATTATAGTGAATGGTGTTTTGCGGCAGAGAATTTCCTGTTCTTGGAGGGCATGCTAGGATGCATCAAGCAGGAGCCGAATCAACCAGAAATAGGAGCCACGGATGATGCTAACCAAGAGTTTAAATTCAGTAAAACTGTGTAATATTTTGATAAGTGGAGGTGTTACCTCTTTTTCTCTATGTTTTCTCTGTGTTTGTTTTCTCTATGTCATTAGTAATAGAGCTATGGTCGTTCAGTCTCGCGATACGCCGGGTTTTATTTCGCTAATCATTAAAATTTCACAGTTTTACTTGAACGAAGCATGAATAAAGCGATGAGGCCCATAGCAATGTTAAATGTACAAATGTTGTAAGAATACACAATGATAATACACGTAGATATTAAGCAGTGCTTTCAAAAGTTCTTACTTTATCGTGAATAACTAGAGACCTGCGAAATTCGCGTTATCTTTCGGTGACACAATAGACTCCGCTGCCTTATAATCAAGTGAGCACAGTTCATGGTTTCATTGGCCGCTGCACTCTAATCAACGTCACGTGTCTGCATGATCTCCTCAGAAGAGATTGGCCACTCCACCGCTGAAGTTATATAACTGGCTCAAGATTTATCCGAGGCGCACCAAACATATTTTCTGCCAATGGCTGAAGTTGGTCAAACGCACAGTTCAGACTGTCCTTAAATAATAACGCGAATTTTGCAGGTCTCTATGAATAAGCTGTATGTGTCGAACTGCTATATTTGCATGTTGATTGTGACAAAGATTATTTCATTCTAATTGTATAATACAGGTAAGATAATTGCACATAGATGAAATGGGGTGGTAGTTCTTTCGATGTGGGCGTGCCCTCTTATTTTATTGGCTACGCGAGGCTCTGGTAATGAGTGTTGCGTCTGAACGGCTACTGCACGTCCGCCTCCGGGTTTTCGCACGTGAGAATCGTCCCAGATGATGCCACTGGTCAGTGGGTTTTCTAGGGGGTATCCCGTTTCTCCCGCCCTTGAATTCCGGCGCTACTCCATTCTCACCTCGTTTCATGTACATCAGCTAGAACCTCTTTACTCCTTTCCAGTCCTGTCTGTGATGTAACAAATTCTGCCGAACTCCTATTCACCCAAATTACATTTTAGACAAACGCCGTCCCCTGTAGCTGAACGATACACCGTCAGCGTACTCGCATCTATCAGCTTGCTCCTCTTCTGTGCCTCGGGCGTGAAAGTTTAACCGNTGAACGATACACCGTCAGCGTACTCGCATCTATCAGCTTGCTCCTCTTCTGTGCCTCGGGCGTGAAAGTTTAACCGTTTCAGACCTACTTTAATTTACTGTTTCAGCTGTCGTAAACAAAGAATTTAATTAAGCTTGCTGTACTCAGGCCGGTTCAAAACTTGTTCCGTTGCCATAACCAACGAACTGTAAGTTTTGTGTTCGGCTATAGTAATATGAAGCAATCATAATGTGGACTAGGAGACACGGTTTACGCTATGTACACTGGGTGGGAATGTGTTAAGCGACAGCCGGCGCGAAACATGCCATGTAACATGTTCTCGCGTTGGCAGACCCGCCACTCCACGGCACGTGGCTTGACGCGGAAACTTTGCACTCCGCCAAACTTTTCTCCGATTTCCCGAGGTGAAGTGTGGGTGGAACGAGATGGAGGGGAAGGTGGAAAGCCCAGGGGCGGGGTCGAGGGGTGAGTATAAAACTTCCGGTTCAGCGCTAGTCGTCGGGAAAAGTGGCATCGTTCTCCCCCTCTCGCCCTTCTTCTGCCCATCAAATTTTTTTTTACAGGAACTTGTTGAAAAAAATATAGCTGTTTCTTCAAACTCTCATTTAACTTGCCAGCGGATCCTTCCTTCGGCCATTGTGAACCAGCGTGAAGAGCTCGTCTGGCGAACCTTTTCTTCTTTAATTTNCTCGTGAGGATGATTCCTGCAGACTTCGTTCCAGGAACGTCAACATTCTTCAAGCTTCGTGCAAAATGAAGCGAGTTGAAACAAGGTAAAATTCCTTAGAGGGGACTACGGCCCCGTACACAACTCACTTGGCTTAAATAACATCGTAGGCCATTCACGGTAAACTGAGCTTTTTAGAAAGCCCTGATGAAAATACGTATATGAATATAACATATTCTTCCGCCATATGTATAACTAACGTTGTCATGAGCCTGATCACTTTATTCGTGCGTCGGTAAAGGGAAACACCACAATTATTATAAAAGCAAATATTTTACAAATTTAGTAATTCTTGCAATTATAGTCGCATTAAAAAAAGAGGAAANCACAATTATTATAAAAGCAAATATTTTACAAATTTAGTAATTCTTGCAATTATAGTCGCATTAAAAAAAGAGGAAACAAGATAAAAAATTTTAAATTTCACAAATGTTTTACACATTTATTTTAATTCAACATTACGACATGGAACTAATTTCCCCCCGTCGTTACCAACCTTAATGGGCGCATGCCACTCAGTGTGACCATAAAAATATATTCAGGTAGGGACAGTGACAGTTTTCGATGGTTGACATCAAAAGTGCTCACCTTATCGTGAACAGTCTTTACTTCAATATGATATCTGTATGTAAGAAGAAAGATCAGCAGGACTTCTAATACTGCGGTGATGGATACGGAAAATTCGCGCCATTATTTAAGGACACGCTGAACTCAAAGTGACTAGGCGCTTGACCGACTTCAGACGTTGGCTGGAAAATATGTATGGCACGCCTTGGAGAACTCTTGAGCCAATAATGTAAGTTCAGCGGTGGAGTGGCCAATCTCTCTTAAGGAGATCAAGCAGATAGGTGACTTTGATTAAAGTGCAGTGGTCAATGAAAGCGTGGACTAGTTTATCCTGCCACCGAAAGATCACACGAATTTGGCACGTCTCTAGTGATGGATATTGGCGACCCGCTTCTTGAATATATACCTTGAATTTCTGTGAATGTGCCCAGACCTCAAAGCGCTAACCTTGGGAAGGCAAATATTAAAATCAAGGTCTAACTTGTGTTTAGTATTATAGTAATTATCATCACAACAATGCACAAATTTACCAGATACAGTTATTTCTAAAAGGAGAGAATTTCTGGTCTACTTAACTGTATTTTCTTTTTGGGAGTGCTGAAACAGAATTAAATACAGGTAAAGTCTCTCCTATAGTCGCATTTATTTTATTTCCCAGATCTTGCGGAAATGTTGGTTTATAATTCCCTTCATCTGGCATCTTCATTCTGGCCATTCGCATGGAGGTTTACATCTAGCAAGAAGCTGAAAGGCTNTATAATTCCCTTCATCTGGCATCTTCATTCTGGCCATTCGCATGGAGGTTTACATCTAGCAAGAAGCTGAAAGGCTGCAATTGAGATTCAAGCAAATCTTAGTTTTCTTGTTTAATCCAAGTAATTATTTTCGCATCTTCACACACACGTGTATTGCGATGATCCCAAACCTATAATTTATTCTCCATGAGAAAAATGTCGTACCATAGCCGGAGTACACACGAACAACAGTTGTGCCATTTTGCGTTCACTAAACTCAAATTGTTCTGCAGACTAATGATTTGGACATCTTTAAGGGAATCAGCAGTGTCAATCAGTGCTGACCGCCAACGAGTAGTCGAAGTCGGCTCCGTGTCCTATCAAGTGTGCTTCCATTCACAAATCATAGCCGGTTCGTATTTGAGCACTTTGAGAATAATCCTTGCTTCTAACTGCACATATTTTAATGGAAACAAACTTACACGTACACCGGTAGAGTTTGCAGAGGCATGTGAAAAGTAGTTCCGTGTATCAACGTCGTACTGAAAGTATCACATTTAAATAGACGCCGCTTATTTCTTTANGCATGTGAAAAGTAGTTCCGTGTATCAACGTCGTACTGAAAGTATCACATTTAAATAGACGCCGCTTATTTCTTTAAGCTGTTCACGGTAAAGCGAGCACTTTTGAAAGCCCTTTCATGCGGAATGATAGTCAATAAATGTATTTTATTTTAGCCTTAGGCGTTAACTTTCAAGTGCGGTGGAATATACATACCGTGTTCATTACTTACATGGCAACATTCGTGAAAAAGGTAGTTAAAAGGATAAAGAAAGTCTGAAAGGAAAAAGTAACTAGGACCTCAAAAATGCTAATTTTACCGTGAACAGCCTAAACATATGTTCTGCTGGTTTCAGGCATACACGAACAACAGTTTACCTTTTGGAAAAGGGTCGCGTTTGCTGCAGCGGCTAGAGCGCTCCCCCCCCCTCCCCCAGACGAGCTGGGTTCGACTCCCGGAGACGTCGCTCCCGGATTTTCACAAGTCTGAATCGTGCCGAAAGATGCCGCTGGTAGGCGAGTTTGCTCGGGGATCTCCCGTTTCCCTCCTGCCTTACATTCTGGCCCTGCTCCGACTCACCTCGCTTCACCCTCATTGGCTCGCAGAACTCCGTTTTTAAGAGCATCCCAAATCTTTCCTCTCCTTTACCTTTTAGAAACGTACTGCCTTACCANAAAAAATTACTTTTTTTTTACTGGTAATTGTATAGAGTAGAACCTCAACAGGGCACATTTTGCAGGTCTAAGAACGTACGAAATTATGTGCAGAAATCTATCTTACCATAAAAAACTTATTGAAATATACTTTCGCAGTTTTCTTGCTGGCATCATAACACGTTCAAAGCTATCTATTTTATTTACGTGATATTTCAGAAGAATTGAACCATAAGATATCTCCGACTACCGTAACTTGTTATAATCGTATCCGCATTATAGAGATACTTTGCTGGGTTATCAAGATGAAAATACAGGACATATCTTTTGTGTCTCGTATTTTTTAAAATTCCATTCTCATTGTGTGTCGTGGTCTGGAGTAGACTAAAATATAAATTGAACTGTACTTCTTTTTGTAAACGTCTTTTGACGTGACAACGTCTTAAATTAGGTTGCGGCTGGGAGTCACTTATGAAAAAGTGTAACGCTCGGTAACGTTACGATGAGTCACCGAACGAGAGAGAGGCCCGCCGAATGCCTTGCGTCTCTCTCCCACTCAACTATGATCGGTCTGCCGCGCGCGCAGCACTACGTTGTCACGTAAAATCTTCGCCCGTAAAACCGACTTTACAGGCAACCATTTTTTTTTTTAATAACGGCCAGACGGTATTGTAGATACCTTTCTCCTCTCATTCGTTATATCGCATTGCGTTTCTTCCATGCCAGAGATTGATTTCAGTAAGTGGCGCATCGCCTTAATAACAAAAGATATTTTACACAATTTCAGTGGCAACAATGGGGAAAGAAAACGAGAAAGATACTTTAGTAAGATTACAGCAATGATACTCAAAGGAAACTGGAAATAGCGTTTTACACCAAAAATAATGTAATTTTAGTGATTAACAAAATTCTCTTTACAGGAAACTTTTGCAGTGTTAATTTTTTTCGCCGCAAACTTGTATTGATGAGTTATATGGTGAGGTGGAGCTTTTCTGACCATTTCAAATTTGAAGCCTTATTATGTCTCACTGTTGCATGCCATCAGATATAACATAACACAGATATTTAGCTCCTAATGTTGTACAACAAATGAAGCCACAATAAAAATTAATAGCATATGCATTTACTGATAAAAATAATATAGCAAAACACAACATAATTATGAAATTTCAGAAAGTGTGGGGCTATTTGGATGCACATGGGGTTATTTGCATCACATAATTCGCTGCTTCATAGCGCATGTGTTGGGCTTATATAGTTTACATTAGTCTTCAAAAACATTTAAACACATTTACCACAAACAATTTTTTTCCCCCACGAGCACCTACATAAATTGCATGAAACCATCCAACCCAGTATTGACAACTTACCCAGTCACCTTTACTTAATGACTTTTCTTCCAAATATCCCACACCCCAGAAGACACATGGCGTATTGTCTTCATCTGATGGTTCTGAGAACTCATCGCTGGAACTCGTAGAAGTTGGGCTTTGTTTCATCATTCTTTGGCGTTTCTTCCGTTTTTCATCAGGCTTAACATGACGACTTCTTGTTGACTTGTTTCCTGCAACTGCTACCTACTGAAAAGTTAACTTTTCCTTGGTTCTTGTTTTTTCAACGTGTTCAGGATATGTCAGGTAACAAGCTGATCCCTTTACTCTAGTTAACATTTTCTTTTCTTTCTATTTTGGTGGTGTTGGCATCACAACAGAAAACCACGTGGATGCATTCAAAGATGTTCTGTTATCAGACTCTTGGTGAACGTTGCTATTTCTGATGATTCTCCATTCTGTACTTCACATTCATTTGTCATGATCGCCAGGCATTTCATGATCAAAAATTGCTGAAGGGTGAAACATTTCCGGAGATATTTTACTTTGACGGAAAGGATAAATGCCAGTGCATTAAAATCCCTCAAGTGCGTTGCCCATATTTGCACCCTTCCTCCATACTGCGTTGAAAATGCCACCAGAAACGAACTTTGTGATAGAAACTGTGGGGTTGGCGTGCACGAAAGAATTTATTTTGTGGTGGTTATATGTTTCCAGATGCTTGAAAACAGTTCTGTACATCGGTTGTAAGACATAAGTGGTGTGTGGTGGCGAACAAAGAAACTCTATTTGGCGTTCCACACAATACTCCAAGCTATGTAGTGACTGGTGTGAAGAATGTCCATCCAGAAACAATTAGCATATTCCCGGTGAACCATAGTTTTTGAAAATGTTGATCCAAACCAGAAACAAATCTTTGTTAATGTACACTGACTCAGACATTTCAACTTGACTGCCAGCAGGCATTCAATGTTTATATTCTTCCCTCATTCTCTTCCATTTGAACATTTGAATATAATGAATGGGGGAATAAATACCCCACTGGCACTGCAACAGACAACAGCTGTTACATTTTCTCCTCGTTCTAGACTTGTCAGATATGTAACTTCTCTCTTACAATTTTCACTAACCACTTTCGAGGGCCTGCTGTACATTGCAAACCCGCTCCCGTCAACGTTATAGATGCTCTGAGGTTGGTCTAGAATATGTATCTCGACGTATACACATTTCAAGAGGTTGTAGAAATTATCCATAACCTCTTTGTTCAGTCGCGAGATGCGACGATGCAAATCAGCTGGCAATAAAATCAAATTACTTGTCTCTGACGACAAACTGTGACTTACGATGCATACAGTACCTAATTTCAGTGCATGCGCCAGTTACGCCTTCGTGTCGTGCGGTAAACATTCATGGAGGAACCCACAAGATCGGAAATGTTATATGCAGATAAGTTGAAGTTGTGTTTCAGTTTCACGGTCGATGAAATTTTTTTTTTTACATAGCCAGACACAGGTTGGACCATGAATCACTTTCCACCCCAAGAACTATAATATTTATGGGAAATGTACGGGTTTAAGTCGTCTTTTACTTTAATTGATGTTCCTCATGCTGTTATTTTGTAATGCGGATCTCTGCCAGACCACATAAGTTTTTTTTTTAAATTTATTACATGCGTTTTACAGCATAAATTGATTACAATTTATATCCTTTTAATGCGTTGGTTTGATCTTGGTACCTGGTGTAAGGAGGTGGTGCGGTTGACCTGCTATCTAACACCGTTACACACACATCGAAGGGGAATATAATTAAGTGTGTTATGCCTTCTATAGTGGCAAATATTACAAATACAACCAGAAATACCAGCACTACCACCAGTACTACATCTATCACCACTAATACTAACAGTACTACATATATCACCATTACTATCTCTACAACCATTACTACCTCTACCACCAGTACTACATCTACAACCATTACACCATCTACCACCATTAATACCTCTACCACCATTACTACTTCTACCACCATTACTACTTTTACCACCATTGTTACCTCTACCACCATTACTACCTCTACCACCAACAACCTGTGCCACCAATACAACCTGTACCACCACTACTACTAATACTACCAGTACTACCTCTATCACCAATACTACCTCTACTACTAGTACTACCTCTACCAGCATTACTACCGTATACCACCAACTACCTCTGCCACCAGTACTACCTGTACCACCACTACTACCAGTACCATCACCACTACTATCCCTCCTTTTCATGTAGAAATGTTATTATTTGATCCATAACATTTATCTTGTTGTGATATCTAACAGCTATTCACAGCCTGTTCGTTTATAATACTGTATTCACAATTCATAAAGTAACCTAAGATATCGGGGATAATTTACTCGGATGACTTGCACTAAGGACCAACTGTTCATGATGTTTACCTAGTGAGCGATTAATTGGGAAAGTGCCTACACAGAAACAGAAACATCCTGCTTGGGATAGGAACGAAAAACTTCTGTAAGAACCACTTCACACGATGCTGGCAGGACTAAATCCACGATATTTAGAATGCAAGTCACGCATGCTGACACGTGCACGGTCGGGTGTTTGATGTTTACTACAGAGCATACTTCCTGAAAGTATACGTAACATAAAAAAACGTTATTTTGTTATATTGTTAAAAAGAGAATCGTTCTTAATTAAGTAATTAATTTCTAAACATCCTAACTAATGTTATAACTGCGAAAGTGTGTTTGTTTGTTTGTCCTTCTTTCACGTCGCAACGGAGCAACGGATCGGCGTGATTTTTTGTACAGAGATAGTTGGAATCCAGAGGGGTGACATAGGCTACTTTTTATCCCGAAAAAATATATCATTCTCTCAGGAAAAACTTTTAGTAAAAATAGTGCTCGGGGTACAATGCTGCGTCAATGTAAGTTGTTAGTGTGGGACGACGTCACAACGGATCGACGTGATTTTTTTGCACAGATATAGATGTAGGGCCGGGACAGGACATAGGCAATTTTTTATACCCAGAAAATATTTCATTCCCTCAGGGAAATTCTTATTGGAATATGAAAAAGTACACAAAAGGAATAACAATGCAACGTCGCAACCGAGCAACAGATCGACGTAATTTCTTGCACAGACATAGTTGGAGCGCTGAAAGGAAATATTGGCTACTTTTTATAGAGAGAAAATATCTCAAAAAATTTTCGAACTATAATAGTTAATTAAGTAGGAAAAAAAGTTTGCCGCCAGCGCGCTCTCTTTCAATACGCTGTATAAACCGTTAAAGATGGGACAATATCACGTAGTACAGAATTGTGTAGAATAAAAAGACCTATAAAAACTCCGCAGTAGCATATATCTGTCTATAACAGAAACATACTAATAAGTGTTTTTCCCATTTAATTCACCGACATGTTGAGTTTTATAATATGTATAGAGTATAGAAGAATAACACACTAAGTAAAATTCAACTTTATTTTTATAAATATCCTAAACAATAATTATCTGGTCCACGCGAGCAGAGCCGCGGGCGCAACTAGTAATTAAATATAAAGTTATTAAAAATAGGTAAATGGTTCCAAATTTTTCCAGTAGGTCTTCAAGTATCCTGTAAGGGAACAAGTTGTTGATGTCAGCAAATTTTAACACTGTAAAAATTATAGAGTAAAACAGCGGCAGTAATAATTCTAATTAAATTTATCACTTATCATGGAGACAGACAGATTTATTGAGGAACAGGGTTATACCTAAGAGGCAGGCTTAATTAGCTGGGATCCCAGACATAGATATTTTCAAATTGCGCACTTCTAAACAGTGTTGTTACAACGTATTATTATTGCGTATGGGAAGATTTCTTACTACCAGCCATTCAAAGAATACTAATGCTACTTTGACATAGGAACTGCTACGCCTGCTTTAATTTTAATTTCTATCATAAATTAGATGATCAGATAATAAACCTCTCTCTTGTCGAGAGAGGGTGGTTTTTTATGATGGAGACACGGAAGTTAGCTCAAGGTTATCAGTTCTTCATCAGTAAACTCTTTTTTAAGACTTAATATTATTATTTTGGTTCTCCTACAGTTTGAAATAGGATATGGCTCCATTTCCCTACAGTTAATTTTGTTGTTATGGTTTTATTATAATCTTTCGAGACTCAAGAAGAATTTTCGTATATTTTTTCTTGCGGGTGACTACGTATGTTATGATAACCACACAAGTTGAATAATTGGAGTACTGGAAAAGCTATTAAAGCGTGATTTATGTTTTTCCAATCGCATTTCAAAAATGAATCTAAATTATAAATTATTTTTAAGAAAATAAATTTTTTAATACAATATGGTCACCACAAGTTGTAAAGTAAACCACTCAACTTTTTTGAACTGTTATTTTTGCACAAGCCGTTGACTGAAATAAAAATTACGTAGACTGATGCTCGCCTTTTGGGCGTGCCACTAATATGACGTGAATTGGACTCTTAATTTAAGTAAACACACACTTTCCCGTATGAGTTAAAATAGACAACAATAAACAACGTTACAATAGATGAGAAAATTACAGTCATGTTTTATATTATGCTTGAGAAAATTACCTGTTAAATATAAAAGTTTAGTGCTGCGTTTATCAACGCTTCACATTTTGTGTCATACCGGTACGAGGTTCATTATTTGTGGTAAACTGCACGCAAGACTGGTGGTTTAAAGCTCGTAACAAACATATACACTTAAGCTCCAGAGAAAATCATGTAACTGCGAATAAACACAAACAGTTTCTTCAAGTTCCGTCCAGGTTTTCATTGAAACATTTAATTTTACTTGCCTGTAGACACGATGAAAAGTAAATATGCTTACATTTTAAGTAAAACATTAGGTTTGTCGAGGACAGAAATTACNTGCCTGTAGACACGATGAAAAGTAAATATGCTTACATTTTAAGTAAAACATTAGGTTTGTCGAGGACAGAAATTACCAGGCCTACCAAATACAAACGCTTGCGATCCCAAAACATAAACATTCGTTGAGAACTATAATGCATGGTCGTTTGGAGGTGATTTTCATAGACCATAAATTTAAAACTTTTTTTCGTGTGTTATTTTGTTTACTGAACAGCGAGGGGGTGTGACACAGTTGGCTGGCGAGTGGTCTAAAGTGCTTACAGCCCAAAATGCCATCTGTCAGTGTGAAGTTGAACAATTGTTGAACGTTGGTAATGTCACAGAATCAAAAAAATGGATCATGCCCCTTTCTGCTTGCGTAAACTAACGAAAATTCTTAATAAATGTCAAATGTAAATACGTTGCAGTATTATGTTTACAAAGCACAACATATCGTATTCCACTTGCTATTATCAACATTATACTTTCAATAAAACGTTTGTAAGTAGAACTACTTTACGTAATTCGCTGCCAGCTTGACAGAGACTGTGGCAACCATTATTATTTTGGATTGTACGTAGTAACAGGCAGTGATATTTTTGAAAGATTGATTTCAAAAGTGCATACTTTATAGTGAACTTCCAGCATATCTCTTCTGGATGCATGCTGAAAGAACTTCTGAATCAAAGAAACTGTTAACAAAGACGTGAGATCGTGTGCATAGTTTAGCTGTATTCCAATCGAAGTATTACCTCGTACTTAACTACTATCTTCCAGACATAAATAACTGACAATTGTAAAATTAGTTCAAGTTTTGCGAATAAAACTTTAAGAATAGTTAGTATTTGTCTTTTTTTCACAGCTGAGTACATTGAAATATCCGACGCTCAACTCGTTGGCCGCTTTAAAGAAAACTGATAGTATTTTTAAATCTCAAATATCCACTGGTAGTTCTATACCAGACGCGAGTAGTTATCTAAATAACATGCCAGTGTCCATAAGATTGCATGTAGAGGAATGATGGTAATATTATACAAACTAAATTTTGAGAAAAACGGTACAGACGAGAATTTGAACTTAACATATTTTGATAGGATTAGATTTACTGACATATTTGGATGCTGGTTACATGTACAGCAATGTTTGAAAAACCCTACATTAAGGAATTTAAAACGTACCTAATTTTTGCGAAAAATTAAGGATATAAATCAGTAAATACGCCAGAATTTGTCTTTAAATTTACCAAATAGCAGTACCAACAAATTTATATAACAGAAAGAAAAATATTTTTTAATAAAAATAGTTTAAATGAGTTATTTAATAAATTAAAATGTCGTCAAAATTAAAAATTATGTATAGTTTTGTTATTATAAAATTATAAAAAATAAAATTTTATAATTTTTAAGATTTTTTTTTTTCATATGTACTGGCTTTGTGATTTTGTATATTATTATTATTGGAAAAAACAGTCAACAGCAATATTTAGTTGAACAACTATACATTTTGTGAACTATTTTGGTATGGGAAACGCCATCTAAAGATTTTAAACCTCTGAAATACTAATCTTCATTTTAAGTTTCGGGAAATCGTGCGCTGTGAGAACTTTCCATATTTCTTAAGGAAGTTGCTTTGCACAGCTTAGTTCTTTTAATAGCGGTAGGTGGCAGTGCTGGCGTTGAGTTCCTCTTGTGAAGTCGGGCGCGCGTCGAGGTATCGAACAAAACCTGCCCGTGTCCACGCGAGAAGTTAGCAGTTTTCCCGCTAGAGAGCAGGGCGCAACGCAACGTGCTAAGTTCTCCTTTCTTTGAAAAAATACTTTCATTCTCCTTGAAAGCATTCGGCAGAAAAGAAAAAAACTAATATATTATTTTTATTTAGAATATTACATAGTATCTCATTCTCGTAACATTAATATTTTATTGTTAAACATAATTTATATTTACTCACCAGAACTTATCTGTGGATCTGTTTAGATTCACAGGTAGAAAAATTAAGTAAAAAGTAAAATGTGCTGATTTAAGTCCCATTAAGGAGTGTTGTGAAATATCATCCTAAAAAAAACACAGGAAAAATTAAAAATATGCTAAAATTGCGTCACGTCAAAAACGTAAAAAAAAAAAAAAAAAAAAAAAAAAAAAAANTAGTATCTCATTCTCGTAACATTAATATTTTATTGTTAAACATAATTTATATTTACTCACCAGAACTTATCTGTGGTTCTGTTTAGATTCACAGGTAGAAAAATTAAGTAAAAAGTAAAATGTGCTGATTTAAGTCCCATTAAAGAGTGTTGTGAAATATCATCCTAAAAAAAAACACAGGAAAAATTAAAAATATGCTAAAATTGCGTCACGTCAAAAACGTAAAAAAAAAACAAGAAAAATTTAACAACTTCTAATTAACCTGATTTCCTTCACACACACATGACCAAACAATTTCTACTGTTTTCCTAAATATTTGGGGAGTAGAAAACTGCATTTAAGTGATTGATTCTGCAGGAAGACAATCCCAACACATCTAATGGGAACCACTGTTGCGGTTCCTGATATATGTCTAAACCAAAACTTTTCTAGATAACGGTTTCTTCCAAAATGGCATACGAGATAATTAATTAGTGAGTTTAGTTTACAGAGTATGTACTTCAACACACCAATCATTCTGTAAGATAATAAGTTTATTTTGTTTTTCGATCAATTAGGACATACAACATTGAAGTAACAAAACAGCCATTTCGTAAACTGATGACAATTTTTCGGTGGCCTTGTGTTGTACAACCTGTTCCTTAAATGTCGTGAGAATCGATTGAGAAGTTCTTTATAGGCTAAATGCTTACAAATCCTAATTTCGTAATGAAGCGTTTCCAAAATAGTGGACCGAAAGCGTTATAATTTAGTATAGTTAGTATACACAAAAGGTACTTCCAGAATATTAGACTGAACTCAAATAGAACTGGAGTACCAAGTTCTGCAGAAATAGGTCCGTCAGTGCTGTATACTGTACATGACAAACCGAAGTAAAACACTTGTAAGGTAAGTATTTGGAAAATAAGAGCATATATTCTTAAAATCATATTATTTTACACAACATCCCGTAGCACTACATGCTGTCAACTTTGGTGCAAATCAGTATAGTGTTTTATTATGTACTGTACGTAACATTTTTCCGGTGGTGCTGCTTTAAAAAATGGCGAACAATCGTTGTTATGAATAAGCGCATTTTATGTACGCAGCAGGTGCAGTCAGCTAACCATATTTGGTTAAAGTAAGTCTTATGGTACGTGAACTCTGGTATACTAACCCAAACTATTTAAAAACATAAAAAATTAACGATGTAATAAAATCTAAACTTAGATGTCATGTCGTAGCTCTTCTTGAATGTTTGTTTTGGATATCGTTTTGGAAGTTAATGATATAATATACCATATTAAGTTAAAAAGATAATGTTTTGCGTAGCGATAGCTTACAGAAGAGTAGACAAGAGGATACGTACAAATCAGTGAATTTAATGATATCAGTAATTTCTACCCCCTTACCAGGTTTCGTTGAAATTGGTATAAGAGCTCCGTAGATATAACGTCCTCTAAAATATTTCTAAGACTTACATGTTGGAAATAAGTACCTGCTCTATGTACTCTAAATACATAAATTTAGGTTGTTTACCGTAGCACCGCTTGCGTGCCAAACGCGGTGGCAATTGGTAGAGAAGTTTCTCAGAAATTCAGTCATATCTTCATNACCGTAGCACCGCTTGCGTGCCAAACGCGGTGGCAATTGGTAGAGAAGTTTCTCAGAAATTCAGTCATATCTTCATTTTTCAGTTGAAGCTAACCTGCCAAGTGATGGAACAATGAGAACAATAATTTCTGCTCTAAATGCACTGCAAAGATGCCAATTTCATTCGGTGTGTACAGGGGATAAATGATTTTTGATGTATGACATAGCGCCCAACATATTTGAAAAGCCACCATTTTGAAAATTAGTACCCGGCATAGTAGGGTTACTCCGTACTATAATATTATTTCACTAAGTTTGACGACTTTTGGTAAACTAATTTAAAAGTTTAATGTGACGAGGACACACACAAGCGCACACCAACAGGAAAGTAAACTTAACAGCTTGTTTTACATCTCATTTTCTTCATATTCAGTAAATTATATTATTATCAATACGCTACATTTATGTTTATTTTTGAATAAATAATAAAACAAGGCAAATTATAGAGCCCTGGACTTCGGCGGAACTCCATATTGGATAGCATTACTATTTCACCTATGAATTATTTATTTATTAANTATAGAGCCCTGGACTTCGGCGGAACTCCATATTGGATAGCATTACTATTTCACCTATGAATTATTTATTTATTAACATAGGCAGATGGAAAATATATCAAAACATCAAACTGGAAATCCAAGAAAGGAATTTACTAAGCTTGGATATAGAATGTGGGACTTTTCGTCTACCATTCAAGCATCCTAACAACAAGAACCAATTAACGCTTTGTTGGGGCATGTAATAATTAATCACGCTTAGCAAGATTAAAAGTTTAGTATAAAGTGATTTTGCGCTTTAAGTTTTCTTACGTGTTTAAATTTTATCACCCGTTGATCGAGAGAACTACATTCCGTCACACAATTTTTACACATTCAAATTGTATGTTCTCTGTGACAAAATACTTTTTTTTTTATAAACATCACTAATAATGTACAAATTCCTTTCTATATTATCAAATATTTCATTCATAGAAATTTTAAAAGTGTTTACTAATTGAAGAAGTGATGGTTTAAATAACATATTTGAAGGTTGTGCGAAAAAGAATTAAGACTGCAGCTTTTCTGTCGCAGTTTTTTTCCAGTGCTAAAAAATGCCAGGAATAAAGGCAGGCAGCAAAATTTCTTTTTGTAAATTATTCGGATAACTGACATTTTACTTAAAAAATACGTGTCCTGAATTCAGGCTACAATTTTAAATGTTAAGTTATTTTAGGCCAGATAGCTTTATGCTAAATAGTTTTAAGTGAAGTGTCATTAGGCCAAATAATTTAAGGCCGAGTTATTTATGACTAATTGACTGTAGGTCGAATTTTTAGGTCAAATAATTTTAGGACAAATGATTAGAGGCCAATTAATTTTATGCCGAGCAACCATAGGCCAAATTATTACATGCCATGTGACTTAACGTCTAATAATGTTACGCCAAGTGACTATAGGCCAAATTACTCTTTTGAATATTTTTAAGGCCCAATGAATTTAGGTCAAGTGACGCGCACCCAGTCATTCTCCAAGAACAGTAATATTTCTGGTATTTGCCTATTAGTTAATCTTGCCTTTTGTTGTAATTTTACTACAATCATAATGTGCAATGCGACATCACTTGGGTGTATATTCCAAGTACGTAGAGTCGTGGAAAGACGTATTCGTGCTGACTTGGGCTGACGGCAGGAGGAGGTGTTTATTCATGACCCAGAGGAGCAGCCCGTCTCACAGCGAATGCTCACANATAGGTCCGTCAGTGCTGTATACTGTACATGACAAACCGAAGTAAAACACTTGTAAGGTAAGTATTTGGAAAATAATAGCATATATTCTTAAAATCATATTATTTTACACAACATCCCGTAGCACTACATGCTGTCAACTTTGGTGCAAATCAGTATAGTGTTTTATTATGTACTGTTCGTAACATTTTTCCGGTGGTGCTGCTTTAAAAAATGGCGAACAATCGTTGTTATGAATAAGCGCATTTGATGTACGCAGTAGGTGCAGTCAGCTAACCATATTTGGTTAAAGTAAGTCTTATGGTATGTGAACTCTGGTATACTAACCCAAACTATTTAAAAACATAAAAAATTAACGATGTAATAAAATCTAAACTTAGATGTCATGTCGTAGCTCTTCTTGAATGTTTGTTTTGGATATCGTTTTGGAAGTTAATGATATAATATACCATATTAAGTTAAAAAGATAATGTTTTGCGTAGCGATAGCTTACAGAAGAGTAGACAAGAGGATACGTACAAATCAGTGAATTCAATGATATCAGTAATTTCTACCCCCTTACCAGGTTTCGTTGAAACTGGTATAAGAGCTCCGTAGATATAACGTCCTCTAAAATATTTCTAAGACTTACATGTTGGAAATAAGTACCTGCTCTATGTACTCTAAATACATAAATTTAGGTTGTTTACCGTAGCACCGCTTGCGTGCCAAACGCGGTGGCAATTGGTAGAGAAGTTTCTCAGAAATTCAGTCATATCTTCATTTTTCAGTTGAAGCTAACCTGCCAAGTGATGGAACAATGAGAACAATAATTTCTGCTCTAAATGCACTGCAAAGATGCCAATTTCATTCGGTGTGTACAGGGGATAAATGATTTTTGATGTATGACATAGCGCCCAACATATTTGAAAAGCCACCATTTTGAAAATTAGTACCCGGCATAGTAGGGTTACTCCGTACTATAATATTATTTCACTAAGTTTGACGACTTTTGGTAAACTAATTTAAAAGTTTAATGTGACGAGGACACACACAAGCGCACACCAACAGGAAAGTAAACTTAACAGCTTGTTTTACATCTCATTTTCTTCATATTCAGTAAATTATATTATTATCAATACGCTACATTTATGTTTATTTTTGAATAAATAATAAAACAAGGCAAATTATAGAGCCCTGGACTTCGGCGGAACTCCATATTGGATAGCATTACTATTTCACCTATGAATTATTTATTTATTAAAATAGGCAGATGGAAAATATATCAAAACATCAAACTGGAAATCCAAGAAAGGAATTTACTAAGCTCGGATATAGAATGTGGGACTTTTCGTCTACCATTCAAGCATCCTAACAACGAGAACCAATTAACGCTTTGTTGGGGCATGTACTAATTAATCATGCTTAGCAAGATTCAAAGTTTAGTATAAAGTGATTTTGCGCTTTAAGTTTTCTTACGTGTTTAAATTTTATCACCCGTTGATCGAGAGAACTACATTCCGTCACACAATTTTTACACATTCAAATTGTATGTTCTCTGTGACAAAATAGTTTTTTTTTTATAAACATCACTAATAATGTACAAATTCCTTTCTATATTATCAAATATTTCATTCATAGAAATTTTAAAAGTGTTTACTAATTGAAGAAGTGATGGTTTAAATAAAATATTTGAAGGTTGTGCGAAAAAGAATTAAGACTGCAGCTTTTCTGTCGCAGTTTTTTTCCAGTGCTAAAAAATGCCAGGAATAAAGGCAGGCAGCAAAATTTCTTTTTGTAAATTATTCGGATAACTAACATTTTACTTAAAAAATACGTGACCTGAATTCAGGCTACAATTTTAAATGTTAAGTTATTTTAGGCCAGATAGCTTTATGCTAAATAGTTTTAAGTGAAGTGTCATTAGGCCAAATAATTTAAGGCCGAGTTATTTATGACTAATTGACTGTAGGTCGAATTTTTAGGTCAAATAATTTTAGGACAAATGATTAGAGGCCAATTAATTTTATGCCGAGCAACCATAGGCCAAATTATTACATGCCATGTGACTTAACGTCTAATAATGTTACGCCAAGTGACTATAGGCCAAATTACTCTTTTGAATATTTTTAAGGCCCAATGAATTAAGGTCAAGTGACGCGCACCCAGTCATTCTCCAAGAACAGTAATATTTCTGGTATTTGCCTATTAATTAATCTTGCCTTTTGTTGTAATTTTACTACAATCATAATGTGTAATGCGAGATCACTTGGGTGTATATTCCAAGTACGTAGAGTCGTGGAAAGACGTATTCGTGCCGACTTGGGCTGACGGCAGGAGGAGGTGTTTATTCATGACCCAGAGGAGCAGCCCGTCTCACAGCGAATGCTCACATCTTGCACGTTCGCGCAGTCCCTCGAGAAACTCCGGCTTGTCAAGTGGCACAAGATTAATGAAAAAACTCTTATCCTCTGCCCCGGGCCACACCCCTCCTCCCCCACCCCACTGCGGGACATTAACATGCGTCACGTGGCCGGCATCAGATTTTCCGCGACTCCGAAAAACCACGGGAAAGAAGAATATTTCATGCCAGCCGCACCCCCTTCACTTCCAGGCCCCGACCCCGGGCTGCCTCTCGTCTCCATGGAATTTCTTCCACCCCCTCCCCAAGATCTCACCACCCTTAGGACCCTTCCTCGAACTTGGAGCTCAAATCTCGTTTCATGCTACCCATGCAAAACGCTGATATTGCGGTATGAAAGATTACACGGGTCTGCTTGTCCCCAGACTAAGGAAACACAGTCCCGTGACTTAGCGGTTTACTGCACAGCCTTCCCTTGATACTGTTGGTACTGAAACACTTGCGTTTAACAGGGGCCGCGGTGGTGTAGTGGTTTGACTATACGCCTCCAACCTAGGCGAACCACGTTCGATTCCCAACGGGGTCGCCCCCGGATTTTCGCATGTGAGAATCCTGCCGAACGATGCCGCTGGTCGACGGATTTCCTCGGGGATATCCCGTTTGACACGTCCTTTCATTCCGGCGCTGCCCCATACTCACCACTCTTCACTCTTATCGGCTCTCAAGACCTCGATGTTAACAGAATGGACGGCTCTTAACATCGAGGTCTTGATAGCCGATGATGGTTCATATAGCTGAAACCCCTGTGGAGCACGTGCATGGTAAAATATACTCTGGCCTTCACGCCTGAGCGTACAAGAACAGGGGTCAATACCCACGTCTGCAGGGTTGAAGTGGCTTTATACCGCTTCCCAACAGGTGGCCAGTTACAGCGTTTGTAAAGCAAGAAATACTCTCCGGCCCTTTACTGACCTATTTCATATACAGAGCGTGGTATTTGTGAATATGATTTTACATAGAACTAAACTTTAAACTCTGAAGTAAAAATAATTTATATAAATAACCTTGTATGTTATGTTCGTGAGCGGTACTCCTCAATTGCCTTTATTATTTCATCTATCAGTCCTCACACCTTAACGACAACATGCTGACGTTTGTAAATTAGGACTAAATATATTCTTTACACTTATTTAAACAAGGTAATATTTCCAAATATTCACACCACAGATTTCCTGATATATACTAACCCAACTTTTATACACTCTCAAACATTTGGTAGTGCAGCGGCAAATTAACAGCTTTAAAAAGTAATTCTGTTGTTTAATGAAAAACATTTTATATGATACACAAATGTGTGTATTTTTTAAATGACAAAATAATTAAACAAAAATTTTACTGTTTAGTTCACAAG
This sequence comes from Clitarchus hookeri, assembly GCA_002778355.1. Classification (NCBI taxonomy): domain Eukaryota; kingdom Metazoa; phylum Arthropoda; class Insecta; order Phasmatodea; family Phasmatidae; genus Clitarchus; species Clitarchus hookeri. Next base: position 167,849 of record NQII01002245.1, on the reverse strand, counting down.
AAAGAAAATTAATAAACATGTACGAAACTCAAACCTGGCATAAATCAGTACAGCATGTGCGGCAGGAAGGACTTAGTTACAAAAATACTTCGAGAGTAAGGATTATAAGTTTCATAAACGCATACAATTTTTTCGATGTTATTCAAAATTTAATTATTTCGCATAGTAACGTTAAAAAAACATAATTATTTGCAGAGTAAAGTGTAAATCCAATTTAAAAAATCTTTTTTTTAATACTAGAGGAGAACTTTCTTGTGACAAGAAACTAATGCTAATACTTATTTAAAACCATTAATATCTTGTTACTGTCCTCTCAGAAGAAAACACAATCATCCAAAGTCAAGGTTCTTAAAGACTAGCGCGTTTGGTAACTATTTAGATATAGAAAAAAGAATATTTATAGCCTCATACTGATACATAGCATTTTGTGATTAATTACTTTTTTTTTTACTCAATCGTGAAGTTGCGTTCTGTTCACGTTGTATTAAACGTTATGTATAATTATCCAGACTCTTTACTTAAACACATTTAATTTATATTTAATGATCAAGGTATTACCACTGAAAAGATACAGAGAAGTGTAGACAATGGATACAGAGAAATATAGATAATGGACTCATAACGTATTCTAATACTTCCATAATTATAAAAGATGGCAAATCTGCTGACTCCCATTCGAAAGGTCGCATGCTCAAACCCAATAAGCTATAATGATATGTTTGTCCACCAAGTTGTTTTCCATCCTCCTGTCAAGCGAATCTCGGTGCGTTTCTCATGTGTGAGACTTAATAATATCTTATCCAATTGAATAATAACCTTATCCGCTAAAACGTGAATTTTTTTTTTACTTTTTGTTTCTAACCTTTACTTGATGCCNTCAATTGAATAATAACCTTATCCGCTAAAACGTGAATTTTTTTTTTACTTTTTGTTTTTAACCTTTACTTGATGCCAGTAGGCTGATCGGAATGCAGATTGTATGTGAAACTAACAGTACAGGCTATGCAGCGTGGAGTGTGAATGCAAGTGGTGCGCTTTAACCAATCTCCGTGTCTCATAACTGTACATAAGTTTTCCAATAGTACTATCAAAAAAAGCTTTGATAGTATTTGAAGTAAAANTCTCCGTGTCTCATAACTGTACATAAGTTTTCCAATAGTACTATCAAAAAAAGCTTTGATAGTATTTGAAGTAAAATAATGTTTGTGTAAATAAGTGTTTGGAAGCGTTTTTGTTAGTTTTAATGCGACAATAATATACTTAAATCAATAATATTTTGTTCATATAAAAGAGTAGGTCTGTTGGAAAAGNTTGGAAGCGTTTTTGTTAGTTTTAATGCGACAATAATATACTTCAATCAATAATATTTTGTTCATATAAAAGAGTAGGTCTGTTGGAAAAGCAAACGTAAACAAACCCGTTTATTGATTGTTCACGGTTAATTGAAAACGTTAAAAATCCGTCTTTGGAAAACGTTACTGTCAAATGGGACAGCAGCTTCATATACGCATGGTAGCCAATAACGAAATGAAACTGTCGGATATGCGTAAAGTACTTCGAACCCTGGGGAGTAGTCCCTTTTCTCATTGTAAGCCACTGCCTCTAGGCTGGAACAAAGTGCCGATTCAAATTATAGTCTATTCGCATTTTGTTTTGCACTTTTTGAATTAAACCTTCGAAAAATTATCCCATGTCTAACGTACTTGGTTGTTTCCTAAACATTTCGTGTATCAAAGCGTTTCATTGTCATAAAATTAAAATTTTTGGTTAAATCGAACTTTGATTTCTATTTTATATATAAATTAAAATATTTCATTTATAATAAATGTACCTTAAAAGAGGGAGGATATATGTTTCTTGGTAACGCAGTATAAGAAAGATTTCTACTGAAAAATATTATTACACTGCGTGTGCACGCGTGTGGATTTCAGTTGAGATTCTTGAGAGCCGATGAGAGTGAAATAAAGTGAGAATGGAGCAGCACCGNCTCACCACTCTTCACTCTTATCGGCTCTCAAGACCTCGATGTTAACAGAATGGACGGCTCTTAACATCGAGGTCTTAATAGCCGATGATGGTTCACATAGCCGAAACCCCAGTGGAGCACGTGCATGGTAAAATATACTCTGGCCTTCACGCTTGAGCGTACAAGAACAGGGGTCAATACCCCACGTCTGCCGGGTTGAAATGGCTTTATAACGCTTCCCAACAGGTGGCCAGTTACAGCGTTTGTAGAGCAAGAAATACTCTCCGGCCCTCTACTGACCTATTTCATATACAGAGCGTGGTATTTGTGAATATGGTTTTACATAGAACTAAACTTTAAACTCTGAAGTAAAAATAATTTATATAAATAACCTTGTATGTTATGTTCGTGAGCGGTACTCCTCAATTGCCTTTATTATTTCATCTATCAGTCCTCACACCTTAACGACAACATTCTGACGTTTGTAAATTAGGACTAAATATATTCTTTACACTTATTTAAACAAGGTAATATTTCCAAATATTCACACCACAGATTTCCTAATATATACTAACCCAACTTTTATACACTCTCACACATTTGGTAGTGCAGCGGCAAATTAAAAGCTTTAAAAAGTAATTCTGTTGTTTAATGAAAAACATTTTATATGATACACAAATGTGTGTATTTTTTAAATGACAAAATAATTAAACAAAAATTTTACTGTTTAGTTCACAAGAAAGAAAATTAATAAACATGTACGAAACTCAAACCTGGCATACATCAGTACAGCATGTGCGGCAGGAAGGACTTAGTTACAAAAATACTTCGAGAGTAAGGATTATAAGTTTCATAAACGCATACGATTTTTTCGATGTTATTCAAAATTGAATTATTTCGCATAGTAACGTTAAAAAACATAATTATTTGCAGAGTAAAGTGTAAATCCAATTTAAAAAATCTTTTTTTTAATACTAGAGGAGAACTTTCTTGTGACAAGAAACTAATGCTAAANGAACTTTCTTGTGACAAGAAACTAATGCTAAAACTTATTTAAAACCATTAATATCTTGTTACTGTCCTCTCAGAAGAAAACACAATCATCCAAAGTCAAGGTTCTTAAAGACTAGCGTGCTTGGTAACTATTTAGATATGGAAAAAATAATATTTATAGCCTCATACTGATACATAGCATTTTGTGATTACTTACTTTTTTTTTTACTCAATCGTGAAGTTGCGTTCTGTTCACGTTGTATTAAACGTTATGTATAATTATCCAAACTCTTTACTTAAACACATTTTATTTATATTTAATGATCAAGGTATTACCACTGAAAAGATACAGAGAAGTGTAGACAATGGATACAGAGAAATATAGATAATGGACTCATAACGTATTCTAATACTTCCATAATTATAAAAGATGGCAAATATGCTGACTCCCATTCGAAAGGTCGCATGCTCAAACCCAATAAGCTATAATGATATGTTTGTCCACCAAGTTGTTTTCCAACCTCCTGTCAGGCGAATCTTGGTGCGTTTCTCTTGTGTGATACTTAATAATATCTTATTCAATTGAATAATAACCTTATCCGCTAAAACGTGAATTTTTTTTTTACTTTTTGTTTTTAACCTTTACTTGATGCCAGTAGGCTGATCGGAATGCAGATTGTATGTGAAACTAACAGTACAGGCTATGCAGCGTGGAGTGTGAATGCAAGTGGTGCGCTTTAACCAATCTCCGTGTCTCATAACTGTACATAAGTTTTCCAATAGTACTATCAAAAAAAGCTTTGATAGTATTTGAAGTAAAAAAAATGTTTGTGTAAATAAGTGTTTGGAAGCGTTTTTGTTAGTTTTAATGCGACAATAATATACTTCAATCAATAATATTTTGTTCATATAAAAGAGTAGGTCTGTTGGAAAAGCAAACGTAAACAAACCCGTTTATTGATTGTTCACGGTTAATTGAAAACGTTAAAAATCCGTCTTTGGAAAACGTTACTGTCAAATGGGACAGCAGCTTCATATACGCATGGTAGCCAATAACGAAATGAAACTGTCGGATATGCGTAAAGTACTTCGAACCCTGGGGAGTAGTCCCTTTTCTCATTGTAAGCCACTGCCTCTAGGCTGGAACAAAGTGCCGATTCAAATTATAGTCTATTCGCATTTTGTTTTGCACTTTTTGAATTAAACCTTCGAAAAATTATCCCATGTCTAACGTACTTGGTTGTTTCCTAAACATTTCGTGTATCAAAGCGTTTCATTGTCATAAAATTAAAATTTTTGGTTAAATCGAACTTTGATTTCTATTTTATATATAAATTAAAATATTTCATTTATAATAAATGTACCTTAAAAGAGGGAGGATATATGTTTCTTGGTAACGCAGTATAAGAAAGATTTCTTCTGAAAAATATTATTACACTGCGTATGCACGCGTGTGGATTTCAGTTGAGATTCTTGAGAGCCGATGAGAGTGAAATAAAGTGAGAATGGAGCAGCACCGGAATGCAAGGGCGGGGGAAACGAGAGATCTCTGAGAAAAACCCGCCGAAAAGGGGCATCGTCCGGCACGATTTCCACTCGCAAAAATTCGAAAATCCGGTGGGTCCCGGGGGCGGGGGGGTGATAGAACCCGTTTCGCCTGGATGAGAGGCGAGCAGTCTAACCGCTCAGACACTGCGGCTTCTCACTTTGGTGTAAATTTCTAGACTTTGTTCATATCTGTTCGCATGAGGGGGAGGGATATCCTGGAAGTAGATTTTCAGCAAGGCGTCAGAAAAGTTGGGAGTAACCGCGAATGGACTATGACTCTAAAACCTGCGAGAATGTCTCGCACCGGGAATATAAGTGGCACAGTTCATGACGGCATGAAGCCATTTGTTATTCGCGGCACACGTCCGTTGCCGGAACACGTTAAAGCCCGTTCTACAATGACAAGGATGCGGATACGGATCACGGAAGCGGAGTACGTAACACACTCCGTGTTCAATCTACAATGGGACGCATGCGGACGCGGATGACGTACGGATACACGTAAAAGAGCACGGCAACTCCCAACTCTTCCGTGTCCGTGAATCCATGTAGGCAACAGGAATCGAATGTTTGGTTTGTTGATATTCGGTTTCGTTGCCATTGTGGTATACATGGCCACAAGTGCATGGTATTTGTAGTGGCTATTATCATTTTTGTTTTAANAGGTTTCGTTGCCATTGTGGTATACATGGCCACAAGTGCATGGTATTTGTAGTGGCTATTATCATTTTTGTTTTAATAAACACGTGCACATGGCTTGGCAATAGTATTTACGCAGTGTTTAAACACTGTAAAAATATACCTAACTATGTGTGTACATTATAAAACCTACATAAAATTTTGGAACNTACGCAGTGTTTAAACACTGTAAAAATATACCTAACTATGTGTGTACATTATAAAACCTACATAAAATTTTGGAACGGCTGAGTATTTTCAATTTCTTATGTCGCAGGAATGTATGTTGCTTCGTATTGTAGCATTGTTAAAAATTGATTTCAAGTCATACGCTCGTTCAGTTTGCGTGTTCCGAGTCCGTTTTCTTACGCACGCGTGCATTGTAGAAACTAACGGACCCAACAGCGCGAAGGGGTGCGGAATTGGAACGAGGATTACGAGAGAGGTTGGCAGCAGGTTACACGGGATAAATCTAGACTGCAAAACTCAATGCTTTCCCCTCCCCCCAAACTTCCTGGCCCTGTTCCCTTGTGTGAAAGCAACACGAAGTTGGTAGATCGAGGGAGGGGTGAAGGGATGTCGATAAAGAATGTGTTTGACCTGGGGGTCGTTTAGCTCCCTTCAAAGCCGGCTTTTTCTTGTCTTGACGAAAGCATCTCACATATCTTTGTCACGTGACTAAAAGGATTCTTTCAACGCCCAGAGAGAAAAAGAGAGGAAGCATTCGCCCCATTTCGGTGCTAACATTTTTCACGCTTTTGAACTCATGATATGCGATAAATATACAGCAGCAAATATATAGTACAATCTTAAAGAAGTGTTTTTTATTCTCAAACATTTTGTAAAAACATACCGTTCTATTACAGCATTTTGTAATGGGTACAAAATAATTGTACAATGATCATAAGAGTTTAATTGCTACAACATAACAATCGTTTTGAAATTAAAATCTAACTCTTCTGTGGTGACTGAAAACCAGCTTTTAATCGCCTATCATTATACTACATATATTTTCTTAAGACCACAATTTTGTTTCTGTGTGTAACGTTAATCGTTAACTGGATATGAAAATGACACTGAATTATTAATAAGAGGAAATGTCACACAATTAGAGAATAATTTAACAGAATCAACCAAATAAATGTTTTTTTCCTTTGTAAAATAGGAATCTATCAGCGTTCTTCAAATGCGAACTTTGAATGAATTAAATATGAATGGCATATGGACGGATATGTGAAAAAAACATTACACGTGAGTTTTATGAATTTTGAGTCCTTGAATTTCCGGGTAGTAACGCAATTGCACTCTAAATCAATGTACTTATGTAATAGTATGTTTGGGTAGCGTAAGTTACTATTTTTCAACTTGTATTGTAAGAGATAAAGTACGGAAGTCTTTGCCATTAAATTAATATTTTACATATGTACAAAAATGTTTATTTAACTACCAATGATTAAGGAGTTCAACAGTAATAAATTGAAAAATATATATAAACAAGGTTTCTATAAAACTCGAGAATACAGAAGTTGAACGGCTGCTTATAAACGCGAGCTACAGACGTACACGCCAACAAAATGGCATCACTGGTTAAGATCGCAACGAAGTATGCCTATCAGCGCTTGCTAACTTACTTACCAATCAGTAACAGGAGAGTGTGTTTGGCAGTACTGGAAAGATATCAAAAAACCGTTGCACTGTAATTGTACAACAAAAGTACTTATAGAAAGGCCAATCTAACGCTTGTGTGGAGGGGGGAGGGGGTTTATCAATCATGGAATAGTTAACACAATTTATGGAAGTCTGCGAAGGGTGAAACATTTAAACTACTTTCTTTTTGACACTTCAAACATTATTTGTCCAAAAGAATGTATTTCGAACATTACAAGGAGGTTCGTAAACAAAGGAACATAATAAATGAAAGTAATTAAGTTGGAACTATAAACAGGCAACAAATTCTGTCCAATGTGGGCATTTTACTAAAAAGAATTTCGGAGACGAGTGGCCGTAGATTTGAAAATTTGAATTGGTTTATTTACAAATGTTGACACTGATATTTAGAACCACCTGTTTTTCGTGAAAAGATTTACGCGGAGTCTAAACTTCAGTATCCTATGTGCACACTTGCAGTCTTCACTAGACTGTTGGCCGCTTGTAGGTATTTGTGAGAAGAGAGTCTGTTACATGAGTGAGCTAATCATAATAATGTTTCTTGGATACCTACCGTCGGTGATTCGCGGCCAGACAGATAAAACGCGTAACGGTTCAAATGATCCAATCACGAAAGTGGTTATGAATTAAAAGTCTTTTGGAACACAACTTGTCCTGAAAACTTTCCGCGAAATACACGTGTCCCTACTAACAATGACACTCAAGTCAATATATACGAAGGCTCACGTGAGCAAAAAACAGGTGTAGATGACGTGGTATACAATTATAAATGGTATAATTTATGTTTTTTTCTGTGTTAAATATAACGTTTTATGGGTATTGAGTTTCTTGCTAATTATTACATTACTTTCATGTCAAACTTGGAATTAAATACGTTTCTTATTCAAAATTTAGTAGTGGTCAGTCATTTCAAATATTTGCCACCATTTGTTATAAACGGTAAAACTGTACTTGGAATGTGCCTCTTTTGTAAGATTTTTTAATTAACACTGTGAAAAAGTATTCTAATTAGTTTCACAACTTGCAACATCCACGAAGGCTGGAAACAAAACCAATCCTATCCTCTTGTTATTATCAAATTTTCATGTTTGCCATATTTTTTGATTACTTAATAGCTACTGGCACAATTTTAATAATATTATCGGAAGAGTAATTTTCGTGGTAGGGTTTAACTGCAAAATAAAAAAAAAATGTTAAACATTAGTTTTGATTCCATATATGCATTATTACTTTTTTTTCAAAACGTGTTTAGGTGAGAATAGCTAATTCAGTTTTTATACTTCTCAATTTTTATAACACTTTAAAACCCTGTATAAAATACGCTTTCATTCTATCAAAGACAAAGTTAACCTCTTGCCTTTTTATTTGTTTAACATAATTTTTTTTTTGGCTAGCAGCGTAACAGTAAAGAATATACACTGAAGAGCCAAAAAAAACTGGTATAGGCGTGCGTATACAAATAACAGAGGTATGGAACCAATCAGAGTAACGCGATGCGGTCGGTAGCTAGATCGGTTACTGCTGCTACAATGGCAGGTTATTAAGATTTAAGTGAGTTTGAACGTGGTGTTACAGTCGGCGCACGAGAGATGGGACATAGCATCTCTGAGGTAGCGATAACATTTGGATGCTCGCGTACGACCATTTTGCGAGTGTACCGTGAATATCGGGAATCCGGTAAAACATCACATCTTCGACATCGCTGCAGTCGGAAAAAAATCGTGAAAGAACGGGACAAATGACGATTAACGATAATCATTAAGCGTGACAGACGTGCAACCCTTTCTCAAATTGTCGCAAATTGGATTTGTGGACTGCCCTGCAGGATNGGGGGGGGGGGTTCTCTACACGATATTAGGCAGGTGTGCCAGTTTTTTTTGGCTCTTCAGTGTACTTCGACAAATTAAAATTTTCTTAAATCATCATTTCTTAATCTTAATTGATACCATAATTTTTTCTGTGAGACAAGCTAGGTGTCATTATAAATTGATAAATAAAAGTCTTGTCCATAAGAATAGCAATTTACATTTCAGATTCCAAAACCATTTGTTAGGGCAGTTATACACTCTAATATTGAAACAGTGAGAATAGAGTCAAATCATCAAAAACCGTGAAAAATAAGTGGCTGATAATCAGTGTCAAATAACTAATTGAAATGGTGGCAGAATAGTGCTGATTTATTTGTGATTCCCATTGAGTGTCAAAAATCCCACTGCTATAAGTCACTGATTTCCAGCTAACCTCTAATCATATTGTCCCGAGTATACTCGTCAACGTCTGTCATGTTGCAGAATAGATTAATTATGGTCGGTGCTGTGCAAGTCCAGAAGCCAGCACCAATAGAGACAGCGCCTTTCCCTGGGCATTGCTATTGGCTGCTGCTGGCACACCGAGTGTTTTATAATTGGCTGCTTCTTGTGCCATGTATCAACTGAAGCCCTTTCCATGGGTACCAAAATGTCAGTTTGTGTGAGAAATTCGTAAGTTCATTTTGCACACTTGACTTTTGTAACACCTTGATTGAAAAATTAATGTGTACGTTAAGAGGTTAATGTGCTTGATTCGCCAGTCGGCAGTAGCTGATCAACTGAATTGCAGTGAATTTTATTTCCCTGATTGATGCCACTGTTTTGCGCTTCGAGTGTGTCGTTCATAAAGTGCACAATCGAACAGTCCTTTTTAGCTTAAAGAAAAATTTTGGTTTAAACTCCTACTTCAGAAATGAAGATTTTGAACTTGCTTTTGATGTAGTATTTCAGGTTTGTAAGGAATAGATTGAAAGCACAAGGTTCCGTTACCTTTGCTAGGTATTTTATTTTAAACCAGGAAACAGAATTTCCCTAAACATTTTTGAAGTGATACATTCGTTTGTAAGGTCAGCTTAACGAAAAATACAATTTTAATACGTAAGCGTTTACATAGTTATGATATGGATTCATTAACCAGAACATTTCATTTAACGGATTTCAGAATCATAGCAATTCATAAAAGATCGTACGTTCGTAATTTAAACTAATTTTCACTATAAAACACGTTCCAGGCCCGTCTATAGAACGTATATGTATATATATATATATATATATACATATATATATATATAGCATAATAAATTTACGATGAAAGATATGCATTTTTTTTTTTACAAATATAATTTTCAGTAAAAGTTTTGTCATATGATGTATAATATATTGCGCAATAGGCAATGTAATTCACGCCCAGATACCCTCCCCCCAAATAAAACCCACTTCGCTGTCATAAGAATTGTATACAAACCACACAAATGGATGCTCTGAAACGGTTTCATTATCATCACCATTTTTCAACATTTCTTGTCACTATCATAATATTATTTAAGTTGATCCATTTTGACAGGCACGTGACTGTGATTTCTCTCATTGCGATACGAAGACCAACATAGACAATTCATTCGAAATTTCACCTACTTGAACAGCCTTGTTTATGCCATTCACGGTAAACTGAGCAATTTATAAATCCCTGCTTAAGATATACTTGCGTGCACATTGTGTATTCTCTCATCGTTCGTGAAATCAGCATTGACTTGGCGCCTGATAACTTTATTCATTTGACGGTCAAGTGAAATTGCAAAATTGTTATAAAAGTAAATATTTTACCAATTTGCTCATTTCTAAAGTTACATATATAGGGGATGGACAAAATAATATGAACACCTGACCTATACACAATATTTATTTATTAATAAGGTGTTGGGCCACCATTTGTTTTTAGAGCAGCTGCAATTCTTTGCGGAATAGATTCGTAGAGTGTCTGAATAGTTTCCAACGGAATGTTGACCCATTCGTGTACCAAAACATCGACCAATTGCTTTAATGATGTTGGAGATGGAAATCTGCTCCTCACTCTCTACTCTAAAACTCCCCATAACGGTTCAATTATGTTGAGGTCTGGCCAGGGAAGATGTTTGATGATATTCTGATGCTCCACAAAACAAGACTGAACCTTTTTGGCTGTGTGTATGGGCGCATTATCATCTTAGAGTATGGCAGTGTTTGGCAGCAATATGCTAGTCATAGTAAGAACTTCATCATTGAGGATGTCGATATATTCATTCACAGTAATCCGAAAAGTGATTTGAATGAGAGTATCAGCTGAATATCACCATATAGCCACCCAAATCATAACGGAACCTCCCCCATGCTTTACTGTAGGAAGCAGGCAGTCCGGATTGTAGGCTTCTTTTGGGGTTCTCCATACATAAACCCGGCCATTTGTAGGAAACAATGTAAACGATGATTCATCGGACCATACCACATTCTTCCAATCATCACGTTTCCAGGTTTTATGATCGTGGTACCACTTCTTTCGCAGCTTAGCGTTGGCTTCCGTTTCGCAATTGCAGCCCTTCCATGAATGTTAGCTTTGTGGAGCTCCCGCCGTACTGTTTTTGTCGAAACAGTATTACTCAAGTAAGTGTTGAGTTCTACTGTCACTTTTGCCGCGGTAGTTTTATGTTGTCTGGCCACAATTCTTTTTAATGTTCGTCGGTCTCTGTCAGTTAACTTTGGGTTTCGCCCACTGTTCCTCTTCGCTGATGATGCTTTACCATGTTTTGTGTATACTGTCATTACCGTGGATACTGTTGCTTCGAGAAACGTTAAACAATTCAGCTGTTTTCGTCACAGACGCTCCCATTATCCAAGCACCAATGATCTGCCCACTTTTGAAGTCTGAGAGATCACACATTTCACCGATCGCTTGTTTTAACCGTCGCAGAACAAAGCGTATAATACACTGAAATATAAAACCTACAAGACTTGGCACGTAAACTTTGTAATACATTCGCGTCGCATTATTAACACAGAAGCAGTGTTGCCAACATGCAACAAAATGTACTATATTGTATGGTGTTCATATTATTTTGTCCATTCCCTGTATATAAAAAACAGAAAGATAAAGATAGCATTTCAGTATTCACAAATGTTAAGCTACCTAAAACTTTCAATTAACAGTTAAGAAATGTAACTGCTTTCCCTCCATCGTTACTAACTATACAGGGCGCATACCAGTAGGTGTTCCCGTTAAAATGTAAGCAGGTAGGGACAGTGATATTTTTCGAAAGTTGATTTCAAAAGAGCTGAATGAAACGTAAACAGCCTTTAAACAATATCAGAATTTATTACCACCTCACAAGAATGTTGCTACATAGTTTGATATTGGGCAAAAAATCAAGTACGCAGAGTGGCCATCAGGAAC
>NQII01002245.1:118365-155729 GCA_002778355.1 Clitarchus hookeri | reverse complement strand
AAAACTTCCTGGAATTATTTGTGAATTAGAGTAAACAATTTTTAATGTGGCAGCTGCACTCTATTTCAAATAAAGCTTATTATGATTGCATCGAGCTGTCTACTCTGCCAACTACCGTAGGCCGATCCCTTGACTGAGCAACGCGTGTTTATGTAGCCTGTACAGCGCTCGTGTTAGGTGGGTGGCGTGGCTGGGCTGCGGAGGAGGCAGCCCGACCGGCCTCGCTAGTGCATGCGCACGTGGAATGTGGCAAGCAGGAAAAACCAGGCGTCCCGCCTTTCGCGCGCACGTGGGCTATAAGGCTGCCTGCACCTACAGGCTTGTCGTGGGACGAGCAACTAGCAACAACCTTACATGCTCCTAGTGCGTGCACGTTTACATTGCTTTGCTGTCGACAAGCTGCTGATTACTTCAGGCGTGAAGTGAAGCATTTATACGTTGGTAGCTATGCTATGTTCACTATATTTTAATTTAATTAACAATGTGCACAATAAATGTCACCATTTAACAATACATTTATTTTCCTCAATTATCGCTACAGGAAATAATTACAATTAAAAACAAATATCTAAATAATTAATTAGCCTTCATCAAGTTGGCAGTTGACCAATAAAATAAAATTTAAGTTTGAGGTATATGATTAGCACAAATGACTTTGTGGATGAGGATAAAAAAATTCTCTAATTTGTTTTAATGAAAAGTATTTTAGAAGTGATTTTAACTTATTTAATTAATTTGCTTATTTGTAATGCTGTAAATATGTGTGATTTAATAATCACAAAATAAAACTGTGGGGATAATGTTTTGGTACTGCATAAATAGGCTATGAGAAAGGAAATTGAAAAGTTGAAATAACATTCTATCAATAAAAAATGCTTAGACAAAAAATTTTTCATACATAATTATTTAAAAAGGATGGTGCAAAAGTAAAGCTGATTTATCCGTGCACCATCGGTTTTGAATAATACTGTATACCGAAGCGATAAAGAGAATATGTATCTTTTACTTTCAATATTGCGATTTCGGTCAGAAATGTACGTACCTAATGAAAATCTAAGCGAAATAGAAAAAACATGAATTTCACTGAATATTTAATGCTTGCCAAATGTTCATTTATGTGAACAGCAATTAATATTTTGGCTTGTCTGTCCAGTTGTCTATTTTTATTCCTAAAATATTAGATACTGAAATTATTACTCTAATCTTGACTTGTATTGTTGGCAAAATCTATTTTGATAAGTTCAAGAATTTTATTACAACATTTATTCCTTCCTTATGCAATCCATTAGTGTCTATTATTTTTTTACATGTACTTTAATGAAATATTTGGGACCATTTTATTGCAATGTATGGCCAGTAATGACACTAGGCAAGTTTGAATTTACAATTTTAATTGAATTCAGTTGATTTAGTGCAAGCATTTAGTTCAAAATATATATTAATTTAAAAAATTGATGAAATTTCAGATTTTTACTAAACATTCGTTAAAACTGTTTTCTCGAAAATTACTTTTAATATTCTTTTCAGTTTAGTAGAGTTAAACAACATATTTTTCTTATTTTATTTGTGAAATAAAAATTCACTTTCGTAGAACCCTAGAATATTGTAAGACTTATTTCCACACATAAAATTTAAACATTTTTATGTACACTGAAGAGCCAAAAAAACTGGTACACCTGCCTTATATCGTGTAGGGCCTCCGCGAGCCTGCAGACGTGAAGCATTACCACGTGGCATAGACTCAACTAATGTCTGAGGGTATGCAGGAGGCAATTCACACCAGCAATCGTTCAGGGCAGTCCACAAATCCATAGGAGTGCGAGGCGGTGGAGATCTCTTCTGAACAGCACCTTGCAAGGCATCCCAGATATGCTCAATAATGTTTATGTTTGGTGATTTAGGTGGCCAAAGGAAGTGTCTAAAGTCAGAAGAGTGTTCCTGGAGCCACTCGGTAGCAACTCTCGACGTGTGGGGTGTCGCAATGTCCTGCTGGAATTGTCCACGTCCGTCGGAATGTACAATGGACATGAATCGGTGCAAGTGATCGGACAGGATGCTTACGTATCTGTCACCTGTCAGAGTCATATCTAGACGTATCAGTGGTCCCATTTCACGCCAACTGCAAACGCCCCATACCATGACAGAGTCTCCACCAGCTTGAACAGTCACTTGTTAACATGTAGGGTCCATGGATTCATGAGGATGTCTCCATACCCGTACATGTCCATCCGCCAGATACAGTTGGAAAAGAGACTCGTCAGAGCAGGCAAAGTGTTTCCAGTCATCAACAGTCCAATGGCGGTGTTGTCGGGCCCAAGCGAGGTGTAAAACTTTGTGTCGTGCAGTCAGCAACGGTACATGAGTGGACCTTCAGCTCCGAAAGCCCATTTCAATGATGATCCGTTAAATAGTTCATACGCTGGCACTTGTTGGTGCCCCAGCACTGAAATCTGCGCCAATTTGAGAAAGGGTTGTACGTATGTCACGTTTAATGATTCTCGTTAGTCATCGTTTGTCCCGTTCGTTCACGACATTTTTCCGGCCACAGCGATGTTAAAGATTTGATGTTTTACTGGATTCCCGATATTCACGGTACACTCGTGAAATGGTCGTACGCGAAAATCCAAATGCTATCGCTACCTTGGAGATGCTATGTCCCATGTCTCGTGCGCCGACTATATTGCCACGTTCAAACTCACTTAAATCTCGAGAACCTGCCATTGTAGCAGCAGTAACCGATCTACNGCGCCGACTATATTGCCACGTTCAAACTCACTTAAATCTCGAGAACCTGCCATTGTAGCAGCAGTAACCGATCTACAAATTTTGCCAGAAGCTTGTTGTCTTACATAGGCGCTGCCGAGAGCATCGCGTTACTCTGATTGGTTCCATACCTCTGTTATTTGCATAAGCAGGCCTGTGCCAGTTTTTTTGGCTCTCCATGTTAGTTCATTAGCTGACTCACACTCTCCCTCTCAAATGATCAGTATCACTGCGCACTCCTATCCCAGCCGAGACNTGTTAGTTCATTAGCTGACTCACACTCTCCCTCTCAAATGATCAGTATCACTGCGCACTCCTATCCCAGCCGAGACACAAAAGCCGTGACTGGTCTGTTGTTCAGTTTATGAGTACCCAGTAAATACTGATGCTGTTCGGTACGTAAGGTAGAACGTTTCGTTGACCGCGAGGTCATTAGAGTGAGTAAGTGAAGAGATTTGGGCGACTCTTAACATCGAGGTCTTGAGAGCCAATGAGGGTGACGAGAGGCAAGTACGAAACGGGAGATCCCCGAGAAAACCCGCCGACCAACGGCTTCATCCGGCACGAGAGAGGCTCATTAGATACATAGAAATTTACTCAGAGAAGTAGTGGCGGGGAAGGAATCAGCCATAACACGTAGTAAGTATTCGCCTGGAGTGACTTCGGGAAACAATGAAAACCCGAGATCAGGATGGCAGGACAGGGGATCGAAGCAGTTTCCTCCCTAACGCGAGTCCAGTGGTTTCCTACTGAGCCACAACGGTCGGTCGTGCAGTTCGGTGCCTTCTGTAAAATGTCTTAATGTCTTATAACACGTAATACCTGGCCGGGGCACTCCTGATTTTTGCAAGTGGGAATCGTGCCGGACGATGCCGTTGGTCGGCAGGTTTTCTCGGGGATCTCCCGTTTTCCCCGCGCTTGCATCCCAGCGCTGCTCCATTCTCACCTCATTTCACCCTCATCGACTCTCAATACCTCGTTGTTAAGAGCCACTAGAATCTCTCAACTTAACTTATAACACGTAGGGCGTGCACACAGAGTACTAAGAATGGCGAGATGAAATAGTTGCCTTTTCTGGTAAGTCCAGCCACATACGCCACCAACTTGGCGTCCCCATCCAGCAACATGTCGGAACGAAGTTCGCCAATCAGCGCCTAGTAACCTACTGGCCAGTCAGCAGCTCAGCCAACAGGATAAATCTCGCAATACGCAGTAGCCTATCGCACGCAGGANAGTAACCTACTGGCCAGTCAGCAGCTCAGCCAACAGGATAAATCTCGCAATACGCAGTAGCCTATCGCACGCAGGAACCGTTCCTAGAGTCACACGCAGCCAGTCAGAGAATGGGTACCCGCACATCAAAGGAAACACTATGCCGTTTCACGTCTGCGTGCTTTTCTACTCTGTGGTATGGATATAATTTTTTTTTTTTTACTCTTTCAGACTTATTTTAATTTACCGTTTGAGGTGTTGCAAAAACGACATTTTATGATGCACANAGTAACCTACTGGCCAGTCAGCAGCTCAGCCAACAGGATAAATCTCGCAATACGCAGTAGCCTATCGCACGCAGGAGCCGTTCCTAGAGTCACACGCAGCCAGTCAGAGAATGGGTACCCGCACATCAAAGGAAACACTATGCCGTTTCACGTCTGCGTGATTTTCTACTCTGTGGTATGGATATAAATTTTTTTTTTACTCTTTCAGACTTATTTTAATTTACCGTTTGAGGTGTTGCAAAAACGACATTTTATGATGCACACTGTTCTCATGCCGATACAGAACTTGTTCCGTTTCCACGACCAATAAGCTGTAAGCTTTGTGCTCGGCTATAGTAATATGAACCAATCATAATCTGGACTAGGAGACGCGGTTTACGAATCAGTTATTTGCAGTAAAGATCATTGAGATCATTGGCCATTGGTCCTTGCAGTGTACAGCATCGGCCAAAACTAAAATTCATGTGCGTTATGTAAACAATTGTGTACACTGGGTCTGGATGCATTAATTTGATTTATGTTTTGAGAGATAAGGGAGGGGCTTAACTACTATGTCTTCAGCTGACGTTTTCGTAGCGGGACAGCGATGTGATTCAAGATCGAGGGGAACTTGAGCAACACAAGCAAACCCACTAGCAGCACTGCATGGTCGGCCATGTTGCCCACCCGTGAAAACCGGACGTGACTCCACGACTACCTCGGCGCCTATTATTANGGGGAACTTGAGCAACACTAGCAAACCCACTAGCAGCACTGCATGGTCGGCCATGTTGCCCACCCGTGAAAACCGGAGGTGACTCCACGACTACCTCGGCGCCTATTATTAGAGTTAGTTAACACATTCAGACCCAGTGTACACAATTGTGTACACAACGCGCAATAATATTATCCTCAGCCGGTGCTGTACACTTCCCTAAATACAACAGATTCGCAAAACGTGTCTCCTAGTCCAGATTATTATCGGATCATATAGGGTCAGTGACTTTTTGCGTAAAAATCGGAGCACACAGTAGAATTCAATACTTTATACACACCTCAGTTGTTGTTGTGCCTCCATTGGTNGGGTCAGTGACTTTTTGCGTAAAAATCGGAGCACACAGTAGAATTCAATACTTTATACACACCTCAGTTGTTGTTGTACCTACATTGGCTGCTGGTGCCGTGTCCGTCTTTGACCAAGCCACTCGGGAATAAGTAACTCCGACACTGAACCTTCGTGATTAGTGCGCAAACGGTTAACACGGGCCAGATTTTTTTAGCCAATCAAAGAAACTGGACGACCCTACAGTGCTTTGGATTGTATTGTGTCTCGAAATATTTTCGCGAAATATCACTGTCACTAGGCTCATATTACTACAGACGAACAAAAATCTTGCAGCTCATTGGTCGTGGCAACGAAACAAGTACAGCATCATAAAATTTCCTGGTTGCAGCAACCTGAAATTGTAAATTAAAGTATGTCTGAAAGGGTTAAGTTTGTAGGCAGGTTCCATTCTCCCCTGGCTAGCTTTCCTTTATAAATCGCAAGTATTATATACTGTTCACGGTAAACTGGACAATTTTGAAAGCTCTGCTTAAGCCATCTACTTGTATTCATAGTGCGTATTCTACCATCGTATGTAAAATTAACATTGCCACAACCTTGATGAACTTATTNGGATTGTATTGTGTCTCGAAATATTTTCGCGAAATATCACTGTCACTAGGCTCATATTACTACAGACGAACAAAAAGCTTGCAGCTCATTGGTCGTGGCAACGAAACAAGCACAGCATGCATCATAAAATTTCCTGGTTGCAGCAACCTGAAATTGTAAATTAAAGTATGTCTGAAAGGGTTAAGTTTGTAGGCAGGTTCCATTCTCCCCTGGCTAGCTTTCCTTTATAAATCGCAAGTATTATAAACTGTTCACGGTAAACTGGACAATTTTGAAAGCTCTGCTTAAGCAATCTACTTGTATTCATAGTGCGTATTCTACCATCGTATGTAAAATTAACATTGCCACAACCTTGATGAACTTATTNAATCTACTTGTATTCATAGTGCGTATTCTACCATCGTATGTAAAATTAACATTGCCACAACCTTGATGAACTTATTCATGCATAGGGGTGAATAAAACTGTGAAATTATGAGAAAATGAAATTGTTTAAAAATGGGTTAATTCCCAAACTTAAATGCATTAAAAAATTTAATGCAAAATTAATAATTTCAGTATTCACAAATTTTCACCAAACACTTTTAAATCAACTTTGAAACATGGAACTACTTGCCCTCCGTTTTTACTAACTTTAAAAGGGCGCGCACCAGTCAATGTGCCCTTTGAAACATACGAAGGTAGAGGAANTGCCCTCCGTTTTTACTAACTTTAAAAGGGCGCGCACCAGTCAATGTGCCCTTTGAAACATACGAAGGTAGAGGAAGTGAACATTTTTTCAAAGGTTGATTTCAAAAGTGCTCAGTTAATCGTGAACAGCCTTAAAAAAAATAAATATTTTGATTGCAGATGTTCTCTGGTATTTAGCCACCCTCCTCTAATTTATTTTGCGGTCTAGGAAGGNAAAATAAATATTTTGATTGCAGATGTTCTCTGGTATTTAGCCACCCTCCTCTAATTTATTTTGCGGTCTAGGAAGGACGGATTGTAAAATAAAAGTTCTACCCGCTGATTTTTTCCTGAAGGTAATCTATGCCGAATAAATTACATTTCAATCCATTTCAACTGCCAGAGAACGGGAAAGCTTACGCNCTTCCTGAAGGTAATCTATGCCGAATAAATTACATTTCAATCCATTTCAACTGCCAGAGAACGGGAAAGCTTACGCTCGACTTCAAAGGCCGAAAAAGGTGAGAATTTCTGGTTTTCGCTTTGAAGTCCACATTTCCATAAGCAAATTGAATATACTAATTTATATAAAGCATAGCATTTCTAGTGCGATACGTATTTATCTGGTTAGTTTGCGGTGAACTTAAGCTGTTCAGATCCAGTGTGCACAATTGTGTTCATTACGCACGTGTAGGCAATTTTTTGTCTATAGTGCACACTGCGAAGCTCAATGACCAATGATCTTACCTTTGGGTAAATGATTCGCAAATTTTCTTACTGACGTTCATCATGATTGGTTCACATTCCTTTAGCCGAATATATAGCCTACAGCTCATTGGCCGTGACAGCGAAACAAGTGTTGCGTCAACGTTAGTACAGCACGCGTCGTTTAATATATTGTTTGCAACATCTGGAATGGTAAAGCAAAAAGGGGTGTAAAATGTAAAAAAAAAATATATATATATATATATGCTTATTTTATTTCTCTTATAAGTAGCCCTTCGACACGTCAAAAATTTCATTTTCGTGGACCTAGTAATAGTACTTATGCGTTAATGAAACGACGTGACAAAGTTAGAAATAATAAAGTAGTATCACTCAAGTTTTATCTGTAATGTACGTTGTTATGATTCAGTNACGACGTGACAAAGTTAGAAATAATAAAGTAGTATCACTCAAGTTTTATCTGTAATGTACGTTGTTATGATTCAGTTAAGACGGACAAGCCAAGCGAACAGTAGCGACGCGTTGAAATCCAGGTCAGGCGAAGAATCCAAAACACGTTAAAGTAATAATAGTTTACTAAACATATCAGCGAAGCGCCAGTGGTGCTCCCCTCACGGCGGCACGATATTTGGGACANACGACGTGACAAAGTTAGAAATAATAAAGTAGTATCACTCAAGTTTTATCTGTAATGTACGTTGTTATGATTCAGTAAAGACGGACAAGCCAAGCGAACAGTAGCGACGCGTTGAAATCCAGGTCAGGCAAAGAATCCAAAACACGTTACNCGACGCGTTGAAATCCAGGTCAGGCAAAGAATCCAAAACACGTTACAGTAATAATAGTTTACTAAACATATCAGCGAAGCGCCAGTGGTGCTCCCCTCACGGCGGCACGATATTTGGGACAATTACGCCAACAGAAACTATATAATACGGCAACACTTTGCACGCGCGGTCTGTCAATAATACTTGGCAACACTTCGTACGGGGTCTGTCTGTCTGTCTGTCTGAGGACCCACGCCGAGATGAAGCCATCAAGATGCAACATGGCGTGCCACTCGTCGTCTTCCGACTCAACACTCAGCCTCCGGCGACTGTATCATACAGGTTAGTCATATACTGTCATTGATTAGGACCTCACTCGCCAATAACTTATATTTAATGTATATCGTAATAGTTTAGTTAAAGACCTGCTGTGTCTTCATAATTAACTTAAGTTCTTCCCTTATAATAGTATAAACCTTCCATAGTCCCTATCAAATAGTATAAAATATATGATAAACATAACAACACAAAACATAAAAAATATCGATTTATTTTCCGCTAATTGGCCCTTTCATGCCCATTGTAGACANTACTTGGCAACACTTCGTACGGGGTCTGTCTGTCTGTCTGTCTGAGGACCCACGCCGAGATGAAGCCATCAAGATGTAACATGGCGTGCCACTCGTCGTCTTCCGACTCAACACTCAGCCTCCGGCGACTGTATCATACAGGTTAGTCACATACTGTCATTGATTAGGACCTCACTCGCCAATAACTTATATTTAATGTACAATCGTAATAGTTTAGTTAAAGACCTGCTCNGCGACTGTATCATACAGGTTAGTCACATACTGTCATTGATTAGGACCTCACTCGCCAATAACTTATATTTAATGTACAATCGTAATAGTTTAGTTAAAGACCTGCTCTGTCTTCATAATTAACTTCAGTTCTTCCCTTATAATAGTATAAACCTTCCATAGTCCCTATCAAATAGTATAAAATATATTACAAACATAACAACACAAAACATAAAAAATATCGATTTATTTTCCGCTAATTGGCCCTTTCATGCCCATTGTAGACAATCGTCAACA
The DNA here is from genome assembly GCA_002778355.1 of Clitarchus hookeri. Taxonomy (NCBI): domain Eukaryota; kingdom Metazoa; phylum Arthropoda; class Insecta; order Phasmatodea; family Phasmatidae; genus Clitarchus; species Clitarchus hookeri. Next base: position 146,551 of record NQII01002245.1, on the reverse strand, counting down.
TGCTGCGCAGGAAGCTTACATTTGACCGCTACTGTACTCTGCGAGACTCAGTGCTCGATGATCTTCCCTGTGAGTAACTTCATTCCTAAACCACACTACTGCGCCACGTTATGACTGGTTCATATCACTGATCACAAAGCACAAAGACTAAAGCTTATCGGTCGACATAACGAAACAAATTCTTTGCCAGATCACTCATTAAAAAATTTCTAATTAGCAACACCAGAAATTTGAGACCTAGAAAATTCGCAAGCTGCAGGCTATACTCTACAGTATTATGTACAAATGTGCTGATATCAACTGCACGGTTGGTTGTCTGCTGTTACATTATAAGGCGACGATTTGGGCAGCCTTCTCCAGGAGGTGTCAAACACCTTGTGGACCAATGGTTGAAGTATTATAAACACACGTGTTTTGAAGTTAAGCTTGTCACGAAATGAATCCGCGAATTTTTCAGGTATCTACCAGAAATTATAAATTGATGTCGGAATAAAAAGGTTTAAAAAACTGCGCATGAAGCTTTTCTCTGAATAGCTGTCAACAACTGGCCTTTTTTTTATAAAGTTGTTTTTTTTTGTTGAAACCGCTTAAGGAACCGCGAAACCATTTTTGCAGTGAAAAAATAAACTTGTAAAATTACGCACAGATTAAATTAGTAGCGTGTTAGTTGACGGTGAGATAACACGATGATGACGGGGCGAGCGCCTATCCGCCAAGAGTGATCTCGGCGCCAATCACGCTGTGACGACGCCCCCTGAGGCTGCGAATGCTGGCGGACGCCGGCGCTCGCCCCCTCCACGAGCCAGCTAAGAGCCCCGAGCCGCGTTTTCTGCTTCGTAAGATCCTAGAGTGCTAAGCCCAGCAGGGCCCTCACTCGTGATGAGGTGTGAGCAGCGGGCTTAGGAGGGGGGATTATAACCTGCAGGCGGCTGACGAATGGTAATGAAACACGATAGCAGGCGTCCGGGGAATTTTTTTTTATTTACTCTGGCTCTCTCCTTTTTCGCCAGGAACGAAAAGTTATTCTGTTATTATGGAATAAAGTTTAAGGAATGCTTGTGCCTCTCTAAGGAAAATACCCCCGAAACAGACATACTTTAGGGATTACACTGTTCTGTCATAATTATTAATCTATGAAGTTTTTACATTTAAAATATGTTTAAAATTTTTTGCTGTCATCTATATTTTCCACCCAAACTACTCAAGGATATTGTCAAAGGATATTTACATTCCCATTCCTCAAGTACATACATAAAAAAACTTATTTTTGTTTCTTTAAGAAAGCGTAGAAACCAAACTTTAGATAATATTATTGACGTTATATTTNCTTATTTTTGTTTCTTTAAGAAAGCGTAGAAACCAAACTTTAGATAATAATATTGACGTTATATTTCAAGAAGTTTGAAAGCGACCAGTGGTAAATTTCCCGTTTGCTATATATTCCTTACATGGCTAGCAATTATTATACAAGCATTTTGGGTCGTATGTAGGGAAGGTCGATTTTAGGCGAAAATTATTCCTGTCTATTGTTTATTCGTAGTTTCCACATACTTATTGAATCAAACGTTTTAATAAACACCCCACGCATGAGGTGTTTCGTTCTTTCCTCAATATTTTACGTATCACACGCGTTTTATACTCATGTTTACATAAAGTTCCTTATTTTTGTTTAAATAAAACTTTTACTATTTTTATATTTATACATTATAATATTTTATTTATAACTCATGTGAATAAAAGCAGTGAAAAAACTGGTGTGTTGGTAATACCTAGTAAGAAATAGTTCTTACGCAAAATATTATGAAACTGCGTGCGCACGAATCCGGTTTGTTGTTCCTCTGGCGTAATTTTATAGACTTTGTTAAGCTTTGTTTGTACGAGGCGGAGGAATATCCTGAAAGTAAAACTTAAGCAGGGCTTCATAAAAGTTTGAATTAACCGTAAATGGACTATAGCTAATTTTATACCACATAATCTCATATTCGCTGTCGCGTTATGGTGGTGTTATTTGCTGCGCGTCTTAGGTTCTACCTGCCGACGAATCACATACGTTCAGTACCGAGGTTAACGCAATTCTGTTTTCCCCAGTGGAGTGCCGATGTCCTGATGTTTCATAACGTAGGTTTTGTTCTACAATTCTTATTTTCCGTTTTCATTTCTAGCGATCCTAGTTGTTGATGAAGACGATTAGCCGAACTTAAAATAATAACTATTCTCAGTTCGTTGCAGGTTTTGTTCATAAAACGATTTATGATGCAATAAGTTTTAGTATTAAACCATATTAATTATTTGAATTAATTAGACTACTCTAATTTAATTGTGATTTATATTTCAATACATTGAAACCTGAAAATTAATTTAATTTAGTAGTAAATATGAATGCTAGTACAAGTCACTTAATTGGAAACCACTGAAATGGTTTTTATAAAACAAAAAATAAGGCGCAGGCTATTTACTATACTTCTAAATGTATAGACTGTTTAACTGAAAATGTATACGATTGAAGTAGAAAGAAAATTTGAAACTACACATTTTACTCAGTTATCAAAATAAAACAACAAAAATAAATTACTTTAATTACAGTAAAACAGGACTATAGCGATATTTGCGTATTTTTTTCATTAAGTGCACTGCGAGAGCCATCCAAGTTGGGTAAAGTTTGGTTGTTGTTACTTGCTTATACTCACTCATATAAAACACGCTTCCTTGATATACCAGATGACATGCTTTAAGAAAGTACGCGAAAACAATCGTAGTCATAATTTCCCTTAAATAAAGAAAACGTTTCTGTAATTTAATTTTTAAATTGTGCAGTATTAAGGTTTTAAGTAGTGCTTATATTATTTCAATTGTGAATATTTTTTTAAGTTAAGATGGTTTACACATTTCGGAGCATAGTAGTTTGTTTTTATGTATTGGAATTTTATTTAAGCGAAGTTGTTATTTGGATACATACAAAGTGACACAAGCAAAAGAATAATGGCTAACAAAATTTTTTTCGTGTTTAGTGAGGTTCTAGGAATAGTTTACGAAGGTGCACTGTGGATATGACTTTAAATATAAGCTTTTGACACAGTTTCTATGGTATTCTATTCAATAACTGGCCGATGATTTGCCAAGATTATCAAAATCGATCTATTCGAAGTAGTTTTGAGGCGGCCTTGGATAATTTATTTGTGAATAAATTATGGAACCAGCGAGTTCCAACAGGACACTCAGTTTCATCGTGGCCTTTAGCGTTAGCAGTAACACTTAAAGCGTTTGTTAAAAAACCGCAATTACTTAAATGGTCACAGTAATGCAATTTTTACAGTGCGGGCCCATAGCTCCGAGATGCGCACTTCACGGACGTAACTGGCCAATGAATGCTTACTATCGCACACAAAAAACCCCAACTTTGCACCTTCGGGGTGACCCAGTGTTCTTACCAATAGTGACCTTCAAAACCATAGCAAAACTACCTATGATATCTCTAGGCATCGTATCGGGGCCGCGGTGGTGGAATGGCGAAACGGGTTTGATTACTGACGGGGTTACTCCCGAATTTTCGTATATGGGAATCGTGCCGGACAACGGTTTTCTCTCGAGCACCTTCCGTTTCCTCCCACCCTGGCGTTCTGACGCTGCTCCATAACCACCTCATTTCACCCTCATAGGCTCTCAAGACCTCGTTCAGAGCCACCCAAATCTCTTCACTCCCCCTCGACATCTTGTAATTGTCTCATTTTCAGTATCGTCACATTTATTTTCTGAGCACATGCATTTATTTGTCAAACAGTTGAGCAACCAAGTTTATATAGAGCCTATTAATCCAAACAATATAAAATTTCGGAATACGTTAGTGAACAAGAGCACCGCAAAATTCGTTTGTCCTGTATTTTTGTGAGAGAGATTTTTTTATTTGTTTCAAACGACTAGGTTAACTCCGCCTATCCCGACACAAGGCTGAAGTACGACGCGTCGCAGTGGAGAGAGACGGTTAAATGCGCCGTAAAAACATTCATTCATCCCTGCCTGCTTTTTTATTTTATTCCTACACAGAATCTCTGAATTAGTGTCTAAAGTTTCTGTGGTCGTTTTCTCAGCTCCGTTATTTTATAAGAATTGTCTTGAAGCAGGGCACCTTCCAAAAAATGTATTTTGACAATTTTAACTTCTTGACTGGCCAGCGACAGCTCTACGCTTATTATAAATTCCTGAACGGGATTGTCTCAAGATTAAGTAAAGAACTGATTTTCTGAAACGGTTAAACCATAGAAGAGCTCGATATACCAGGTGGAAATATTTTATAACTTCTTATGTTTTCATTTTCTTATAACATTTTTAAACTGGGCAATTGAGATGTTTCTTCCTAGTGAAATTGACAGAAACGTTTTTTTTCTCAGTTTCAAACTTTCACCTTACGATAAATGTTAATATTTTTCGTTTCTTGTTAATTCGTGTTACTTGGATTCCAATAATATCGTTTTTATCTTTAAAAAACTACAAGTGTCTTGCGTGTAGGAAGTGAGATTTTACTACAGAATATGANCTTACGATAAATGTTAATATTTTTCGTTTCTTGTTAATTCGTGTTACTTGGATTCCAATAATATCGTTTTTATCTTTAAAAAACTACAAGTGTCTTGCGTGTAGAAAGTGAGATTTTACTACAGCATATTTTTTTTTTTCAATAAAAACGCTTGAATTAAATATTGCGTATCAAAAAATTACTTCTTGTAAGTACGCTGTAAATATTTTTACGCCCCTTCTGGAAACTCTGACAGACAGATATGCGGAGAGAGAGCAAATAGGTAATAAAGTAGCATATATAGGTGGAAGTATTACACTTCCATTTATGCCAGTCAGTTTGCAAACAAATTTTGATGTTATCCTGACTTGTTTGAAGGGACATAAATGGTGAATTTTCGCGGCCGCTAAGATATCAGGTATTCTTGAGCTCTAAAACAAGCCAATTCGCAATGCCCCGCTCAGTTCTAATTGTAATAACATAAGGCGGTACTGCGTTTAATAACATGTTGCCGATTGAAATGCGAGGAAAACTTAATTTCGTATCAAGTATTCACTCTAAATTTAAATTTAAAGAATATGAAGTTTTTATCATGGAAGGTTATACACCCACTGAGGAAGAACTAAAACAGTAAAAACCGTGAAATAGTGATGATTGCTAATTACTGGTTCCAACTAATAGCGAGAAATACCGCTCCAAGACACTTGGTATATTTCACTGATTCGTCTGTCATGATAAGAAAATTATCTCATCTGTCACAGTTTAAAACTATTAGTTCTTATCTGGAGCTAAGTGGTCTTGGGATCGTTTAGTTATAATGTGCTTGAATCCACCAACGTGCTGCAATCTGATTCTTTGTTAGGGTACACGTCATGTATTTTTCTGTTTGGTCACTACGTCGTATGAGAGTACCGCCTTAGCCACNGAGGTGTGAGCAGCGGGCTTAGGAGGGGGGATTATAACCTGCAGGCGGCTGACGAATGGTAATGAAACACGATAGCCGGCGTCCGGGGAATTATTTTTTTTTTTACTCTGGCTGTCTCCTTTTTCGCTAGGAACGAGAAGTTATTCTGTTATTATGGAATAAAGTTTAAGGAATGCTTGTGCCTCTCTAAGGAAAATACCCCCGAAACAGACATACTTAAGGGATTACACTGTTCTGTCATAATTATTAATCTATGAAATTTTTACATTTAAAATTTGTTTAAAATTTTTTGCTGTCATCTATATTTTCCACCCAAACTACTCAAGGATCTTGTCAAAGGATATTTACATTCCCATTCCTCAAGTACATACATAAAAAAACTTATTTTTGTTTCTTTAAGAAAGCGTAGAAACCAAACTTTAGATAATAATATTGACGTTATATTTCAAGAAGTTTGAAAGCGACCAGTGGTAAATTTCCCGTTTGCTATATATTCCTTACATGGCTAGCAATTATTATACTAGAATTTTGGGTCGTAGGTAGGGAAGGTCGATTTTAGGCGAAAATTATTCCTGTCTATTGTTTATTCGTAGTTTCCACATACTTATTGAATCAAACGTTTTAATAAACAACCCACGTATGAGGTGTTTCGTTCTTTCCTCAATATTTTACGTATCACACGCGTTTTATACTCATTTTTATATAAAGTACCTTATTTTTGTTTAAATAAAACTTTTACTAATTTTATATTTATACATAATAATACTTTATTTATAACTCATGTGAATAAAAGCAGTGAAAAAACTGGTGTGTTGGTAATACCTAGTAAGAAATAGTTCTTACGCAAAATATTATGAAACTGAGTGCGCACGAATCCGGTTTGTTGTTCCTCTGGCGTAATTTTATAGACTTTGTTAAGCTTTGTTTGTACGAGGCGGAGGAATATCCTGAAAGTAGAACTTAAGCAGGGCTTCATAAAAGTTTGAAGTAACCGTAAATGGACTATAACTAATTTTATACCACATAATCTCATATTCGCTATCGCGTTATGGTGGTGTTATTTGCTGCGCGTCTTAGGTTCTACCTGCCGACGAATCACATACGTTCAGTACCGAGGTTAACGCAATTCTGTTTTCCCCAGTGGAGTGCCGATGTCCTGATGTTTCATAACGTAGGTTTTCTTCTACAATTCTTATTTTCCGTTTTCATTTCTAGCGAACCTAGTTGTTGATGAAGACGATTAGCCGAACTTAAAATAATAACTATTCTCAGTTCGTTGCAGGTTTTGTTCATAAAACGATTTATGATGCAATAAGTTTTAGTATTAAATCATATTAATTATTGGAATTAATTAGACTACTCTAATTTAATTGTGATTTATATTTTAATACATTGAAACCTGAAAATTAATTTAATTTAGTAGTAAATATGAATGCTAGTACAAGTCACTTAATTGGAATCCACTGAAATGGTTTTTATAAAACAAAAAATAAGGCGCAGGCTATTTACTATACTTCTAAATGTATAGACTGTTTAACTGAAAATGTATACGATTGAAGTAGAAAGAAAATTTGAAACTACACATTTTACTCAGTTATCAAAATAAAACAACAAAAATAAATTACTTTAATTACAGTAAAACAGGACTATAGCGATATTTGCGTATTTTTTTCATTAAGTGCACTGCGAGAGCCATCCAAGTTGGGATAAGTTTGGTTGTTGTTACTTGCTTATACTCACTCATATAAAACACGCTTCCTTGATATACAAGATGACATGCTTTAAGAAAGTACGCGAAAACAATCGTAGTCATAATTTCCCTTAAATATAGAAAACGTTTCTGTAATTTAATTTTTAAATTGTGCAGTATTAAGGTTTTAAGTAGTACTTATATTATTTCAATTGTGAATATTTTTTTAAGTTAAGATGGTTTACACATTTCGGAGCATAATAGTTTGTTTTTTTTATGTATTGGAATTTTATTTAAGCGAAGTCGTTATTTGGATACTTTTAAAGTGACACAGCAAAAGAATAATGGCTAACAAAAAATTGTTCGTGTTTAGTGAGGTTCTAGGAATAGTATACGAAGGTGTACTGTGGATATGACTTTAAATATAAGCTTTTGACACTGTTTCTATGGTATTATATTCAATAACTGGCCGATGTTTTGCCAAGATTACCAAAATCGATCTATTCGAAGTAGTTTTGAGGCGGCCTTGGATAATTTATTTGTGAATAAATTATGGAACCAGCAGTAACACTTAAAGCGTTTGTTAAAAAACCGCAATTACTTAAGTGGTCACAGTAATGTAATTTTTACCATGCGGCCCCATAGCTCCGAGATGCGCACTTCACGGACGCGACTGGCCAATGAATGCTTACTATCGCACACAAAAAACCCCAACTTTGCACCTTCGGGGTGACCCAGTGTTCTTACCAATAGTGACCTTCAAAACCATAGCAAAACTACCTATGATATCTCTAGGCATCGTATCGGGGCCGCGGTGGTGGAATGGCGAAACGGGTTTGATTACTGACGGGGTTACTCCCGAATTTTCGTATATGGGAATCGTGCCGGACAACGGTTTTCTCTCGAGCACCTCCCGTTTCCCCCCACCCTGGCGTTCTGACGCTGCTCCATAACCACCTCATTTCACCCTCATAGGCTCTCAAGACCTCGTTCAGAGCCACCCAAATCTCTTCACTCCCCCTCGACATCTTGTAATTGTCTCATTTTCAGTATCGTCACATTTATTTTCTGAGCACATGCATTTATTTGTCAAACAGTTGAGCAACCAAGTTTATATAGAGCCTATTAATCCAAACAATATAAAATTTCGGAATACGTTAGTGAACAAGAGCACCGCAAAATTCGTTTGTCCTGTATTTTTGTGAGAGAGATTTTTTTATTTGTTTCAAACGACTAGGTTAACTCCGCCTATCCCGACACAAGGCTGAAGTACGACGCGTCGCAGTGGAGAGAGACGGTTAAATGCGCCGTAAAAACATTCATTCATCCCTGCCTGCTTTTTTATTTTATTCCTACACAGAATCTCTGAATTAGTGTCTAAAGTTTCTGTGGTCGTTTTCTCAGCTCCGTTATTTTATAAGAATTGTCTTGAAGCAGGGCACCTTCCAAAAAATGTATTTTGACAATTTTAACTTCTTGACTGGCCAGCGACAGCTCTACGCTTATTATAAATTCCTGAACGGGATTGTCTCAAGATTAAGTAAAGAACTGATTTTCTGAAACGGTTAAACCATAGAAGAGCTCGATATACCAGGTGGAAATATTTTATAACTTCTAATGTTTTCATTCTCTTATAACATTTTTATACTGGGCAATTGAGATGTTTCTTCCTAGTGAAATGGACAGAAACGTTTTTTTTCTCAGTTTCAAACTTTCACCTTACGATAAATGTTAATATTTTTCGTTTCTTGTTAATTCGTGTTACTTGGATTCCAATAATATCGTTTTTATCTTTAAAAAACTACAAGTGTCTTGCGTGTAGAAAGTGAGATTTTACTACAGCATATTTTTTTTTTTCAATAAAAACGCTTGAATTAAATATTGCGTATCAAAAAATTACTTCTTGTAAGTACGCTGTAAATATTTTTACGCCCCTTCTGGAAACTCTGACAGACAGATATGCGGAGAGAGAGCAAATAGGTAATAAAGTAGCATATATAGGTGGAAGTATTACACTTCCATTTATGCCAGTCAGTTTGCAAACAAATTTTGATGTTATCCTGACTTGTTTGAAGGGACATAAATGGTGAATTTTCGCGGCCGCTAAGATATCAGGTATTCTTGAGCTCTAAAACAAGCCAATTTGCAATGCCCCACTCAGTTCTAATAGTAATAACATAAGGCGGTACTGCGTTTAATAACATGTTGCCGATTGAAATGCGAGGAAAACTTAATTTCGTATCAAGTATTCACTCTAAATTTAAATTTAAAGAATATGAAGTTTTTATCATGGAAGGTTATACACCCACTGAGGAAGAACTAAAACAGTAAAAACCGTGAAATAGTGATGATTGCTAATTACTGGTTCCAACTAATAGCGAGAAATACCGCTCCAAGACACTTGGTATATTTCACTGATTCGTTTGTCATGATAAGAAAATTATCTCTTCTGTCACAGTTTAAAACTATTAGTACTTATCTGGAGCTAAGTGGTCTTGGGATCGTTTAGTTATAATGTGCTTGAATCCACCAGCGTCCTGCAATTCGATTCTTTGTTAGGGTACACGTCATGTATTTTTCTGTTTGGTCACTACGTCGTATGAGAGTACCGCCTTAGCCACACAATAGAAGTGCGGTGATTGTGTCCTTGAATCGTTCAGTAACGCGTTAATTTTTGAGTCCAAGTGTTGCAGTCACGTAATTTTTGAGTCCAAGTGTTGCAGTCATGTAATTTTTGGGTATGCACTGTACTTGGGTTCAGTAACTTTCTTACAAGCAGTGACTAATTTTCTGCGTGCTCGACGATATTAACGTTAGCCATTCATGTCAAAGAGGACTAGAAAATCCCACATATCAGATTCGCCACAAGGATTACTTTCAAAGTACTAAACACTGATGCTTTGCTGCGTATAGTACAGGTCATAAATATCGCTCATGTGCAACATGTCCACGATAGTGGACGCAGTGACGTGGCGGGATAAAATATTGTTGGTTATTAACTACAGTTATGTTTGTCTCGGAAATGCTTTCTAGTCGGATGATTCAGAAGCGCAGTTAAAATGTCCAAAGTATTCCTACTCTAACGGGGGCATTAATAATTCTTAAATATGACGCGTATGTACTTTTTAGAAGTTGCCCTTTGTCGTAAGCCATGAACGTGACGTAATTTAATCAATTATTACGGATGCCGATAAATTGTTCGAAGTGTTTCCTTTTAATATACATAATTCGTAACCAAATTACCCCAAGTATGAAATTTGTTGGCATCCAGTGATTCTGTGATTACAGAACCCATTATCATTCCAGCATCAGAAGTGATATATATAGGTGCTAATTCCTTCATTCATGATATACTTACTTAAGGGGGCCTACAGAGATGAACTTTGCTACTAACCAACTTCCTGGTTGACAACCGTTTCGTTCAAGGTAAATCATGAATTTCATGAGGCACTTGTGCATCACAGGTAGTTATACACANACACACACACACACACATATATATAAATATATATAAGAATACTTAAACTATTTCAGATGTGACCATACATAATAAGGTATGTTTACGAAAGGTCATTTGCTTTCGAATAAAACTCAACTAGTCAGCAAGGAGAGAATGTTTCATCAGCGCGTTAAATTTTGGAAGTAAATTAATTCTGCCATGAGTAGTGCACAGGTACATTGCGTTTCCCTCAATTTTCCGTAAAGTTACATTTCGTGCCTAAAATCTACAAGATAAGTGAATTTTAAGCCAATGTCTATTTAGTATAAAATTAATCTCAATTAAAAAATAACACTTCTAAATCGTTTTTTTAAATAAAAGGGACGACCAACATTTAGAAAACTTAAAACGTATTTCATGACAAGCGAATCAATCAGAAATATTATGAATTTATAAGTTTTACGAGGAGTTACTGAAATATTAAAAATTGCCATACTTCTAACAAAGCAATAAAGGGGTAAGCGGATGAAGGTCTTACGTACAATTTTGCAAAAAATTATGTTTTCCTATTGGAAGAAGGAATTTTAACTTATGTGCTTACACATAGCACTTCAATTTGCTCTGGAGTCGAAGAATAACGAGACGTTGGGAGTACGAAACTGGTATGTTACAGAATATTTACTCCCAACTCAATTTACTATAAAAATTACATTTGTAACAAAACACCTTTATCCTCTTACGCTTTCATTTGTTCGCCAGCCGTTACTTTATAAATAAATCTATTTGCATTTTCCAGATTTAACACTGGAATTTACCACTATAGATTATTTAAGGGAGGTTGAGCCTTGCTAACGGTACCAGATATATTACTGAAAAATCCTGCCAAAGTGTTTGTATATTTCATCGTCTTCTCCAGAGCAGCTACTGTGGTGTAGTGGTCAGACTACTCGCCTCCCACCAAGGCGAACCGGGTTCGATTCCCGGCGGGGCTGCTCCCGGATTTCCGCACGTGGGAATCGTGCCGGACGATGGCGCTGATCGGCGGGTTTTCTCCGGGATCCCCCGTTTACCCCGCCCTTACATTCCAGCGCTGCTCCATACTCACCTCGTTTACCCTCATTGGCTGTCAAGACCTCGATGTGACGAGCCGCCCAAATCTCTTCATTCTCCCACTGACGTCTTTTTCCAGGTAAACCCAACAAACTTCCCTTTGGCGTCACTTCACGGCAACCAACTACGTTATTTTGCGTAGCGGGTTGCCGGTACTCCAGTTTCAAGGGACTATGTGTTCGCTTAGTTACTTAAAGCGAGCGCATTTTCACAATCTCCTGTACTACTTATTTGCTTGCACCCTTGCAAACATTGTCCCCTCCCCCCCCAAAAAAAAATTAATTAGAAGTAATAGATCTCCTCCTAGCTTCACTATCAATGTAAAAATAACTTTCGTCACGGTTACCTAAATGGATATTCGTAATTTTTCTGGGCTTTCAACAATGATCAAGGTCGCTAAAAAAAATATTAAAACCTCGTTGTTCCAAATTCTATCCCCAGGTGGACTGTATATATATATATAAATTAATTTATAATGAACATATTTACTTATCGGTTATTTCATACCTGCGTGAATAGAAGGCAATGTTGCACTAAAATGAGACCTTGATGAACGTGTAGACATTCCAATTTCTACGCTTTTGCACTTCAAGCTTAGATGCCACTATGTGAACCACGACAGTTGATTGTATAACATAAACGAAATTACACGTTTAACGTTATCAAGTGTGAGGAAGAGTTCGTATTCAATGTATAGTTTCAAAGAGATTAGTAAAGAAACGTAAAAACATTTTATATTGAAGATCATATTTTCATCTCATCCTCCAATAATAATTTAAAATATTATTTTTAAGTTTTTGTTGACCGTAGAGGCACTCTTTAATACCGCTAGTTAAGTTATTACCTATTCAGACGATTTCTTCATAGCGTGTTTGTAACGTCTGAAATATTTAATGAAACCTGAAAAACATTTTTTATATAAACATGACTTCTAAATATGACACTTGTGAGCTTTGAGTAGACAATTTTTTAGTTTCGTTTGCAGGAGTCTGTAGGTATGGCAGAATTAGAAGGAAATGGGTCATTTTAACAAATTAGATACAAGGAAATACTTTCTGTTGCAAAATAAACGCAAGTTTCTGTTTTCAATATTTATTCTTCTGTAAAACATTGGTTTAAACTACAGCGACAATTGTGCATCATTTCTGAATATATTTGCTGTATTTAAGCTCTACAATCGCCGCTTAGCATTCTGAGTAAACAGAACAGGGGCGGAGCTTGTTTGAGCTGTTTTCCATCGCCGTCGCAAAGACTCTTTACGGCCGGGAGTTAACTTGACGCTTTCAATAGTTTTCACTGAGGAGGCCCCTCGATCCAGCGTCTCGTTCCACGCAGCCCTTCGTTGCCATGACAACCACCCTGATCGCTCTCGGCGACCTACTGCGTCCTCGTGGGCGGAGGGGTGAATGCCCTCGCGGGGTCACGGGGTCAGTGGGTCGGGAGCTTCTATCTGGGTCACGAGGGATGAGAGTCTCGGCTCGGCGTTTCAGCATATCGCGAGCGATGGAGGCTCGGTCCGCCATGAGAAACGTGTGCGTAACGAACTTGTACGTACTACAATGAAAACAGCTATTCTTTATGGCACTACCAATGGTTATATCATTAGGGCCATGTATTTTCCGCGAAAAGATTTATTTATGCTCATGCTATAATTCAATATCATGCATCCACACCCACAGATTCCTTCGGTTATTGACCGCGCGTCTACGTGAGAAGACATATTCTCATTTGACTGGCCCAATCAGAATAAAGTACTCCGATGCTGAACGTCCATATTTCGCGGGCAGGCACTTGAGACAAGTTGCATTTAAAACCATCTAACTACGAAAAAGCGTATGAACTAAAGTTTTTTGAAATGCAACTGGTCTTGAAATATTTTCGCGAAAAGCACGTGCCCCTAAGGTTATCGTGTACGTACACCATGAAAAAAAGATTTTGTTCAATAAAACAAAGCTCATTTGTTGCAAACAAATTAACCATTTGAGGAGTAAGCACGCTCTTACTCGGAGCTGCGTATATATGGAATCTTCTTTACTATTGAAGGTAAAACTAACTCATTCATAGTTTTACTGTTTCGGTGGACTTCATCGCAGTCTAAAAAATCAAGACTAGTGAACTGTTTTCTTTGTTAGAATAAAACAGTTCCTTTCAATGAATTCTCAAATGAACACGATGGATTGCAAAATCAGTTACATCTACCGTGACACATTAATTGGTACACAGTCAACACGCGATATTATAGACCAACGGCCAGCCAACTATATACGTTGCAGATTATAGTAAGCGTGTCCGATGTAGCCAGGACCAGTAGGACGATGGTAAGTAGAAAACCTGAAACAACCGTAACTGATATTGCTGTAGTGGATAATGTAAGCAGCTCAGTTCAATCTTATCTTCAGCGCGAGTTAATTTGTGCCGTCCTCAAAAGTTTAAATGTTTGTATAGGTGCAATGAAATATTTTTCTTTGAAACCAATTTATATGGTTTTTATAATTTGGTTGCCCCAAACTGTAAGCTTTTGTTGGTGCATCTAGAGAGTTGTCTGGCTCTTCGTCCATTAAAGAGTTGTGGTTATTATTAAAAAAAATGGTGCAGGCTCAAATGCGATTCGAAACCGAATCGTTTGTTCGCGAGTACTGTGCCCTAGCAACCTCATCTAAAGTTGGCCAGTACTTTGAATGCGTATGTTTAAAAATGACAACGAAAGAATTTAGTGTTTACCACAAAAATATTGTGACGTGAATTCCTAAAAAATGTTTTGTAACTGCCACAATATATTTTTTTTTCTGTGCGGCATCCGGTTAATGTGATCTATATTCGTGTCTTGGGGCCGACTTGAGTCTGAATTTTCTCACGCGGTAAATCGGAAACGTCGAGTTCTTTGCCAATGGTCATAAGGCTTTCTCAGGGTACTCCCAACACCTCCCTGCCAATGCATTCCACATCTACTTTAGTGGAGGTTGTCGTTTCACGTCATGAATCTGTTAAGCATCAAATTATTTGCCTCAAAATTATTAAATTTCCTGCCAAGTTCTTGCACAGCTTAGAATTTACGCTTTCAGTTAATGTAAAATGTCAGCAACGGATTTTTAATCTACGTGCACCTCACCCATATTGTGTTCAAAATAAAATAAAATTTATTACGTTATTATGACCACTTCTAATATGGCAACCGACAATTTTTAGCACCCTGAACAACTAACTGCCGGTTGTCCGCCTCAGAGACTATTAACGTCTGCCATGTCGTTAATGTTTTCATTATTTTTCATATCATAATTGTCTAATAAAATATACAAAAACGTTTGAGAAGGTTCGAAGTGAACAGTTTTTAATGTTAACATTACCTGATTTTAAGGGAAGTCCATGCCGAAATGAACATTTCTGTGTAGTACAAATATTATTCATCAAATTGAAATATGAAAAAAAAAGTTGTGTATGAAATATATTAATTATAAAATGTATACGAAGCTCAAGGAGTATAATAAAATTGAAACGACCACATATCATGAAACTCCTCTCAGAAACTCATGGGAAATATCGTGCAAGAAATCTTTCTTTAGGGGCTATTATTTTACTGTTTTAGGTAGTTACCAAGCTAATATAATGTTTGCTAATGTATCACACGGGGAGAAGATCAGTGTGAATATATTGCTCCGTGTCGCTGATTTGCATCGCGTGAGCGAGCGAAGAGAATGTGAAGGACAGAGTAGTGATTTGATAGCGGTCGGCGAGTCACGAAGGAATTCTTGAATGATAGGCGAGCGTAACGCTTTATAAGTTACAAAACCGGGCCGCTACGGTATGCCAATGGCGAATCGCATACCCTTGACCTCCAGTAGAATGAATTTCAGTTTTTATCAGAAGGAATTTTCTGATTTGTCGTCCTTGCTTCTCTCCCAGCGTGACTCGGGGTCCGGGGAATGTTCCAGATCTTGGCCACCGATACTATTTAAGATGCGACGTTCCTCTGAGCGCGGAGTTTATAAGAGTCAGGAGTTCGGGCGATTGTGCGACCTTAAGCCATAGACGACGAGCCATAAGAGCAACGAGTGGCGACGGAAGTGACAAGCAGGAGTAAAATCTGATACTGCGAGCATCAGTGAAGTGAAGAGTGCTGCTAGCAGGCGGGGTTACTGAACTGGATGCGTGAGTTTAAGGCAGTTAGAAAGATAGCACCAGACATACTATACATGCGTTCATGACGAGTGTTAGTTAGACTATAAAAAAAGAGACGTTGAGTAAAACTTCTATTATAGTTGAGTTAGACATTAAATATTGTGCTCAATATGAAATAAAAAGGGTAAAAATGGATATTTACTATGGTAAATTATATGTGTGTGAATAAATTAAAAATCAAATCTATATCTTTAATTTTTATTAAGTTCTCCATATCCCACGAACTGAGAACTTGGTGTCTTGTACCATTAACTTTATATATATTTTCGTAATTGAATTAACGTTAACAATGTTTTATGGTGGAAGACTTGAAGTGGGTTAGTCATGAACAGATAATTGAAACATGTTTGAATCACAAATACTTAACACAATTACACACAAATAAAAACATTATCCGTAAAGGGCTCGGTGAAGTGTGCCGGCAAAGGGGATTATTCAGGTGTGAAGTTACGTAGTGCATAAAGTAGTACTCAATCAAATTAACGTGCTGTGCACTGTGTGTAGTTATTTTCAAAGTTTCCCGCGCAGTACAAAGTTTTAAATTATTTGAAACATAGCATAATTAAGTTCGTATAAACTTTTCGTTCATTAATAAATATTTTCTTTAAAAAAACGACGTGAATTAATATTTTTTTAGAAACAACTTTAAAATTAAATAAAATATTATTCATAATTTTCACACAAGTTATAAAAGTTGTTCTCTTATTTATTAAAGGTAGAGGATTAGTGGCTATGTTAAAAAAGAAAACAAGCGCGAAATATTGTACGGAATATCTTTCAGACCCAACTTAATAAGATATGTAATAATGGACAAATAGAGACCCTATTTTTTATATTTACAATATACTTTATCATTTTCTTTTNACCTTTCAGACCCAACTTAATAAGATATGTAATAATGGACAAATAGAGACCCTATTTTTATATTTACAATATACTTTATCATTTTCTTTTCGAATTTATGAAAGCAATAAGGACGTATTTAGGACAGTGGCTGGATTTTACTTTACTGGACCGTGACTTAATTGGCAATCATATTAATATCATGACAGTTCGTATTGAACGTACTCAGTTACACTGCAGTGCCCGNACGTAGTGCATAAAGTAGTACTCAATCAAATTAACGTGCTGTGCACTGTGTGTAGTTATTTTCAAAGTTTCCCGCGTAGTACAAAGTTTTAAATTATTTAAAACATAGCATAATTAAGTTCGTATAAACTTTTCGTACATTAATAAATATTTTATTTAAAAAAACGACGTGAATTAATATTTTTTTAGAAACAACTTTAAAATTAAATAAAATATTATTCATAATTTTCACACAAGTTATAAAAGTTGTTCTCTTATTTATTAAAGATAGAGGATTAGTGGCTATGTTAAAAAAGAAAACAAGCGCGAAATATTGTACGGAATATCTTTCAGACCCAACTTAATAAGATATGTAATAATGGACAAATAGAGACCCTATTTTTTATATTTACAATATACTTTATCATTTTCTTTTCGAATTTATGAAAGCAATAAGGACGTATTTAGGACAGTGGCTGGATTTTACTTTACTGGGCCGTGACTTAATTGGCAATCATATTAATATCATGACAGTTCGTATTGAACGTACTCAGTTACACTGCAGTGCCCGCAATTTCAAAATTTCTGCCACGATATGCAAATTTCAACGTAATGGAAAATAGCCATTTGGAGTCGAAGAATTAATGCCTCAAGCTGAAGTACAAAAAATTACCGCTTGGTTCCCAACGTTGAAATAAAAAACATTTCGTTGCAGCCCATATTCCTCGCCAAACCACGCGAAGAAGATGCAGAGCTGTAACGATTTTGCTGTCAGCCAACGATCGATATAATTGTAGAGATCGCTCGATCCTTTCTCCGAAAAAAAAAATCATTATACTTTTATTAGGGGATAGCAAGGACACTGTAATTCGCGTGCTGACCTCGATTTTTGTCAACTTCGGCATTCTACAAATCACCGTCGTGACTAAGCCAACATCAGCCCCCACCTCCTGAAAACCTTCCTTCGTTCCATTTAATTTTGTTCCCTGAAACCACCGAAGTTTCATTTCTTTATTTTTTCTACACAACGTTATCACCGGCATACCTATAATGTTTACATTTGTGTTAAGCCTGCTGAATGCACTGCGTGCACCGAGTGTGTACAGTACCGAGCGAGCACCAGCTTACCTTGCAACACTTCACCACACGCTCCTGGGTGCTGGAACAATATTTATGTATTAAGGAGATGTAGTACGAGGGAGTTGTATTCAGATTCTGTTAGCAATTTTTGTGGATTGGTCAACATCTCCTCGATAACGGGGTCGAGACGGAAAGAATGGCTAAGAGAATCGTTAACAGGGTTGAAATGGGTCATTGCCTGTATTGAGGAAGAACTTTCCTAACTGGGAAAGACTTCGGGGAACTACTAAATACACGAAATCAGAATAGGTGGACCCAAAATCGAACCCAGGTTCTGACTAATGCGAGTTCTGTGTGCTGCCACTGCACCAAGAGTATCAATTGGGGCCAATAACACCAAGCAAGATTTTGTTGTGGCCATTTGAGGGTACATTTGTATTTGTACATTTAATGCCTTCAGTACATGTCATTTTTTCACTACAGGGAATATAATTCTATCAATTTAACAACTTCGCTATTAAGATGATTCATGCAAAGGTATAAATATACTACAAAACATTCATGACACTCTTAATAAAATTTTGCTTCTACCATGAAAACCGATTATAGAACTGTTTTGTGCACTTTCGTCTGCCAATTTTCCCGAGCTTGAGCTATTGTGAGCTTAAATATACTTTGACATGTAAAACCATCTTCCTCCCTCCCAGTGCTATGGATAACCACAAGGCATGAAATTTAAAGACTTACGGTGTTAATAGACTTCACTTAAAATTAGACATAAATAACATACCGATAGGGAAAAATTTACACGCTGATTACTGCCTCGAGATTGTCCTAGAATGAGCTCAAATGAAGCAATCTGTATAAATTAAGCACAAGGTTTCTTCAACTCTAACATCTTCGCACAATCTCCCACCACAACAATAATGATGCCATGGTATAATTTTACGAAAATGTGCAGTTTATAAACAGAAACATAATCCTAGCGAATAAAAATACAAAATATGAAACATCTACGTATATCATACAGCTTCAGGTTTTGGGAACGAACAATGCCGAGACTACACAAAGATTTAATCGCCTCTATAACCATAGAAGTTTCGTTTCTGCGGCAGTTAGGATACCCTCGCCAACCAGACACATTTCTTCAAACATCAACAATAGCGTCACGCATCTGTAACAGTTAGAAAAAAATAAGATACTCGAACATTGCTATAAAATGTTCAAGTTACGTATGCCGCATTTGCAGAAATAACATATTTATACCTACTCTTGTCACAAAAAGCTCGCAGGTGAATACTAAAAGTCATATACACTTTAAGACTTATAGAGACCTATTGAATTCGCGTTATCTTTCGGTGACATGATAGACTCCATTGCCTTATAATCAAGTGAGCACAGATCGTGTTTTCATTGACCGCTGCACTCTAATCAACGTACGTGTCTGCTTGATCTCCTCAAAAGAGATTGGCCACTCCAGTGAACGTATATTATATGCTCAAGAGTTCTCCGAGGCGCGCCAAGCACATTTTTGGCCAATGGCTGAAATTGGTCAAACGCACAGTAACTTGGAGTTCAGTCTGACCGTAAATAATAACGCGAATTTTGAAAACCTTTACTTATTGATTCATTTTAAAAACTCGCTCCAAAATAAATCATGCCAAATTTTATATATTTATTACTTACACGTAGTAAAACACCCGTATGTCGCAAATTGAGGATTTTTTATCATACGTTTTCAAAACCCGAAGTACAGAAAAATCAACTAGAAAAATCACGTAATGGTTTTGTGTACTCAGGAAAAGTTGTGTAAGTCCGTTATTGAAAATGCTGTCTGTCCGTAATTTTACGGCTGGTTCTGGAGAAATCTGAACCAACAATTTTCGGTAAAATATTTTTTACAGTGTACTTAAAAAGAGCCATTTTGGCTTCCGTTAATATATGCAGATGTGAGAAGGATCTGTTTTCAGATGTAAATTTAAAGAGTTTTTAATTAACTACAATTAATATATATTAAAATCATTATGTAGTATAGATTTATCGCCAGACTATTACTTGAAGAATTTTTTGTCAACAAATATACTTAGTTTGCAACTAAAAAATTATTTTTCTAAGTTTGAAAACAACTGATTACAGCAGACTTTAGTGGCGAAATTGGTTGGAGCAGCAGTATTTTATGTGAAGAGTTATGGGTACGAACCTCTAGTAAGGTAAATGCCTGTGTGCGGTCTTAAGATTTGACTAGTCTTAGAGCATTAATTAGGGTCACTTTCTGGAAACGCGGGGGGGGGGGNGGGGGGGGGGAGAGATTTTATTATTCGTTGGTACTACAGCACTCTAGTTTAAAAAAACTAATGAAATATCATATTTTATAAAGCATTGCAACTTGGCATATTTTCTAAAGAAGGTCGGGAACCGGAGGGCAGGTGAAGTTGAGAAAGGCACGTGACTTGGCCCGTTCTCTCCATAAGGGCAAATACTGCCACGGATCGTATTTCATGCGCTTTATTCCTGCCAATTTTCCACCGACACGCCTGGCATAGGAGGCGGGTCGAGCAATTCATGCGACACCTGGTAGAATTCCACACACATGTTGCTAGCATCAGAAAGTTGGCGGGCGATTTTTTGGAAGAGGGTGGAGGGGGGAGGGCTATAAACGTGAAGAGCCAATCTTTTCACTTCATGAGATTTGTTCACGGTTATTTAAGCACTTTTAAAATCAACCGTTGAAAAATATTACTGTCCCTATCTACATGTATTCTAGCGGGTACACTGGGTGACATGCGTCTCGTAAAGTTGGTGACGACGAANTTCATGCGACACCTGGTAGAATTCCACACACATGTTGCTAGCATCAGAAAGTTGGCGGGCGATTTTTTGGAAGAGGTTGGAGGGGGGGAGGGCTATAAACGTGAAGAGCCAATCTTTTCACTTCATGAGATTTGTTCACGGTTATTTAAGCACTTTTAAAATCAACCGTTGAAAAAATTACTGTCCCTATCTACATGTATTCTAGCGGGTACACTGGGTGACATGCGTCTCGTAAAGTTGGTGACGACGAAGNATTACTGTCCCTATCTACATGTATTCTAGCGGGTACACTGGGTGACATGCGTCTCGTAAAGTTGGTGACGACGAAGGGAAAGTAGTTCCATGTCTTAATGTTGAATTAAACGTGTCAGGTTAACATTTGCGAATACTGAAATGAGTTCTATTATTGTAAGATTTTTAACTCACACAAGTGTAAAAAAATTGTAAAATATTTTTTTTTGTAACAATTTAACAGTTTCTCTTGTATGGGGCATGAATAAAGTGCTGAGTCCCATGGCAATGTTAATTTTACTTATGGCGGAAGAATACACAGTGTGCACACAATTAGATCTCAAGCATTGCTTCCAAGAGTGCTAAGTTTACCGTGAAAAACCTATAACAGAGTTTCTTATTGTATTATATCTAGTAGTAAAAGTCTCTAAGTAACTGAAAATTACAATTTTATTTGTAAGAGTGGGGGGAGGCATTGTGCATTTCAAAGTCTGCTGTGGTTTTTTATAATGTGAGTGTAACATCTTGTATATTCGTTAGTACAAAACAGTTAATATCAAGAAGTAATAATAATAATTAGTTTCTACCTACAGAGGGTCCACATTTGCCACAAGTTTTGTTCCGCAGTTATTCGATAGATTAATACTTTTAGAACCACAATAAAGTATGAGTTTACAGTAAGGTTCCGTATTTTTCTAGCATGCGCCTCTTAAATACGACCCTGAGAGTGCAAGCGAAATATTGTGTTGCTTAGGTAAGAAGCAAAGTGATTTAAATATCTTCGTGCAGTTCACATGACTGCCGATTAGTTTCTTAGCTGAGGCGAGGTATACTGACTTTTTTGAATTATAAACACTTATTTCATGCCAATTTTATAATAGCTATCAAAAATGGCTAAAAGATAGACAGAAATCGATAATTGTTTTATATAAATCTAAATGCAATTCATTCAGAGAAGTTTCATTATTCAAATTTTTTTAGATGATTACATAAAATTTTTGTATTGTGTAGTTTTGAATCAGTAAAACGTTTACTTTTTAATGTTCCGCACTTCACGTAAAAGCTTAAATCTCAGGATTTTGTGCCAGGCAAGTAAAGTAAACAGTAAACGTATTTGAAATGAATGGATTAATGAATTTTACGACATATTTCCTAAATGCCATTCTGCAAAACTTCAAGATTATTCAAGCATAAAAATATGAATGGATTAATGAATTTTACGACATATTTCCTAAATGCCATTCTGCAAAACTTCAAGATTATTCAAGCATAAAAATACGAATGTGGTTAATGAATAAAAATTTTTTAAAACTTAAACAAGAAAAAATTTTTTTTATTAAAATCTTCAGCACTTAACATTTCTCTAACTACAAGTAATACTCTGGATTTTTTTTTTTAAAGATGTGTTCGTCACATACGCTATATAATTGTGTATGCTAGTTTAAGTAATTTAGTTTTTTGCTTTCATCAATTAATAGCCTATTTTTGGTAGAAAACAAAAGTGTTTGCAAATTATATAAACATAACATCTAGACAAAGGAGATGCTCCCACCATATTTGTTTCCATATATTGGGCGCTACTGTCTAGACTACACCTCAGTTAGCAAAGAACGCTTCGTTATTCATTTTAAAATAACAGTTTTTATAGGATATAAACAGCGTTAAAGTAAATACAAAATTTATTTTATCCCACATCATTTTTACTAAATAATTTCGTTGCGGCCATACATTTTTGTCAGAGCATTTACCTTCTGAATTACCTGGGACAGGAACGGTGTCGTACTTCGCAGTGCGAGTTAGCTGGGCCAACCCTTGTTTTTTTTTTCGCCAGTGACGGAACCTCATCANCGCAGTGCGAGTTAGCTGGGCCAACCCTTGTTTTTTTTTTCGCCAGTGACGGAACCTCATCAGAGTGTCTGATGGCGTTCTTATTTGTAACACGGGAAGGGTCCAAGTAAAGGTTGTCGGTGAGGGGAAGACAGGGGCAGAGAGACGGATGTTGTAGGCGGCGCAGAATGAAAGAGGAAGGTGTACGCGGGCGCCGGCTTCTCCCAGNACCGCAGTCGTGCGCACTCAGTGTAATAGGATTTTGCATTATAACTATTTCTTAGTAGGCATTACCAACATACCAAATTTATCTCTGCTTTATAACATTGTTTATAAAAAAAATATTATAATTTATATATAAAATATTACTAAACGTTCAGTTTAACAAAAAGTAAGTTTATTTATTGTTAAGAGAGGTATAATGCGCTTGTCATTCATGACATTCTTAGGAAAGATCCGAACACATTATACACAGGCTGATTTCCCAAAGGTTTGATTAAAGCAGTGTGAATAAACCGCGAATAGACTATATTAATATTACAGTAGACAAGTACAGTGACTAAAGATAGACTAAAGATAAGGTAGACCTATCTGGCTGGCTGCTGTTACGAATTTAGTTTTTAAGCCATTTGTACGTGAAAGTGTCTAGGAGTGTAGCTAAATAATTAGTCATGATTCGGTAGAGCACAACAGTATAAGATGATGTTTATTACACATAAGGATTTTACAATAACTATTTAAATGACATATATCGGGGGAGCTTAAATTGAATAGCAAGATACTTATCAGTTATGTTAAGATTTCATACCTCACGCCATTGTGTTATATCTAAATGGAAAGTCGTCACCTTGTTCATGTTGCCGGAGGTTGATGCGGTTATCGACGGCCGGACACACCCAACTTCAGTGGTCTTANGATGCGGTTATCGACGGCCGGACACACCCAACTTCAGTGGTCTTATCTCTGGTCGGGTCGACGACAATAGACGCTGCTCCCGGTGTTACGCTGGCCTATATCGGTTGCGTTGTTTAATATTTCGGCCCCGTTTACTGGTCGATGGAGGGGATTTCTGCAACTGTCTTCGCAATGTGGTGTTGCTATCATGCTCGTGTCCTGGTTAAATTTTTTTGAAGGTGTGATCAGGCAGGCTGTTCAGCTAAGGACTGATCACATCATAACATTGCGCACAACCAATCTCCGTGTCCTAATATTGAACTGCTTTTCTGCCAACACGTTCAGCAAAAACGGCATATATTGGATTTGAGGTAAGATTACTATTTAGTAAACAAGTGCTTTGAGATATTTGTATACTTCCTCTAACCAATTTGTAATGCAGTTTGGTTAAATTCAAATTGGTAGAAGTTTTTAATTTTTATAATAGTGCTTGTCATTTAAAAATTTAAGAAATAAACACACATGTTCATTATTGTTGACCCTGTGACTTTGACAGTCTTGTATGTTTGGGATAGGTCAATTTTGAGTACATGCGCAGAAGAANCATTATTGTTGACCCTGTGACTTTGACAGTCTTGTATGTTTGGGATAGGTCAATTTTGAGTACATGCGCAGAAGAAGAATAAGCGGTCTACCTCATCTTCAGTCTATGGAACGAAATCGCGTTGCGGTTCCTTTGATGTTTCCGTGCGCATTCTCTGATTGGCTACTCCAGAACTTGGGAACAGGCCTTGTGTCTGACTGGTTACTGACTTCTGCTCAAGGCTCCTTAGTGGCTGGGCTGACGGCTGGCGGGTAGGTTCCCAGGCGCTGATTGGCGAACGGCGTTCCGACGTTTCGCTGGCCAGTGGCGCCATTGTGCTTGCGTGTACGGCTGGTATTTCTCATTTAGCACATTTAAATTTCACAAATGCCTTCAAATTTTGTCTCCAAATATTATACACGCATTGTCTGACCATTGTGATACAGCAAGAATGTATTGATAGTATGTGTAAAAATTATGTTTCACTAATAACGCCATAAAATACCTCAGAAATGTTCACAATTTGTGCTTGTTCTGCGACGTAATTTATAATATCCGATAGATTTAGTTGCAGATTAAAAATAAGTTACCCTAAAAATTTAAATAAATTATAAACCAGTAATCCAACACGGCGCGTGAGGATGAACCTTCATGAACGGAAACGGAAATGTGATCATGAATGACGAGACAAGGNAGTAATCCAACACGGCGCGTGAGGATGAACCTTCATGAACGGAAACGGAAATGTGATCATGAATGACGAGACAAGGACTTAAGCTACGCAANAAATAAGTTACCCTAAAAATTTAAATAAATTATAAACCAGTAATCCAACACGGCGCGTGAGGATGAACCTTCATGAACGGAAACGGAAATGTGATCATGAATGACGAGACAAGGACTTAAGCTACGCAAATACATAACATGCATCGTTTCCTTGTTTGCCATCGCTTCGGAAACGAACAATGCCGAGTCCAGGAAAAGCTTTCTACGTCAATGTAACCAGAAAATTATAGTTTCTGCGGCTGTTGGGATATTCACGCCACGTAGACCTATTCCTTCGAACATCAAAAAGTAGCATCAGACGCCTAAAACAGCGACACTCTAAACACTCTATTATTACTATAAACTAGAATGTTGCGTAAGTTAGAACACTTTTATAGAAATAACAAGCAGTGTCCTAATGAATTCGTAGGAGAGTGGGCCGTCGCTGCTATCGATTGAATGATCTTCCGATCTCTGACGAGTAGTTGGCTACATGCCGACTTACGATGCGAGGGTTTCCATTTTCGAGTCCCAGGTAAGGTATGTGTTTACGTCTATATGAAAATGCCAACGAACATTGTGTGACATCGAACACGTATACTCCATTTAAGAAAAAAATTTAAAAAGTGGTAAGTGTTGTTATTAACAGAGTTTTGTTTTGTTGAAATATAATTCCAAAATAAAACGTTTTAGTATATAGTTTATAAAATTGGTTTTTATACACAATTACACACGAACATTAAATTTTTTCGTTATCTCTTTTTTAAAACCGGAAATCATAAAAATTAACCGGCACATTTATGGAACAGTTGCGTGAATTCCTGGTAAGCTATATGCATTTAACGAAAGACCGTTACTACAAAACAACGTGTCAGTATTTTTACAAGGAGTTCTAGAGAATTTTGTTTTTAAGAACACGCATGTAGCCTAATTTTAGGTCGTGTAACGTGTTGCAGAATGGGCTTAGTCGAATGTCAAAATGTAACCAATTTGAGGTTCGGTTTATTAACCTCTTTTATTCGTACCTTAGATAGTAGTGCAATACATTTGTTTTATGTTTTTCCCAATAAAAGGCACCTATAACATTCCTGCCTTTCTGCTAAAAAATGTTATCATTAGGATACTATGCTTATTTCTCAGGAAGTAAGTTCCCACAGTACGGTTACATGATATGTCCAAAATGTTTCGAAAAACACATGCATTTCATATTTGAAGTGTCGAATTAACAATGGGTGACTAAGTTATTAAGAAACGAGTCTTAAGTATTTGCATTAATAATATGACTTATAATTATTTTATTATGCAATTTGTCTTGTTTGGAGCGTAGATTAAGGCCACTGACACGATGTGACAATGATCGCTCACAGGATTCATGTTATATTTGAATGAAGTGTTCACTAAAGTGCACAAATGCCTCTTAGAGCCAATACATTGTGTATGAAGGTCAGAAGCTTAGGTCCAGATACGGTCGTAAGCAATCGTAGAGACTTAAAAAATTCGCACACATAGTTGTAACATCCATTACAGAACACGTGTGTTATGCCACGCCGTATCAAAACAAATAGCGAATGGAAGTAATGCAACATTTAATATATTGGCCTATTTTTATGAACGTTGTTTCTCACAGATCTTAATTAAAACAAGGAGTAATAAAAAACAAAACAAATTTGTTAAACATCAATTTTCTTAACCAATTCAGCAAAAACATTTCAAAATTATGTTTTTATATACCATTAGGTACTCAGTCATTATATTATTACGAACAATGGCATTTAAATTTATACACTTGTATATTCGTAGTGGACAAAGTATTAGACGTTCTCTGTAAGATTATTCAAAATAATATATTTTTCACTTTGTGAAAAACAAATTATACAAATCATACTTTATTTATAATAATAATAGGTAGTTTTTCATTAATTTTAAACACAAAATTACAGTATACACAATTGGCAGTAATTTTGTTTTTTGTAGTCGAATTTCCGAACGCATGCAGCCGACTTGCTGGTCTGTAGGTTGGCACAACTGCTCCAGGAGTAAGGGAAAGTGAGACGGATTCGTGGGCAACTCGACCAAGCCAGTTGTGCATGCGGAAAATATGTTAATTACACCACGTCACACCCTTCCCTCTTCTCTTACCTACCCCTTCTACCTCCAGGACAAGATAAAGCGCTTTGATATGAAATTATATTTTAGGCTAGGGACCAAGGAAGGTTTATGCGTAATAAATACGTAGACGAGGGAAGTGTTATGTTTGATAAACTGAAGTTATTTATTAAGACTGGACAAGCCTTTAACTGAATTATTCTAAATTACAATACATGTAAACTACTGGCGAGGGAGGTCCTAATCAGTTGCAATATATGACTGACCTGAGTGGCATCGTTGGCAAAGGCTGAATATTGTGACGGGAAGCGGCTAGTGGCACACCAAACTGCATCTTGAGGGTCCACATAATGACTCCATACAAAGTGCTGCCAAGCGTTATATAGTATCTTGGTGGCGTAATTGACCGAGCCGTCGGGAGGGGAGATCCGCCTGCAATTCGGTGCTATGTTTTACAAACTATGTCGTGTCTTGGACTCTTCGCCTGGCCTGGTTACGGACGCGTCACTGTAGTTTGCTGGGCTTGTCGACATTTACTGAACCATAACGGCTCGGCTGCGGGTGTCAGGTGTCGCTGTGACAATAAACTGTGCACCAGCGTTGGGTGACTCGCGTCGGCGTGTTAATGCTTCCGTAAAGTGAAGAGTGAGTGAGTGAAGAGATTTGGGCAGTTTTTAACGGCGAGGTCTTGAGAGTCGATGAGGGTGATTGAGGTGAGTATGGAGCAGCGCCAGAATGAAAGGGCTTGGAAAACGGGAAATCCCAGAGGAAACCCGCCGACCAGCAGCATTTTCCGGCACAATTCCCTATTGCGAAAATCCGGAGTGACTCGGCTGGAGATTGAACCTGGTACGTTTTTTGTGGGAGGCGAGCAGTCTCTCAGCCACCATGGCCTCTTCAACATACGTAAAATTAACGTTGCCATGGTCCTGATCACTTTCCAGTTTCCCCCGCACTGCTCTTTACCCACT
>NQII01002245.1:18109-118292 GCA_002778355.1 Clitarchus hookeri | reverse complement strand
TATGAAGAGGGGGGAGGGGGGGAAAGGCTAACCACTCAGCCAGCGCTCAGCCGCCGTGCCATTCTGATATGGGCGCAACAGTTCAGAGAATGGATACGCCCACATCAAATTAACCGCCACGCCTTTTCTAGTCTGTACACTTACCTACTCACTGGCTATACACTCGGATCGCTAGACTATTGGTTCAGATTGCCAGTGAGCCCCCCTCAACGTTGACTCAAGAACCCGTCTGGCCATACGTAAGCATTGCGGGGGGGTCCATTGCGATATGTGTTCGCGGGGAGCTGAATTTCTCAAAAGTTAGATCTGTATTGGTAAGATATTTTTAAACTCGATGTAAGCCAACTGATATATCGGCAAATGTCGCTTTGTACTATTCTACTTGTCCTTAAAGAATTTGCTTAAGAAGACCCTAAATATTACGTTTGACGATAAAAAGGCTTTTGTGATTATATTTAATAGGATATATGTCAAAAGTGCCAGCTGTAAATATATGTATATACACATATAATGTTTTACCAATTATTGAAAAATAATATATTCCCAGAACTTTTATTTACTGAGATGTGCGTATACGCACAAACACTGATTTTCCAGAAAATAGTCCGAAGTGTTACTTATTTCGTGTGGAAACAGACTGTGTACACATAAAATAGTTTATTTTTAAAAACAAGTTTGTGATAAATACATTGCAAGCAAGTTCGCGCGCCAAGTAGAGAGTCGTCTAATGTTAAGTTAGAAAAATATATAATTTTGGCTTCTCTAACAAAGAATTTTTTATGTTTAGGACCGTATTTCTGTAATTACTCATGCTCTCTTACAGCTAGGTTTATTTTGTGGCTAATTTTAAAGGCAGCAGTTTTTTTATGAAGCCAATGCATAATCTGAACAACGAATGCCATTGTTTATGTGCAATGAACTTTACTTATCAGATGTATTTACATTCTCTGTATTGTTTAGGGCTTAACCCGGTTAACTGTTCTTGTTGAAGTTTTAAACTGTAACTCTCACGGAAGAAAGTACACGTTTTCGAATTACGACGGGTGTAAATATATTATTTAAAGTAAACACTAAAAAAATATTTTCTTTGGAAAAACGTAACGCATATATCTATAACGTGCATGAAGCAGAAAACAACCGATGCATTTTAGTAGTTGTACGAGTGGAACTTATGTAAATAAAAAATGGCGCTTGAGTTAACAGTAATTTCAGCAGTGAAAACAAGTGCTGTGTGGATAGCAACACCAACACGATTGGAGGGATTCTGAAAAAAAGTTCGTAGGTGGCTGCGATAAGTACATTATGATAGAGGATGCTCAATGATGGAGCTACAACGGGAAATATGTACTTAGCTCTTCCGGGGAATCCAACCCGATTCACCGATATAGTGCCAATGTTCATGACGAACATAAGGAAAATTAATAGAATTGACATGTATCGTGCGTCCTAGAGCAGGAGTAGCCAAACGCGAAACAGGCGAGGGCAAGCAGTATGTGCCCATCTTCCCAGAAACTGCACAGGAACGTGATCCCAAGCATAGCAACGAATAGTTCCAAGGTCGAAGAGGAGGGAACACTTCAAAAAAATCCACTGACCAATAGCGACGCCATCCATGTTCCACGTATGCAAAACTTCAGGTGTGAGCCCACCCAGGTTTCGAACCCGAACCCCGCTGGAGTGAGACATTGCTTCGGCAAGTTCAAAGAGCAAACGGCTGCATTCCAGCTTCCGGCTGAAAACGTTCAAATGAGCGACTGTTTTTGATCAGTGCTTGCGAAATCATCTCCGGTAAGATTGTCTAACTATGTTTATGAAACATTGTGACACACATCGGCAGTATATTCCTAACGAAAATTTATGACCAAAATGCAACACTTTTCTCGTCAAGTGATTACCAAGGGAGCTGTGATTCCCTAAAAAATCCTCATTTAAATTTCTGTAATCTGGATTGTGATTTGCCTACCTAGTCTGCAACACACGTTCTGTTTTGAATGTTCGACACTAATTGTCTCACAAACGGTTCACCTGAGAGTGTTCCGAAAAAAAACATAATTTGTTCATTTAGATGTGCTGATTCACAATGTGTCTTTAAAAATTGCTTATAGCCCAGTGTTACAAAGTTTAACGCAAACATAGGGTACCAGCAGCCATTTACAAAAGGAACAGGCATGATAATACCAACCGCGTTTTTGGAGATGTAAGATCTCCTTTATGCCAAACACCTTTCACCGGTTTGTTTCGTAATGACAAGTGGTTCCTGATATTTTCTACTAAACGCGTTTTAAAACTCAAATTTTGTGAGTGCATAGATCCCTTTATAAATACTGTAGGGGATAAGTTGTACATATATTTTAGTCTTACGTTTTCGTTTTTTCGTACGGAATCGCATGCCGAAGTTTGTCACCGTGTTTTAGAAACCCGTGGTATATATTTTACTCGCTCCGAAACAAATTCCTCTTTTTATCCGCCATTAGACTCCAACAACACGTCTATCCAATTAGTCCGGAGAGCAGTATCAGAGAGCAGGCGACCTCAGGCTCGAAAATGCACAGTGCATTCCAAACTACGCCAATAAAAATCGCCTAGCGAGCTGAAAATAAAGATAAAAACGTGACGCAAGTTAACCAGCAGGTTGTTATGTCAAAAGCGCGCTAGTGCACTCTACTGTCGCGGCGTTTCTGTTGGGATTCCGGTGCCAGTCTCGGAAATCCACTATCTAAAACACGACGCAAACAATGGCATGAGGTTTACAATGCACCGCTGCGTCACTGCCGCTCCGAGCTGGAATTCGTTAACACCAACACACGCAGTTTTAATTAAACTCCGTAACTGAAATTGCGCTCGTTTCAATAAGCACAACCAAAGCTGCGATATCCTCTTTTCAGGCTTCACCGCTTAATTATGCTCTAAATACTGGTTAGTTGAGAACTTTTTAAATTAACTTTGTAATAGATGTATGTATATTCGTCAGCGTTGCAACACATGCTTCACCGTAAACAGTTACTGGAATGTACAGCAAGCCGTCAATTAAGTTAAAAAAGTATTTTGTGGCTAAATCCTCATTACACGGGTAGTATTAAACCAGATGTTAACTCAGATCTGTTTTTTTTTTGTTTTTTGTTTTATATGCCCTGAAGTTATAATTTATGTTCCAAGAAATTTACTGCCAATATATTTTCACTTTAACTGGGGCAATCTTGGAATTTTTGTAATTAGGCACTCACGGATGTTATTTGTGTGTTTGGCTGATGGACGAGTGACGAAAAAAAGAACCAAGCAAGGTTGAACGACGAACCTGCTGTGAGGCTGTTAATCACCGCTTGCTTCAAATTAAGAAGTATTATTATTTTAATGTTTCCTTCAAACTCGAATTATTCGTTTGAAGTAAAACCATTAGACAAACTGCAAATTACTACATCATGATACGGAATTAGTCGCACCCTCAAAACCAGTATTACGCAGCAGGGGAATTCACAGTATGATCAGCAGAAATCACTTGTAAACCACTGAAACTGGTTCAGAACGAGATCGGAGGCTTCTGTTTTCTTCATTGCTAAAATTTTTTTCTATAGAAAATTACTAATTCGATACATTATGACGCAACAATATATGCAATTTGAGACTCTGCATCCGCAACGCTTGGCAGAACGTCAAAACATGCCACGAGAATATTTATAAGTATTAAAATAAAAAATAAAATATAAGTAATCAAATACCGTGCCATGCGGTTGAAGTTTTTCGAATATCGTGAATCTTCAACAGTTCTGTGAAGCTACATCAACGAATTCAGAAGCAAGAATTTTTTTTTTACATTTTAAGGAATTTCGGGATGTTTTGGGAAGAGAAGAGAAATTTTATGGCAAAAAGAAAATTTTCGAGGGAGGAAAAGAGAAACTTTGAATTGGCAGGCAGCCATCTTGTGGCTTCTACCATGATGGGGGAAGGCACCTGTATTCTACTCTAGCAATCATGCTCCAAAATCTGCTATTTGTAACTTATGATTTAATAAATGGAAGATTACGGTATAGTTTTGTCTCCAATATGTTTTGATTTTATTAAAACACTACAGGACAGTGTCTTAGTCACGAGGGTCCCTGAGTTTGCTTTGCTCTGCTGTGCAGACGTAATGTTAAAGGTTAAAAAAAAAATAATTCAACTCGTAAATAAAACGGGTTTAAATAGAGGAAACGAGAGCATAATTTCCATCTCCTCTGCAGTGTAATTTGAAAAATACCATCCACAAATCCAGGCCATATTGAAGCGGATTTGTCAATACATTATCTGCAGTTGTTGTTGGCTGAGAGATTTACTGCTAATTATTGGTTGAACTGATGTCACTACCCGAGATGATTTATGGCTGTCCGATATCATCCTTCATTACTGCACGACAAGAACTTTTGATGACGAGTTTGTGAGTTTGTATAACTTAGTTTCGTCCCTGCTTATAACGTTTTCAACTTGCGAAATTGTGGTGGAATGAAGGACATGGGGGTAAGTAAGCACGTAAAGATGGTTTAAATAAAGTATCACTGTTAAAGAGCATGTGAAATTAAAATTAATTTGGAAAAGTTGCGCTTTCAAGGANAATGGTTTAAATAAAGTATCACTGTTAAAGAGCATGTGAAATTAAAATTAATTTGGAAAAGTTGCGCTTTCAAGGAAGGCGAAATGTATTCAGTATGTAATTATCCTTCTAGGTGATTTATGATTCANCTGTTAAAGAGCATGTGAAATTAAAATTAATTTGGAAAAGTTGCGCTTTCAAGGAAGGCGAAATGTATTCAGTATGTAATTATCCTTCTAGGTGATTTATGATTCACAGTTTCTACGCACTGTAGTGCTAACCAGGGCGACACAAAGGAGTAAAACTAAATTTTTCAAAACATCTCCTAATGACATCATTCTCTTTTCAGCAGAGTATAAGTGTCTTTAAATGAACACGAGCTGTTTTGTTAAGGAAATATAATTTTAATATAAGAAACAACTGCGTGCCATACAAGAAGTATTATCAAACAATTATAAAAATAAGTGAAGGTTACCCCTGAATAATACTATCTTTTCTACCACTTTTTATAGCAAAATACTTTGCCTTGTACTGATTATTTTCAAACATACGTACAGCTATTTAAAATCCATAAAGAGGACAAACTCTATCCAGAAAAACTGTTACAAACATTATTGTCAAACTACCGAGGGACTCCCAAATGTTCCCTTTTCATTCCATGACCGGAAGCGTCTGATAATACTTATCTCAACATACGTAAAGTCCACGAGCTTCTTCTCAGCAAGCCTGCAGCTTACCCTGGCTTATATAGTACCAAAAATAAAACTCCCCTCCTCGATCAGGGGTTTAAAACGCGCACTGTGACACTAGCGCTGCTAAGCGGCGGGCTTGGGGACTGTTCGCCGCGCCATCAGTATAGCTCTATGCGTGGCTTGAAGACCCGACTTGACCGCTCACCAAGGCAGCGCAGCAAAACAACGTGGTGTTAACGCATCAAAAAGTAGGACATCTGCTGCACGTAGTTGCGTATCATTTCGCTAGAAGTTGCGGAAAGTACGGGCGTGGATCGTAAACGGTTTAGACGTGTTGCTAGGCGGGCTGTACGTAGCGGGCAGGCGGGAAATTCGACGGAAATGAGATGCCCCGTCTCACAGTAAAACTGCTAGTTTCTAAGAAAAACTACCTTATCGTTGTTGGTAAAAATATTCATAGCCTAATACATGTACAATTTACAAATAATACGTATTTTCACGCATTGTAAATAAACAAGAGATAACTACTCCAATATACTATAGTAGAAAGAAATTTCAGGTTAAACATTTAGAAACTGGTTCCTGGAAACCAATAAAAGCGTGCAATTTATTGAGAAACTCCATTTAGAGAATTACTTGGAAGTTAAACTAATTTTCAGTGGATTATAATTTTCCAGTCAGCAGCCGCAGTGCAGCTCAATAAACTTTAGAAATTGTAACTACGTAATAAATAGTAAAAGTTTCTAATACTTCTTAAATAAACCTTCGAATAAATTCCCTGCACGTTTACTACGTACATGTTAACGTATATAAGTCTGGCTTATGCTTAGTAGACTTTGCATGGATTCTTGTAAATTACTTATATTTTTAAGTGTTTTTACAAACGAGAAATATTTAAACCGGTGGCCAATTATATTAATTTGTAATAGTCGATATTAAGTTTATAAACACTGGAGTCACAATTCATGTAGAGTTGCATAATTTAATTATATTATGATTTCACTCTATGTATTGCTCAAAATAGGAATAAAAGTAATTAAGTATATTTATTCATTTACTATTACGTTTGATTAAATATACACACTATAGAGAAATATGAGACTTAGTGGAGTTTTCAAAATTTTTGATTTAATTTTCAAACATTTGTATCTCATATCTTGATTTGAAAAAGTTATAATGGCAAAAATGCTTTATTTCAGTATTTCATCTTGAATAATATCAATTTTTTTCTTTAAACTATTGAGCAGTTTTATTTAGTTTCCTTTTTAAAAGCAGTTTAACGCCTGTTGTTTTAACGCATCATTTATTTTGTACAATATTACCGAAAAGCATTTTGCGTAAAAATGTTACTGTCTTGCTTCCAGATGTATAACTTTTACATTTTAAACAAAGCGCATTTTCATAGCAGTCACGCATATTTTAA
Source organism: Clitarchus hookeri (assembly GCA_002778355.1). Classification (NCBI taxonomy): domain Eukaryota; kingdom Metazoa; phylum Arthropoda; class Insecta; order Phasmatodea; family Phasmatidae; genus Clitarchus; species Clitarchus hookeri. Next base: position 111,613 of record NQII01002245.1, on the reverse strand, counting down.
GACAGTACAGGATTTTATACTTTTTTCTTGAGAGTATATAAGAACTCGTAATAACCTACNGAAATCTCAAGAAATTTAGAGCGGGTTACTGAGGTAGAAAAATAATTTTATTAATGGTGAGGAAGAATAAAAAAAAATGTACTTTAACTCTCATTACATTTAAAAACTATTTTTCAATAAAATTTAATTTAATTTGATGCAAGTAAAATAGCTCGAAAGAAGACAAGTATCGCTAAGAACGAAAGGATCCATTTCCTACATTATCTTTCAGAAAGTGCCAAAAAGAAATTTATTTCTATCCGGCTTAACGAACTGTGATTTGTAAAATAGTTTTGAGGAAGTTGTTACACATTTGAGTAACTTAAAGAATACCGTTGTTTTGCTTCCGAAGGCAAGAGACTTCGTGTTTACAGTAGGCTCCGAAACGCACGAAGAACCATGCCGAAGAATGTTATAGTCATATTCGCAATGTCTTTACAATTTTCGAATCAAACCTTTGTAAATTCACCGCACGTATGGCGTTTTTGTTTGTGAGTCTTCAATATACCATTTATCACAAGAGTGTTTTAATTATGTTGACATAAATAATATATTATATTTACCTAAACGGAGCTTTTGCCTGTATTTTGTAGGCAACTTATAATATTTCACTTATTATTAAACGGATAGAAAAAGGTTTATATACCTAGTGAGAAGTATGCATTATATTATTAAACTGAGTTCTCACGAATGCGGGAAGGTTTTCCCATTGGTGTATTTTTCTGGACTTAGTTATGTTTTGTTTACATGATGCGGAGGAATATCCTTAAAGTATAACTTTATCAGGGTTTCAGTATAGTTGGTAGTAACCATAAATCCACTATAGCTAACCATCACTTATTCGGCTTCCTCTTCAAACATGAGTGTGTGTGACGACTTAGCGTGCACAGTGATTAAAAAAACTACATTAAACTAAAATTGTCATTGAAATGCGCAGTTAGTACACGGAACGACGGGAAGTGATCGGCGTGCTTACTGCGGAGCGTTGACGGGAAATACTTAACGTCCGCTCTCATTAGCCATGCTGAATTTTCCATTTATGGCTAAGTGCCGTAACATTGTTTTCAATGAAATAATGTAATATTTCTTTTTACAACGCGTTTATTTTTCACAAACGCCTTCATATGTTGTGGCCGAATTTTAAATTTATGAAAATTTCTGAATTATATGTAGAGAACCGGAGATCTTGCGGATTCGTTTGGCAGCAAGCGAGACTCCACAATCCTTCGTGCATTCGAGCATCAGGTAGCTCTTCATTGGCTGTTGCTCCAGTCTAACTCCAGACAAGGTAGCACGGGAGTCGGTTCTTACTTTCCTTGCAGGTTCGTTATTGGTCGAAAGTCGGTCAGGGGCGTGCCTAACAAACTATGAACCAATAGAAGCACAAACACGTATGTACACGTGAATGCAGTTTAACTTGTCCTCAGATGAATCCGCGGAGTTACAGAGTCTATAATTACAGGTTACCAGTTATTTTCCGCAGGTTTCCTCGGGGAAAAATAGTTATTCTAGTGTGGTTTTCTGTAAAACCATACAAATAACTGGATATATATTAACACCTTGGGGTTTCGGGACCCACCGGTATGTGCCGCCCACATTTTTGGTATGCCGGAAAAAATGTTTGAATTGACAAAATTCATAAAACATGGGATGAAGTTGAGTTCGCGAAAACGGATATAGAAGTCGGGGTTCAAGTAAAAAAAAAAAATTAATAATCTTATCCTTTTCTATCTAACCCAATAAACCCTCCAAACTTTATGTCGACAAAATCTTGGGTGGGAGGTTGTGAATGCGGAAGTCTGACGGTCTTAAAGACGGCAGCTGTAATGGTAATTTAGTGGATTTGTTTACAGAACTATTACACCTAGTGAATTTTCTAAGTCACGGGGCATCGCTGGCGTTTTTCATGCCACACTGAACATTGCACCAACAACATTGACACATTCACTGATTAGTAGGGCAGTGATATTTCTCGAAAAGATTTCGAGACAAGATACAGTCCAAAGCACTGTATGGTCGTCCAAATTCTTAGATTGGCTAAAAAATGTTCTGGCCCGTGTTAATCGTTTGCGCACGAGTCACGAAGGTTCAGTGTCGGAGCTACTTAGTCCTGAGTGGCTTGGTCACAGACGGACACGGCACCAGCAGCCAGTGGAGGTAAAACAACAGCTGAGGTGTGTATATAGTATTGAAGTCTACTGTGTGCTCTGATTTTTACCCGAAAAGTCACTGGCCCTACTGATTAGCAACACTCGCACGCCTCAAACAACATGCATGCATCCTCACCTGAACCCTGTGCGACTCTTACAAGATTTTTGCATCTAGCGTCCTGCAGTATTCACAAAATATTGTGAATTCAAATTATGTAATTATGGAATTCTAACGTCAAGGTTTTACATGAACACCATTTCAGCCCTAAGATGTAGCAGCGAACGTGTTAAATATTACTCGTGTGTATTTTCAGTGGATGCAGAATCACTGCGAAAGATGCAGATTTTTAAGTATGCGTGCGGAAGCCTAAAAGTAAAGCAGGAAGTGACAACAGAGACGTCTTAGTGNTTTTCCATTTATGGCTAAGTGCCGTAACATTGTTTTCAATGAAATAATGTAATATTTCTTTTTACAACGCGTTTATCTTTCACAAACGCCTTCATATGTTGTGGCCGAATTTTAAATTTAATGAAAATTTCGGAATTATATGTAGAGAACCGGAGATTTTGCGGATTCGTTTGGCAGCAAGCGAGACTCCACAATCCTTCGTGCATTCGAGCATCAGGTAGCTCTTCATTGGCTGTTGCTCCAGTCTAACTCCAGACATGGTAGCACGGGAGTCGGTTCTTACTTTCCTTGCAGGTTCGTTATTGGTCGAAAGTCGGTCAGGGGCGTGCCTAACAAACTATGAACCAATAGAAGCACAAACACGTATGTACACGTGAATGCAGTTTAACTTGTCCTCAGATGAATCCGCGGAGTTACAGAGTCTATAATTACAGGTTACCAGTTATTTTCCGCAGGTTTACTCGGGGAAAAATAGTTATTCTAGTGTGGTTTTCTGTAAAACCATACAAATAACTGGATATATATTAACACCTTGGGGTTTCGGGGCCCACCGGTATGTGCCGCTCACATTTTTGGTATGCCGGAAAAAATGTTTGAATTGACAAAATTCATAAAACATGGGATGAAGTTGAGTTCGCGAAAACGGATATAGAAGTCGGGGTTCAAGTAAAAAAAAAAAATTAATTATCTTCTCCTCTTCTATCTAACCCAATAAACCCTCCAATCTTTATGTCGACAAAATCTTGGGTGGGAGGTTGTGAATGCGGAAGTCTGACGGTCTTAAAGACGGCAGCTGTAATGGTAATTTAGTGGATTTGTTTACAGAACTATTACACCTAGTGAATTTTCTAAGTCACGGGGCATCGCTGGCGTTTTTCATGCCACACTGAACATTGCACCAACAACATTGACACATTCACTGATTAGTAGGGCAGTGATATTTCTCGAAAAGATTTCGAGACAAGATACAGTCCAAAGCACTGTATGGTCGTCCAAATTCTTAGATTGGCTAAAAAATGTTCTGGCCCGTGTTAATCGTTTGCGCACGAGTCACGAAGGTTCAGTGTCGGAGCTACTTAGTCCTGAGTGGCTTGGTCACAGACGGACACGGCACCAGCAGCCAGTGGAGGTAAAACAACAGCTGAGGTGTGTATATAGTATTGAAGTCTACTGTGTGCTCTGATTTTTACCCGAAAAGTCACTGGCCCTACTGATTAGCAACACTCGCACGCCTCAAACAACATGCATGCATCCTCACCTGAACCCTGTGCGACTCTTACAAGATTTTTGCATCTAGCGTCCTGCAGTATTCACAAAATATAGTGAATTCAAATTATGTAATTATGGAATTCTAACGTCAAGGTTTTACATGAACACCATTTCAGCCCTAAGATGTAGCAGCGAACGTGTTAAATATTACTCGTGTGTATTTTCAGTGGATGCAGAATCACTGCAAAAGATGCAGATTTTTAAGTATGCGTGCGGAAGCCTAAAAGTAAAGCAGGAAGTGACAACAGAGACGTCTTAGTGNGAAAGATGCAGATTTTTAAGTATGCGTGCGGAAGCCTAAAAGTAAAGCAGGAAGTGACAACAGAGACGTCTTAGTGGACACGGGGGACCAGCAGAAAGAACACCGTAGACGCGTACTTGGTTGCTAAGTTTCTGAACTAACGCTAAGGACGCCGATGCACTACCTGCTTCCAATTTTGATGGATTGTACTTACATTTCTTACGTCCATAACTTAAGGGCACTACCTACTGGCTGGCAGTTGCGAATTTTAAATAGGAAATCCCATGTTAAGGAAATTCCCCCCTCCCACGTGCGTTAATTTTAAAGATAGGCGTTTCAAACCTAATGTACTCTACACGAATTTTTTGGAATAAGATGTTTCCATAACATGTATAGTCTGTTTGCAAGGAATTTTTAAAATTTATGTTTTACAAAACAGCACATACTGCCTATGTCATATTGGAAATATACGTCGTAGAGATCATCTCCTAAAAATTCGTGAATAATACACTTGATTTGAAACTACTATCTTTAAAATTAACGTAATGAGGTGAAATTTGCTTAGCATGGGATTTCCTATTAAATTTTCTCAGCGGCCAGCCGATAGTCAGTGTCCTCAATAAGTATCTTGGCAACGCGTTAGATGTTTGTTCACACACTTCGTTTTCGAGTTTTAGACCTCCATTGACTAATTATTTCGAAAAATACAAAAGTAGAATATAAGCGCAACTAAAAAAATACACATCATGCGAGAAAACGTATACAGTTGGCTGTTTGTAAAGCTCCACACTCTATGCGTACTCACAAGGAAAAAAATACACATTTTACAGCTATCGCACTTCACTCGATTCCAGAACTGAAGAATGTCAAATGCGTAACAGTTACAAAATGTGCAAGTTTTTCTTGACAGATAATGCTAAGGACAGGGAAATGAGAAAACCCAAAAGTTAACTCAAAGCGTCCGTCATAAATGGGAATGTAAATACAACTTCTGCATATGTGGCAGTGAAAGTAACCATAAGAATACTGCGGTAATCCGGAAAAATGTTTAGTGAGAACTCTATGTTTTNCAGAAAAACGTTTATTGAGAACTCTATGTTTTCGTTCATAAATTTTTTCCACATAACATAAAAAATATTCATATATATATTCATATATATATATTATATTCATATATATCATATGTATTCATATATATTATATCCATATAAATATTATATACATAATATATATATGATTCCAGTACTTTCATGTAAACTGTTTATGTATACCGACGATGATCCTTGTCCCAGTTCCGCTGCTTTAAAAATGGTCGTTACAGATATTGTGGCCAGTGTGAACAATTAACTGTATGAAATATAATGGGGCCGTGCCAACGGTTGCATATCCTGAGGTGTGAAAAAGCGAGTGCCGCGTAACTGTTTTCGTACTTCATTTATCACAGGAGCGAAAATTAACGGTAACCAGTGCGCGCATTCTCTTCATGAACGTTATAAAATCTTGTCAATTTACAACCCCACGTGCCATCAGCTACACGATGAAAATTATTTTCGCTTCGTCGCTCTGTCTTTCTCATGGCGCATTTCTCTCTCGCAAACAATATTTAACAAACATTTCTCGCGTGGTCTTTAATCAAATTTTATTTAAGAATGAAACGATTATTTTAATACCCTTTTTAATTCGTATGAAATATGTCATTTCGAGTATTACTTCGCTTTACGCTCTCACTTTCTGGCTCTGTTCAGCCTGGAGTCAGTAAATAACGTGTACCGGACTAGTGTTTGGTATGAGAGTTGACGTTTTTTGTAGACTGTAGGCTTAGAAAAGCGAATTAAGATGAGTTAAGTGATTTTTATAACAACTACCAGCTTCAGAACGTTATTCAAGCTGTTCAAAATGAAGGTCAAATAGAAACAAAGGAAAATACCTATCCCAGCAACAAACAATTAAAAAATTACACTTTTAATTGTAGGGATACTGTGCCTAATATCGCACCCATTTCAAAATGCGTATTTATGAGCTTATCGCTCGCCTAAAATAATAAGTAAATTAAATAAAAGGAAATTGAAAATGTAAATATGAAAATATTTCCTTGAGGAGACGAATTGTTTCACGTTTAAATGAACAAAAATAATAACGTGTGTGTCATATCAGGCTAGCCAGCCCGCTGTTCGTAAATATCCCCAACCCATGAAAAACCTGCCATTTTTTTATATTAGTTTCTGATTGGTCGCATAAGTGTTTCCACACAGTGGTTGTAGACAGCAATTTTTCAGACTCGAATGGAATTGCCACTGTTATTTCCTACGGGAACGTAATGGCGACGATATTACGGCCTTTAGCCATAATGGTTGATCTCTGAGGGTGTTAGTAGGAAGCAAAATCTTGATAGACATGACGAAAAATCCAGACGTGGTAATATGTTTTGACAGACAAATTTTTCACTACAGACTGACACAGTCTTCTCGCAAATACAGGCTATTCTTTCTCCGAGTCCTCAAAATACCCTTATTTATACTAGTCTCTCTGGGCGAGGTCCCACATTCCACATTTTCCGGAAGGACACGAACGTTTTCAGCCAGGAACGTTGTCAGACACATCATACACATATCTGTCCTTTGCATGTGCAAAGCCCCAATGGCAATTTTTCCTGGCATATCGGCTGTCTCTCTCTCTTTTGACACTTTGAATGCGGTACAGATTAACTGAAAACTGGGGTGTGCTAGAAGTGAGTCACCTATTTTCACGACTGCATGATCATCAGGTGTGTTGGTTTCTGTATTCCCGTTTAGAAACTTCGTATTGGTGCACGCTACGGCGGCTACGCCTACTATAATATACATCGTCCATTACTGGCTGTTTCTCTGCCAATATAACTCCGAGTTTATATTGACCCAATAAAATATCCTTTCCTACGTTAATAATGTACCATCAATCGTCTTCATATAAATTATTTACAATAGAAATTTAGTTGACGTGACATAACTGTTCCGAAAACCTTCTGAGAACTTCTGAAAAAGTAATATTTCGTCACCAGTGTCTTCAGAGTGTTAAAGATTTCACCAAGTATGTCAGTATAAGTGACTCACGAAAAATAAAACATGATAAACACGTAAGGTTCCACAAACAAGACTACATGCGCCGACCCAGACTGTTCTTCGAACGTTTGTAAGGGTTAACAAGATTGTTTAAAAATCACAAGAAAACCTGCTGGATAGTGAAGTTCTCTGCCAGCTTTACCGCAAGAACTCCAGTCAGTGTTTCTATTTTAAAAGTTTGTAGTCCTTACTTTTTTTATTTCTTTGCGTGGTTACACGTATCTCAGTAAGTAAATATTCTACATTACAAATTTTTGCAAGCAAAGTAAAAACCAATTGTCTAAACCTGTCTGGTTTTACCGTATTAAGTAAAGACCTTGAAAATGGTAATAAAAAAAAAGCGTTTCTAGAGCATGCCTGCGTAGTTTCCAGCAGAGGTGGAAGAAAAACCCAGACGCACGGACATAATTAAATCTTTCGGCTTTCATAGCGTGTATTAAAGTCCCACTGATATGGATCTAATATGCGTAGTACAAAGGACCGACGAATAAACTGCACGCCTTGCGCATAAGCGCGATTAGGGGCTGTGCGTTCATACCCGTGGCCCGTATCGCTACCTCGCTTTTGTGCCTTGAACGGGTAAAAAAATCTCCCGTGCCCATGCACTTTCTCAAATGTATAGGTTGTTCAAGGTATCTTTTGAAATCAACCCTTTGAAAAAAAAATCACTGCTCGTATTGGCATGTTGGTTCACATTTAAGTTGGCAGCAAAGAAGTAAAAACAGTACTGAGAGATAGCATTTAATNCCTCGTATTGGCATGTTGGTTCACATTTAAGTTGGCAGCAAAGAAGTAAAAACAGTACTGAGAGATAGCATTTAATTGCGAGCGTTGTGATTATTATTCTCCCTAGCGAGGTTAGCGTTTCGTGTCTCATTCACATTATAGAAAGGATTAGAGTATGGATGACGAATTTACAGGGCTAACAAATCTACGATTTCACTTGGATGGTTCATGAATAAAATGATCAAGCCAATGTTAATGTTAGATTCACACATCGTGCCACAGACAAAATTCAAATATTTTGCTGACAGTATTAATGTTACAAGTGCAGTAATTTTATGCTTTCTGTGAGCTGTCATTAACTTATGCTGCTGTTATTGTAATGTACTGTTAAGCTATTAATATAATGTAACATTAAGTATAGGCTGCTTACAATAAAGTGAGTACTTTTGAGGCCCTAGGTACTTTTCCCATTAAGCCATTTTTTATCCTTTAACCACCTTTTTAGATGAATATTGCCACGAAAGTAATATACACGGTGTGTATACTCCAGGACACTAGGAAGTTAACGTTGAAGGCTAAAATAAATATAATTACTGACTATTATTCCAATTGAAAGGGGATTAAAAAGTGCTCACTTTACCTTAAATAGCTTATACTTTTGCAACTACGTTACCTCCTTACTGTGCTGTCAACATAAAGGTGATGTTTATGTTGCGGCAAAACAAATTTTGTGTTGAATTNCTACGTTACCTCCTTACTGTGCTGTCAACATAAAGGTGATGTTTATGTTGCGGCAAAACAAATTTTGTGTTGAATTTATGTTAACATTTGTGTTAAAATTGTCATGTGCTTTGTTTGCTTTACGATAAACATTGCGATGTAAAATAAATAAAGTACATTTATTTTATCACAAAAACAAATATTACTAACGAAGAAAAAATATACGGCCGGGAGGGGAATCGAACTCTCACCTTGCATGCCTAACGTCCTATCAGCTGCACTATTATAACCTGTCTTAAAAGGTTTCATAATTTGAGAATTAAATTAATGTATCGACAAACTGCAATTCTATTTAGTTACATGAAAATACTCTNCATTTATTTTATCACAAAAACAAATATTACTAACGAAGAAAAAATATACGGCCGGGAGGGGAATCGAACTCTCACCGTGCATGCCTAACGTCCTATCAGCTGCACTATTATAACCTGTCTTGAAAGGTTTCATAATTTGAGAATTAAATTAATGTATCGACAAACTGCAATTCTATTTAGTTACATGAAAATACTCTNAAAAGGTTTCATAATTTGAGAATTAAATTAATGTATCGACAAACTGCAATTCTATTTAGTTACATGAAAATACTCTGTACTATAAATATAAACATATTTAGCACACCTAAACTGCTTTGCAAGGCTTCAGAGCTGGTCTAAGCTGCATTTAGTTCTTATGCTAAGAATAACAATTTAAATATACTGGTTTCATTTTAAGAGGTTATCGGTGTTCACTATAGCCTACATTTTACAACGTCAAGTAAGTGTAAACCTATTTTGGCTGGACATTACTTTAATGTCGTAGTAACACAAAATATTTGGTTCTTCCTATTATTTTTAGAGTAATACAAAATTTGTTGCGGCAACATTACTTACAGGCTTCAACGTATGTATACAGTACAGTGATATCAAATTTTGTAAATGGTTAACCTAACTAACTTAGCTACAACATTTTAAATTTTAATTACTATGACATACACGTTTAAATAAATGCCTCAAAAGTAAAATTTTAGTTGGAACAACATTAGGCTTTTTTCTGTGTGGACAGATATAATGTAATCAGATAAGTTGATCATAATCCAGGGGGCCGCGGTGGCTGAGTGGTTAGCACGCTCGCCCCTCACCAAGGCGAGCCGGGTTCAATTCCCAGCCGGGCCACTCCCGGATTTTCGCAAGTGGGAATCGTGCTGGATGATGCCGCTGATCGGCGAGTTTTCTCGGTGATATTCCGTTTCCCCCGCCTCTTCAGTCCGGCGCTACTCCATACCCACCTCGCTTGATCCTCATCGGCTCTCAAGACCTCGCTGTTAAGAGCCGCGCAAGTATGTTCACTCACCCTTCAGTTTACCACGATCACTCTATATTTTTAAGAGGTACTTATTATACGTGTTCAATGAAGTGTGGAGCATGTGTTATGAACGGCGCGGCCCGGGCACGATCGTCTCAAATTTCCTCGGGGGCGCTGAAGCGGCAGTTGAGAAATCGTGTCATCTAATATCACTTACAAGGTGGAGGTATATACTCGGCTCGCGAGTGATGTTATTAAGCTGCCCGAAGACGTCGGGAGAAAGGTTTGGGGGGCGCCGAGGCAAGATAAGGAGCAGCCCTGCGCTATCTTCAGCGCTCTAGTAATAGTGCCGCCATATTTTACGACGCTGTCGTGGACAAAATTTGCGCCCCTCCCCCCCTCGCACCCAAACCTTCCCAACGCCTGCCTCACACAGGGTTCTGGAACGTGCAATCAGTTGGTGGCTTCGAAAAAGGGGGAGGGGAGTAATAAAGTAATAAGGGGGAGTGAGAGCTTAGCGATGTGCGGTGTAAATTTAGCGGAACTGTACAGACGGGAACAAAGTGGAGCAAGTAATCATGTAAGTATTGTGGTAATTGAGACCATGTTACAAGGGTACCTGCGTGATATATACCGTGTTATTACAACGTATTATTAGCTAATACGCGGTAACTAAGCAGTTTTGAAAATAACTTTTAAACATCCCTACCCACGTAATGTGAACACTTACTGCCCTATCTATAGTTATGTCTGTAACGAATGTCTAGAAGAAATATATGCGCTAACGTATTATCAAACGTGAAGAAGTCGAAATAANATAGTTATGTCTGTAACGAATGTCTAGAAGAAATATATGCGCTAACGTATTATCAAACGTGAAGAAGTCGAAATAAGTTGTAAATGAAAGAAGATAATTATTATTTTATATAATGTATATCCAGATTTCGCGTTATAAAACCATATTTATGTTAGTAACAATTCCGCATCCAAGTTATCAGTGTACGTAGGCCTTTACTGGGCAGTATAATCTCGCCGTACAATTTTCTACAAAACGCGAGTGTACAGCTTATGCAAAGAGTCTAAATTAAGAAAGGGCCTCAGAAATCCTCAATTAATATCGAAATAGCTTAATCCGACGTCTATTCACCAACTAAACCACCAATGCCAGTAATACTTGTGGATATCTCCAACATAATAATAATAATTCGGAACGTCAGCCTTGCATTAAAAAAAAGCTCGAGGTTCAAATCTTGGGTAAGGTAAGAATGTGAGAATTTTTTTGGATTATGGTTAGGATTGGGTTTTGTTTAGTTATCAAAGGCAATCTCCCGTGATCAACTTCCCGGCGTATAGTGGAAGNGTTATGGTTAGGATTGGGTTTTGTTTAGTTATCAAAGGCAATCTCCCGTGATCAACTTCCCGGCGTATAGTGGAAGTATCAAAAGTAACAAACAAAAAAGTGATATATGGATGTTCTAAGTATGTGTGCGTTCTCCTTTTTATGTTAACTTCAATACTCTTAAAGAGTCTTGTAAATCAATTGCATTTAAATACTTACAAAAACACAGAATTCGCCCTTTGAAGATTTTAAAAATGTTGAGCTTGTGAATGAAAATTTTTGAAAACTCTCAATAGCTATAAAATGTTTTGCGTTTATTTACTGAAAGAAAAACATTAAAATATTAATAGATGGTCCATTATAATTATACTAACGCTATTACGCTGTAAAAAAAACTTTTTTTGGTTACTATGATACACGCACAATAAAACAGTCGATTAATTTTCGAATATTATTCCTCAGTTTGCAGTTACTGAGCAATACCCAACAAAAATCTGTGTTTCCTATATGTCAGAATATGCTAGTCAAANATTCCTCAGTTTGCAGTTACTGAGCAATACCCAACAAAAATCTGTGTTTCCTATATGTCAGAATATGCTAGTCAAACATGGAGTGTTGGAATCCATACACTATCCTTGAACTCATGAATATTCTTATTATATTAGTTCTTAATCAGTACTGAAAAAAAGTAGGCAGAAATGTAGAGTATACGGAGCCCAGAAAATACTCTTTCACAGCACAAACTTTAATGTTGTAAAGAAATTAAATTTAACAATTAAATGAATGTTGTGCTTTCGAAGATTCATAACAGCACTGGTCACAGTGTGAGAAACTTAAAAATATGTAAAAAAAAAAAAAAAGAGAAACAACGGCAGCCCATATTGTATTAACTTTTATAAAACTAGCCCAGAACCATTGCCATTTAATTTTAATGGCAAGAACAGCTTTAAGTGAAGTTCATTTTCTGTTGAATGCATTTTTTATAATCTGCTGTCCGTGGAGAGTTAGTAAAGAATATGGTATAGTCCACTCATTGTTTCTCTCAGCTCTTTTGAATCCCTCCTAACGTTCTACTTTCAGGTTGTTNAATGGCAAGAACAGCTTTAAGTGAAGTTCATTTTCTGTTGAATGCATTTTTTATAATCTGCTGTCCGTGGAGAGTTAATAAAGAATATGGTATAGTCCACTCATTGTTCCTCTCAGCTCTTTTGAATCCCTCCTAACGTTCTACTTTCAGGTTGTATCTCCGCCTTTTAACTCAGTCTAGAAAATTACAACAAAGGGACGACGCACCGTATTCGTGCACACTCAGTGTAAANATCTCCGCCTTTTAACTCAGTCTAGAAAATTACAACAAAGGGACGACGCACCGTATTCGTGCACACTCAGTGTAAAAAATTCCTTGTGTTTTCATGTATAGTATCTATAAAAAAATAATATAACGTGTAGATGAATCTTTAGTAAAAGTTAAATATAACCGAAAATATGGTACTATTGTTCAAGCAGAAGTGGAAAGCGCGTGGGGCACATGACATGTTTATCAAACAACCAAGCACATCGTACACGAAGCAATTTTTAAAAGGTTTAATTTAAAAAAAAAATGTGAGATTACAGCGAACAGACTGTACCTCAGCCCTCTAGAAAACCGCCGTCTAAAAAAAAAAATTAGTATTTCGAAGGGAAATGTTGAGTAAGAAGTTTTCTGCCGGAGGAGGCGGCGCGAAGCACGGCGGAGAGACGTGACAGCCGTCGGCGGAGAAGGGCGGTGCAAGGGCGGTGTTCAAGGGCCACTTGCCCGCGTCGCATTCCCGGCACACGCGGCGCCCCGGGGCGTCCGAGGGTCCTCGGGGAGTGCAAGAGAGGCCCCCCCCTCCCCCTGTTCACGCCNCTACAACCGGCGTTTTTGGAAAGCACCCCCCACGCAAGAGCGACGCGCCGCCCCCGGCCTGGACCAACATCGTTTATTGAATTTCACCTCTTGCTTCTGCCATCCAATTTGATATCCTCCCCCTCCTTGCGCAACTTTCTCCATCGCGCACCGCCCCAGGGCGGAACGGCATAACATGCTATCCCCCACCCTTGCCACCCGCCCCGCAAAGAGAATTGGGATTTGGGAGACGCGAGAAGAACGTCCTGAGGGGTTGGAGGGTGGGTACCGCTCGCCCTACCCGACAGGAATTTTATGAGCTTACGGGTTTCGGAAGCCCCGAGCTGGTCGTCTCAGACTATCTACGTCAGTGGCCGCTCGCCCAGTAGTACTTGATACAGTCTATTCACGGTTCTTTCACACTTTTTGAATTAAACCTTTGAAAAATTACCCCATAGCGTTTTATACTTCCGTCTACATAAAAGGACCTACATTTTTTTTAGTAAATACATTTTTGTTATGAATATCATATTTTATTTATAATCAATATTAGTAAAAACAGGTAGAAAACATTTGTGTTGGTAAACCCTAATAAAAAATCATTCTAATGGGAAATATTATTTCACTGAGTGCGCACGGTGGAGGAATATCCTGAAAGTAGAACTTTAGCAGGACTTCAGAAAAGTATGAAGTAACCGTCAATGTACTATAATTACGGATAGGGTTTTTTTTTCGCGATAATATTTCAAGAACCAGTTGTACTCCAAAGCACTTTTGTTCATATGCATTTTCGTAGTTGAGTAATTTTAAATGTCGCTTGCTTCAAGTGTCTGTCCGCGAATCATGGACGTTCAGTATCGCCGTACTTTATTACGATTGGCTTATTCAAATAAGAACATGCCTTCTTACGTAGACACGCGGCCAAAGGAAGCCGTGGTTGTGGACGAATGATATTGAAGTCTAGCATGGCAATAAATATTTTTGCGAAAACATCTGTCCCTAACTTTAATACAGAAGTGAAGCATGACATATCTCTTCATGTACACTGTGCCCAGCGGTCAGCCATTACGGTGTTTATGTTATTATGAATCACAATTGACTGCTACTTATTCACTAATCATCTGATGTATTTTATATACTCCATTTTTGTTATCTTATCATTGTGATACTGTTCAGAATAGAACTAGTCTGAATGATAGTGACAATATACATTGTGAAAATTNTTGTTATCTTATCATTGTGATACTGTTCAGAATAGAACTAGTCTGAATGATAGTGACAATATACATTGTGAAAATTTCCCATCGTACTGTCTCCCAGCATTTTATTTTGTAGATTAGTCTTATTGCATTTGTGATATAATCAATTATGATACTCTATGCCACGGTGGCCTTCACCGCGATAGTGGCTCACAATGTGAATGCGATTTTCAATACTCTACCAGCACGAGTCCATACCCTACACGTCTTGGTGTCAGAGAACCTCTCTGGCTAAGCCATTCCAGGTCAGCTCGTGCCCCTTCTTTCTTTTCGTGACACCAGTGAAGGTTCCCGAACAGAGACAAAACCACTGCTTATGCAAGTTCGACTCATGCATTGGTCAACAACTCATATAGCATGTTCCAAGGTCGCTTTTAGCCAACAGTAAAGTATCGACGGCAGAGCAGCCATTCTACAGTGAAGCGATCACACAGGTAAATAACGTCGTATAGTTGCCAGTTACCAATAAATCGCGAATAACGCTCATGTAGGCATAGTGCAGTGGATCGTAGCATGTTACTAAATAATAACGGGCCGACAGGCAGACTTCCGCAGCACGCAGTAGCCAATCAGGACACAAGGCTCGGTTATAAAGCCTCGCGCAGCCAATCGAAGAACGGGTACGTCCTCGTCTAAGGAACCGTGCCGCTGGTCGGCGGCGGGTTTTCTCGGGGATCCCCACGTTTCTCCCGTCCTTGCATTCTGGCGCTGTCCCGTACTCGCCTCGCTTTAGCCTCGTCGGCTCTCAAGACCTCGATGTTAAGAGCCACCCAAACCTCTCCCCTCCACTCCTCTTTTGTGGTCTAGTCGTTCCACCTGCAGAGGGAACGTAGGTAGATTGCGCGTGTCAGATGCGGAGAAACACTGCTCCGCGTTTCTTCGTCGTGATGCCGGCCAGTGACGCCATTTGTCTGGCGTGTGTGGCTGGAATTCACTGTACAAGTTGCTGTTTCACTTGTGTGCCGTGTACTCTTCAGCATCCTGTAGCCAGTTTATCCAACTTCTACTTGGTGGCTACGGCGAAACGGCCAGAGAGAGAGAGAGANTTCAGCATCCTGTAGCCAGTTTATCCAACTTCTACTTGGTGGCTACGGCGAAACGGCCAGAGAGAGAGAGAGAAAGAGAGAGAGAGAAAGAGAAAGAGAGAGAGAAAGAGAAAAAGAGAGGAATAGAGTCAGTGAGTGAAGAGATTTGGGTGGCTCTTAAGGCTGTTGACTGGTTGAAAATTGGTATAGGGAAATACATGTTAATGGAAATTCGATTTTCTTTGGCGTTCCTATTAAATATAGATATATAAAACAACGGACTTTTTTGAGCATAAAAATATATGCTTCTTTGCTTTTGAAGCCTTTTGTAACATTTATGTACAGCCTATTTCCTGGAAAAATCATAAAACTTACTAATTAAATAAAAAAATTACTGAAAAATAAATTGTAATTTTTGCCTCGAAACAGAGCCTGAGAGTATCATTTCTCACACTTAGATTTTTGTTTCAAACTTATGTCTTTAAAACTGACTTTAAAAACTGTATTCTACTAACATGTATTTCCCTATACCAAACTCTCAACCAGGTAACAGCCTTAACAAGATATATATACATGCATACATATATATACATACATTCATACGTACATACAAAACACACACACACCAGTCGTNAATTTGCCTCGAAACAAAGCCTGAGAGTATCATTTCTCACACTTAGATTTTTGTTTCAAACTTATGTCTTCAAACTGACTTTAAAAACTGTATTCTACTAACATGTATTTCCCTATACCAAACTCTCAACCAGGTAACAGCCTTAANAAAACTGACTTTAAAAACTGTATTCTACTAACATGTATTTCCCTATACCAAACTCTCAACCAGGTAACAGCCTTAACAAGATATATATACATGCATACATATATATACATACATTCATACGTACATACAAAACACACACACACCAGTCGTTTCAATATTATAGGTACCAAATGCAGAAGCGTGTAGAGGACAATGAAATAATGACAAAAGTCCTAATATACATAGGTCTGGAAACCAATCGTTTCAGAGATATGACGTACACACATGTTCAACCATTGCATTATTACGACATTGTTCATGCCTTATGCTCCAGGTAGCAGACCTCACATTGAATGTCAACAGTGGTGTGCACTCTTAGCAGCTGAAATGGTTCCACGCCCAATTTATAACGAAGAGATGGCTGACTTCCAGTTCATATATGGACGTGCTAGTGGTAACGCACAGGAGACATGTTTTCCGGAACATTTCCGGCTCTCCGCACCTCCTCCCCTCCTGTACCAGATCCACCAAGGTATCACAGGAGACAACTTACAGAGCCTAATTTATCTTTGGATACTCCGGCATTACTACCTTGAGTCATCTAGGAAAACATGCCCCTCCACTTGACTGTCCAACAGTCAAGCTTCATAGGTCTGAACGCCTTCCAACCAGCATGGAAGACGGTTGACCTTTCAGTGATATCAGTCTCATTTGTTACCATGTCCCGTCAGTCTCAAGTGATTCGCCGAACAGAGCCTTGGAGCTACATGTGAGTGCTCGCTGCGTGGCCACACACATAACCCGGCTGCCTCCCTAGGATTGCCCCTAAGTGGCAGCTTACAGAGTTTACTCCCGGGCGCTTTCATCCTTAGGTGTCGAACGCCTTACTCACAAGAGACGTGCGTTGAACCACCGTAAATCAACACTCAGAAAGTCAAATCAAATCAATGTCAATATCTTTACCCCAACAAGGGTTTTAGA
Source organism: Clitarchus hookeri (assembly GCA_002778355.1). Classification (NCBI taxonomy): domain Eukaryota; kingdom Metazoa; phylum Arthropoda; class Insecta; order Phasmatodea; family Phasmatidae; genus Clitarchus; species Clitarchus hookeri. The sequence continues at coordinate 94,389 of NQII01002245.1, read as the reverse complement.
CTCAGAAGGCAGCTTGCAATGGGACATCCGGCAACTGCTCGGCTGGAACGCGGTTTATCGTATTCAGCCTGCACATAACTTTGCTGGCGAATTCCGACAGCGATGCTCTCGCACTGCTGTCGGCAGCCTTTGAAGCTACCAGGCCAAAGTCGTAACCGAAAAGAGGAGACAGCACGATTATACTACGAAGTGCTCCTTCACAGATGACAGCCAGGCTGCCGAGTTTTCACGATTTTTCCATCCTTACAATTTAATTATGCGCGATACATTCTCAGAAACTAGAAATAAAATAAAGAAGAAAGAAGAAGTCTGAATAACAAATAGGTAGGTTAAAGAGTAATATTAAAATCTTTGCTCCCAGAACACCTGGTTTCGGAAAGAGTGTAAAATCAACAAAAGCGTTCAGCATTAAATATATTTCTTAGTTTATATAGCGAAACGTAAATACAAAATTAGCAAGAACTTGTGCATAGTTCGAAGGCAATCTACTGCAGAGTTCTGCATTGGCAAGTAACGACTTAGTTTTACGGGTAAAGATGATTCAATAACCACAGCTTTCGATTAACCTAAGAGATCTGTATACAAACATTATGCACGGCGGAACAATACTAGTAATAGTTAAATATAAATAAATGTTTTGCCCCCTATTATATGTAGAATCTATTTGTTCGTAATTGTAAAAGCGAAATATTTACATTTTCTTCTACGTTTTATTCAATTTTCCTCCAAATTGCTTATATTAGGTGCGAAGCTTTCGGTTTATCCTTCGTTGCTCGCCAAACTCACGGATGCGAAAATTTTACTTTGACAAGATGTTCAAAGTAATTATTTTACAGTCTCGGGACATCGCAAAAGCGAGTAAAACTTTTGTGCAGGGAGTGTTGGGATAGTCGAAGAGGAAAGTTTACTCCAAGAGTTTCGTTTTCGAAAGCCGCCTGTTTTCGTAACATGAGAAGAGGAGTTGTGAACTGATCCGCTTCGACCTGAAAGCATCGCCACAAACTTTTTTTAAAAAGATAATTCGGGGAAACGTAAAATTAATTACGTCACTTTTTGGGAGCGAAAAGATTGAGACCCATATTGATGATTTCAGACACGCAGAAATCACGGAATGTAAATCGCGTAATTTTTTTGTAAACTAAAATTGAACATTTGTATGCCTTTGCCACTTCGTGTATGTGATGAGACTGCAGCTTGTAGTAGTCGAATCGATTCTCGTACTACAGACACTCGCCTATAGTTTTCTGTCCTACTGTAGAATGGGATGAAGTGAGAGTATGTCTGGATGAAGAAGCAATGCAGTGAAAAAAAAAATGTTCTGGAGGTTGCAGTAACTACTCGGTTGGTACATTCAAAGGCGAACGTTTTTTTACTGGTAAAATACGGAATGCGGTCTGCAGTAACACGTAGAATGACAAGCACTTAGGTAATTTAAATGAGATTTTGTTTATTGAAAACTGATTTATTTGCTGCCACCAAATATAGTTTGCAGCAATAATCAAGCTGACGTCCAGAGTAAAACAAATTGCTGCGAATTCAAAACTACAACATTTACGTATATTCTGCTCGTGCCAGTTGGCGTATTGAGAGATGTAGAAGGCTCTTAGCAACGAGATCTTGAGAGCCGGTGAGGGTTAAATGAGGTAAGGATGGAACAGCGCCGGAATGCAAGGGTGGGGGAAAAGGAGATCCCTGAGATATCCAACCGACTAGCGGCATCGTCCGGCACGATTCCCACATGCGAAAATCTGGAAGTGAGCCGGCCGGGGATTGAACACGGTTTGCCTTTGTGAGAGGCGAGCAGGCTAACCGCTCAACTACCCCGGTCCCACCACGTAAGAATTTCGTTATCATTAATAATGATATTTGGTCAATACATGACTGTTTTTAGTGTGAAATTCAGAGATGAGAGACACGGGAGTCCTCCGAGAAAAACCATAGGCAAATGACAACGTACACCGCGTTTCTAGAGGTCGGCGTGGTAAACTCAAATCATCGAAGAAGATAGTTTGTTATAAATGACAGTTCTTATTCCGATAAAGGGAAGCGTAATGTAAACCCAGATAGTGTACAGTAAACACAAGCGAAACAGTCACTTGTAAGCGCCAACTGCAGCCCCACACGCCTTAAAAATGGCTCCACTGTCCAGCAACATGTCGGAACGCCGTTCGCCAATCAGCGCCTGGTAACTTACTCGCAAGCTGGCAACCCAGCCAATAGTAAATCTTCCCCAGCACGCAGTAGCCAATCAAGAAACATGGCTCACTACAGAATCTCACGCAGCCGATCAGCGAATGGGTACGCCCACATCAACGAGACCGCCACGCCACTTTATCTCTGTATACTTACCTATTCTGTGCGGATGTTTTTTTGTAGCGTCGAAACATTTTGGAGCGTCGGGGTTTATGCAGAAGTAAAACGAGCAATCTTTGATAAGTCCATTCAGACACAGGCTCTATAAACGCTGTTAGGAAATTCAATGCCCAAACTCCAGCGATAGTTTCTCTGGACCAATAGTAACACAAAATCCACATAACCCGGAAACGTATTTTTTTTATAAAATAGTTATGTTCAAAGTTGGGGAGTATAACCTCTGTATGACAAGGCTGTTCAATCATGCATGTACAGCAAGTTGCATACGTCGTAGGCACACCTCAAAAAATTATTACACACGCAGCGTCGCGCACCTTCTTCCTATGTAGCTTATCCTACACGCCTTGTTTTCAAGTCGTTGTTCACCACAACTTTTAAAATAATTAAATTACATATAAATAATTTTCTGCATCTAAGTGTATAGGAATTTTGTATTGCAATTGGCACAAAGAAACTATGCCTAGAGGTTGGGCACTGAGTTTCCGAGCAACCTATATACGAGACATTACACGGGAATTGCATATGATGGTCTTCATTGAACAATACAGAAAACAGCATTCAATAAAGACAGTCTCTTACTAAATGGGGGACATTATCAATTGTTGAGTTTATGTTCCGCGGTCTCATAAACGCTGCTGCCATATAACACAGGCACAGTTGTGTTGGCTCCAACAAGTGGCAAAGCGTTGTAATTATTCTTGTACTGTTCCGAACAAATATGTTTCTCCATCGCAAGGCCTAGAATTATATGTACGTACTGGAAAACTTCTCGAATTCGTTTTAGGACAAGATAGACTTCAAACACATGTACATTTCTGTTATGTTTGCAATTGGATCACACGTTAATAGACATGCCCAGGTGAACTCTGAACTAATATTATACCTGTAACAAATCAAGCACCGCATCCCGTGCCATCTGAACTGAGGTAAAACTGGCTGCACACTGAACAGCAACCAGTCAACAGAAAACTGCGGCCCGGCAAGTGCGTAGTACAGTCGATTTTAGCATACAGCTCGTTTAAAATGAAAACTTTCCCTCTCCTTAATTATATATTTACATATGAATGAAAGAGTAAGTGGAAACATGGCAAATGTAATTTGCAGTCAGATATTTCACATGTAGTATTCGACTTAGTTTCCCACTGGCACCCGAAAAACAATTACCACTCGTCCTTTGTATCGGGAGTTTGTGGACGTGCCCAGAGCTTGCCGCCAGTAACGAAGTCGAACTTCATCATTTCGTGAACTCTGAAGGAGGGCCTTCTCAACTGCGAGTGCCAGGCTGCTCATTTTTTCCTTCGCTTTCTTCCGCTGCTCGTTAAAGTGTACCTAGCGCTAAAGCTCTTTCTAAATGTCAATTGTGAAATTTACTCATCTTCAGAGAGCAAGTAAATTACACTGAAAATTATCATGAACGGATTATCAAAGTAATCACCAAGAGAAAAGTTTTCGATGAAAAATAATTATAAGGAAAATACTTCCACCATTTTCTGAAGACTTCTCCTGAATCTTCAGAATACAACTATCAGTACACACAACTCAAAATAAATTAGTGCTAGTCCGTTCAGCTCCTCGTTTTATATTATTTTTAAATGTGTTTGGCTATTTCGATTTCTGTTTTCCAAATGCAGCAATTACTCAGAATTTGACATGTACTTCCACAAAAACTAAAGAACTCGATGTTTTAATTTACTGAGACGTATCTAACGTCAACAAGTGAATGGGGCCCAAGTAATTTGAATTTGTGTGTTTAACACATGAAAAGTTTGGCAAACAGTAGACATGATGTCTTTTTTTTTTTTTTAGATAATGGGAGGCCAAGTTAGTTTTCTAGAAAACAATGTGTTTTTTGGTCCTTAACTATAATTGTAGTGGCAGGGAAAATGTATGTAATGCTTGGCAAAACTTCAAAGCTTAATTCCTTAATGGGTAGAGCAAAGTACGGTTTAAAATCGGCTAGGAGTTTCGTCATATAGACCCACTTTACATTTCAGGGAAACTCTGATTACTTGTAACAAAAAAAAAATATTAAATTAATAACTGTACGAATTTGTGTAACTTTTTCTTTCTTTTGGGATAAGATATTCACACNCAAAAAAAAAATATTAAATTAATAACTGTACGAATTTGTGTAACTTTTTCTTTCTTTTGGGATAAGATATTCACACCACCGAAAATACAAACAATAGTTTGGCCAATTTTCGGTCTTCTTTTTAATCCCTTCTTCATCCCTATAAACATCCGATACCTAATTAAGCCAAAGGAAGCATATCCAGACAGAAGGACAGAATATATATGACTCTTACTACTGGCTGAAGTAGAAACCCCCCAAAACATTCACTGTATCTTTCATAGGATATCCTTTTAACCTAATAACTCAACCTCGCCTTCATTACGGCCTAAATATTTATATTATAACAGCCTTAATACATTNTATCCTTTTAACCTAATAACTCAACCTCGCCTTCATTACGGCCTAAATATTTATATTATAACAGCCTTAATACATTGGTTTCATTATTACACCAATTTCTGTATCTACTTTTGTGATAATCAAAATTTTTCATTAATTTATGTTAGTCCATGCGATATGTGCACCGTATTTTTCTAATAGTCTATTTGCGTTATCTTCACATTTTTCTAATCAAACCTTTGGAAAATCACCGTATGTGTGACGTGTTCGGTTTTTTCTTAAATATGTGTTATATCACAAGCGATTTATAAATCCGTCAACATAAAAGTACCTTATTATTGACTGATTTGAACTTATACTTACAGTGTATCCATAAATTAAATCATTTCATTTATAGTAATAAGAATGATAACAAAGATAAAATATGTGTGTTGGTACTGCCCGGTAAATAGTTCCCAAGAAAAATCTAATTATATTGAGTGCGCACGAATGCGGGGCGTTGTCCCTTTGTTGTAATTTTCCATATTTGGCTACGATTTGTATGCATGAGGTGGAGGAACAGCCTGTAAGTATAACGTAAACTGGGCTTCAGAAAAGTTGTAAGTAAAGATAAATTGACTATTCGTGCGTAGCAATATATACGTCAGTGTAAGGAACCGAACTACTCATTTGGTGTTTGTTCATAGGGAAACAAATATCCGTACGTGGTAGTGCAGTAGTCTAGACTACTCGTCTCCCACCAAGGCAAACCCAGTTAGATTCCTCGTTGGGGTCACCCGGATTTTTGTACGTGGGCGAAACGTGGCGGACGTTGCCGTCGTTCGGTGGGTTTTCTCGGGGTTCTCCCGTTTCCCTCATCCTTGCATTCCACTGCTGTTTCATCTTCGCCGGAGCTCAAAACATATGTGTGAAGCGCTGACCACAACCTCTCAACTTGTAAAGAGTTTACGAGTTAAGAGTTGCGCGCTCAAGGTCAAGCAAGAAGCGCGGTAGCGATACGCGCCACTCTAATACGCACATCTGGCGCCTCATCGCTCCTACGCGTAAGGCGTGCAGTGTTTCCGTCGTGATGCTGTGCTGTGCAAATAAGATCTGTAACGTTAGTATTTTATTGCACGCGATGAAAGCCCACAGATGAAACTACGCCTGCATAATCGTACTTTTCTCTTGCCGCTTAAGTCAACCGCATAGGCAAGCGATATTTAAACAGTTCTCACAATTATTTTTTCTCCACTAATACACTTAATTTGACAGAAGTAAAATAACATGCCTATAAATGATTATTTTTCACCTTTTCAGGCAAAAAGTCGTACTTATTTCCAAAACATTCATTTACCGAGATTCCCGTATTCCCGCAAACAACGATTTCACAAAAAATGTTCAAACTTAGATTTTCTCTCTCACAGAATTATAAAGTAAGTTTATGAAATTCCTCGTGGTGATATAAGTGTGCGTATATTCGTATGCAATCATGGAACCTCTCACAATTGTCACTTCAATCATTATACAAGTATTGTAAAGTGGCTAGGGATTGCAATAAATATTTTTGAATGGTCTTGTAATGATTTGTAACATCCCGCATGTGTCTGTTTCCATAGTCAGCTTGCATATGAGGAAGAAAGTTTTATATTAAATAAACATAGGCTACTTGTNCCGCATGTGTCTGTTTCCATAGTCAGCTTGCATATGAGGAAGAAAGTTTTATATTAAATAAACATAGGCTACTTGTCGAAGATTTCAGAGTTAAAAACGCAGGTTTGATAGAACACATATGTTACAGTGACTACCATTAACACAAGCTACTATATACTTTAAGATCAGTTATATTAAGTTGGTAAAGTAAAAAGAAAGGATAAAATTTCTTTCGAAGTAGTTTTTTTTTNATACTTTAAGATCAGTTATATTAAGTTGGTAAAGTAAAAAGAAAGGATAAAATTTCTTTCGAAGTAGTTTTTTTTTTATTTGCTGAAATTAATATTAAAATTCTGATTTAATTTTGTAGGAATACTAATACCTACGTGTCGTGNTTTTTTTTTTATTTGCTGAAATTAATATTAAAATTCTGATTTAATTTTGTAGGAATACTAATACCTACGTGTCGTGGACTTGTTCACAATTTCCCCCAATTCCTTTTAAAAGACGTCGGAAACTTGGCACTTTTCAAGTAGACGTACCATTGCTTTACGAGTGGTGTGGAGAGACTTGATTTGCTTTTAACAACGGTGGCTTGAAAGGCGATGAGAGTGAAGCGAGGTGAATGTTGAACAGCACTGAAATTCAGGGGTGGAGAAGACGGGAGATCTCCGAAAAAATCCGCCGCTCAGCGACATTGTCCGGCACGATTCACCTTGGTGGAAGGCGAACGCTCTAGCCGCTACGCCAAGGTGGCCCATTGTTTTTTGCACACCGTTATATTCATGGTCCCACATACCTCTTTTCAGTTAACTTTCTCCGTATTTGGCACAAAGAACAGCTACATATAATTTTCGGGTACTTCGTTCCTTTTGTTGTTTAACGTAATGCTTTGCATTTTACGGGTTTGTTGTGGTGCTAAGTTTGTTTGCGGTTAACTAAAAGCGTTTCTAAAAAGAAAAAAGAAAAAAAATCGCTTTTTGTAAACACTAAATGACCTATTCATAACTCTACTGGCATAAAGTTTTTAGGTGTTTGAATGATACGTAACATTTAGAAGGAAAAATCTTGCCGATATCTTGCCGGGTTTATGAAATAATCAGCATGCCACGAAAGCTTATTTTTTTCCTTTTTCGCCGTTTATAGCTTTGAATCACATAAAAACAGGAAAAACCATTTTTACGTGGTTATATTTATATTAATTTAAAGCAGAACGCATACCGGTATCTCAGAAGGTTAAAAATATATATTGAAGATTCCGTAAAAACATATTTTACAACCTTTCCGCCACCTTAAAGGCCGAATTTATATAAAAAGAAACCAATTTCTTTGTGAGCACCTATACCCCAAGGGGATGCCACTCCTTAAATTTCACATTTCTAGGTACAGCCACAGACAACTTAAGAGTACAGAGGTGAAGCAGTCCCTTGTACTCTTGGCTATTAAAATTTTTAAACTTCCAAAAGATAAATAAATTTGTCCCTCTTCTCCATACCACCACGGGGTATTACATAAAAAACAATGCAGGGTGTTCGTAGTTAAATTAGCTAGGGCCAGTTCAAGTTGAATAAAATATTAGTTTCTACTTAAAAAAAAATTCTTCGACTAAGCTGATTTTTAATTGATATGAAGAAATATGGACGTTCTTGAAGTTCTGGGCGATATCGCCATGTCGGCAGTAGCATCCCCCTGGATGCGGCAGGACATTTACTCGGGGGCTTCCATAATTTGGCTTTCGGCCCTATTGTACTAATACAGTTACATCACATTTAAGCACGCCGCAGTAGTTCGATCTAATAAAACTTGTAAAAATTACCTGGGCGGCGACCGATACAGGCCTGCTTCTTCTTAATCTTGCTCTCGCGTCTTCGTCTCCTTCGATATGGCCTGTTTACAGATGCGAACTCGTGTCCTTCTGTTAAAACTAAATTAAAAACCCTGCGGGCTGAACCCACGTGGGTCAGTGTCCTGCCGTCTAAAACCAACCAAGATGGCTAAAAATTCTCATTCAAAAATTTCATTAAATATCGCTGTCGAAATATGACCACTCAAAAGAGTGCTAGTGGCAAAAATTACTCACCTCGTCACTTAGTTACCATGGCAATGGATCAACAACTGCTCAGAAACTAGGGCCTTCTAAATACAGTACAAAAACAAGGGACTGGAAAGTCATATATATGTGATCTACACACTGAGAAAGGTTTTGTTGAGCCAAATAACGTGTGTTCGTGTATGGCCAAACAAATATATAGTTGCTGTAACGAAATATTTTGTTGAGTAAACCAAATATGAAATTCAAAAAACTGATTTCGTTCAGCCAACACAATTTGCGCTTGAACCGAACAGAACATGTTTTTGAGCTTACAAAATTTACTTAACCACAACATGTTTGGTTTGGTTTTATCAACCGTATAAATTTATTTGGCCGTATAAAAACAAATATTTTGTTGGCTCAACGAAACCTTCCTCTTAGTGCAACCAAATAATACCTGGCAATTAGACGAGCTGTCAATTTACGTACCGATTAACGTAACAAATGTGCCAATGAAAAAATAATATACGTGAACAAATTACGACTTGGAAATATATAAATACATATATAATTAAAATATACATACGGTCCAAATCTACGACCTTACAAGTCGTAACCGTGTGCAATTAAAGACACTGGGTCGCTATTAGGTGGTAAGCTATATCGACATAGTACAAAACCCACCATAGCAGAAACCTTAACATCATAACAGTGGAAAACGCACAAACACAGTATAAATTGCGATACGTGCGGTACGATGGCTCAAGCACTAATGAACTGCACGGAGTTGCTGCACAGTACCTCGGTACACAACACACCCAGAGCTACATACATACACACTCACTACCGGTGTTTTGTACCGTGCACAAGATCGCTGATATGGCATTCCACATAGCAGAGATCCAGTAGCTCTCATTGTACATGGAAACGGCTCTAGCAATAAACAGAAGCCTTCCGAAACCTATGTTCATTGATACTTATGCCTACTCTACATTTCCTGAAAATGTATCCACAGTTTTGACGTGTATTTTAGATACATCCTGAATAGAAAGGTTTACGACAAGGTACAGCTAGCATACTGAAACGTGGTTCGTACTGATGGAAAACGGAAATGTTCTTTGTGGTAGTAAAATGTGGAAGCTATAGTTATTTCCTGCGGCTTCGGACGTCAAAGAAAGAACTACGTCGAGTTAAGCCTCGTCTACAGCGAACTTGACGCTAAACGTTAAACGCTAAACGTCACCATAAGAAAACTTACATGTCTGCAATGACGTTAAGTGTTATACAAATAAAAAGAAAGTAGGCTTATAGTCACAAATTTTTTAAATTATATTTTTATTTTTTGAAAACATTTATGTAAAACAACGCTTCCACAGACTTCATAGTTACTCTAGATTATTTATAAATGCTTTTATTGTTATTTTTTGTTGATTTCGTATAACATTAAGAGAATTAAAATCTACGGGGATGCTGGTGCCACCTACTGCCAAATGTTTCTATTCACTTGTCTGTGACGTTTTGAATTCTGATTGGATGCGTTAAACGCAAAGACTCGAATTTCGGCGAACGTTTATCGTCGATTGTAGCTAGAGCTGTTTATCTCCACGGATTCACCACTTATTGTTACACGCTGTTGTAGCGTCAACGCGATTGTAGTCAAGCCTTTAACGCAAAGCGCTCTTCTCCGATGCAATTTTTTTTTCCTAACCTACCCTTATTCTAAGTGTTGGATGTACGTCCGCGGTAGGGTCGGGATCTAAGTGAGTCCCAGGGCTAGTCAAAATATGCCTGCAAGAGAGGGAAATCCTGCAAGGAGACATGCATCGCAGCGCCAAGGGATTGGGCTTCCACGGCCGCGATTGAGGCCGTGACAACCTCCCTGAGTGTACTTACAGCTAAACTATACTATAACTAAGGAAGAGAAAGGGGAAAACCGGCATAAACGCCGTAAAAACTCTTTCGACAGGAAAGGGTTCAAATGTGTTACAGGAATTAAATAAAACGCTACAGGAGACAGTTAGGTAGTGGGTAGAGAAATACTAGAAGTGTTGGGAGAGGGACGTTATCTCCTTTGTGATGTTTGGCGCTGGCTGAGCCCGAGCTGTGCGGGATACGCCACTCTTGCCTGCTCTGCTGCACGCTTAGAAATGAGAGATCTCGCGGAATATATGTTATGTAAGCTATTCACGCCTATATGTGCAAGCAATTAAAACCCACAGAAACGATATTACACGGATGGCTTATGTCTTTAACGCTCCAGAAAAGCGAGAGACAGAATGTACGCATGGAGAACTAAAATATATTTTTTTCTTTTCACTTTTTTAGGTATGAAAATCCTCCACGTATGGTGTAGTGCTAGTATACTTTGACTCGTGTTGAAATAATTATGTCAAATGCGTCCATCATAACAAGAATACAAAGAAACCCAATGTTATTTTGTAGCACCAGTTTGTAAGCACAAAACAAGAAATTGTAAACTTTTCGGCAAATTTCTCAAATTCACAAAAGGCTATGCAAAAAATGCGAGAAGTTGGTTTTTGAGAAAATGAATTATGCGTATTTTAACTCTTTTTTTTTCAAATACGTTTTCATAATTTGAGGGAATGACGTTGCGGTGCCTTCGACTGTCATTGCGTCCTGTTGATGGTACGCTCCGGCCATTGTACGCAACACATTAGTGACCGTGGTTTCGTGATTTAGACGAGTTCATCGATTTGAATTCAATCAAGTCCGTTGCAGGACGAAACTAGCCCAGAGTGTTGATCAGTAGTGTGTATGCTGCTTCGTGACTGCTCTCATAAGAATCCTGCAAAGTATTATGTTAATATACCTATGTAATCAATTATGTCATATTGGCGTCAACGTCTTTAAACCTACAATAAGAGTGAAAGCATTTTATCATATGGTCATGGGCGTCAGCAGGAGGGAGCATGGATTGGGGAGGAGACGGGTTACTTGCCCTACCCTGGAAATGGTANGTGTATGCTGCTTCGTGACTGCTCTCATAAGAATCCTGCAAAGTATTATGTTAATATACCTATGTAATCAATTATGTTATATTGGCGTCAACGTCTTTAAACCTACAATAAGAGTGAAAGCATTTTATCATATGGTCATGGGCGTCAGCAGGAGGGAGCATGGATTGGGGAGGAGACGGGTTACTTGCCCTACCCTGGAAATGGTATTTTTTTTCTATGAAATGTGAAATAACGGTTTTTATAATAAGGAAACATCTTATTAGCGACGATACTTCAACATGAAGAAAATGAAAGTCCCTGCTGGGAGGTGTAATTGAAGTCTTCAGATTTTTTCGTTATTTTTTAAATATTTTTTTGTGCATTTGTATTTATTATTCCATTGTATTTTGTTAATAATAAATTAATTCATATTACAAGCAGTGGATTTTTATTGAAGGTAATTAGGGTAAAACCCAGTCGTATATCTCACACTTCTCTGGAGAAACCTTTATATAATTCCTATGACTCCCCTTGGAAAATGTATTGATGATTCCCATGCATACAGTCATTTATGCATATGCTTTGTAACTTGAAATACAATATCGGGCTATTTGATGGAAATCTACCGGATGCATCTAAATCAGACTGACATACTTCGGCTGCAGGTTAATCATGAAAAAAGAATTTGGAAACATATATACGACCTATAGTCTAAAGTGTATCATTGAAGTTGGACCTGAAACACCAGTTTAATGAAAATATTGGATAAAATATTTAAGATGGAATACTGAATGTTTGGATAATGGGTAACTGAATAAAGTTCTGCAAAGACAACAACACCTCTCGCTGTCATCAAATAATTTCATGTACATAATTACGGTTACTAATATTATTTCGAACTAACCTCCATGGCGCGGTAGCATATTTGGGAATTAACTGGTCGATTATTAATCCATATGACACAATCAACGTAAAAGGTTGCTTCGTGCAAGTACCCTAAGCCTCACCGTTTTCGAGTAATTGGCGTTTTAATTTCAAAGAACACATAATACCTGGTCGTTGGGCAACACGCAAAACACCCAATAACACCCTCTTGACTTAATAAAAGGGAGAAGATTCCAGCGAGAAGTACGAGTACATAACAGTTGCATTGAAACAAACTAGTGCTTCAGGCCTATCTTCAAAAATCTGTACCTCCCAAAGAATTCCCTTTTATACCATAGGTCGTAGGTATGTTTTCAACTGAATCCATTTTTCTTGATTAATTTGCAGCCGAAACCGGGTTCGAATCCTGGTGGGGTCGCTCCCGGATTTTTGAATGTGGGAATCGTGCCGGACGATGTCGCCGGTCGGAGAGTTTTCTCGGAGATCTCAGGTTTCTCCCGCCCTTTCACCCCGACGTTGCTCAATAACCACCTAGCTTTACCATCATCGACTCTCAAGACCTCGATATTAAGAGCCGCCTAAATCTACTCTCTCACTTGCAGCCGGACTTTGTCAGTCAAGTTCAGATACATCTTGTATATTTCTGATTGACTTTCTATTTGTACTTATGTATTCCGATTTATAAATAAAACGTGGAAATTTAAAAACCTTTCTTTGCTCTGTCAGTTTAGAGTTACCTTCACATGTAGTTATAACTTTCAACGAGAACGACAGGGATTTTGATCTGTTACAACTCCTTTCCCCTGTAAGCCAGTCGTGGGTTGAGAACAGAAGAAAAAGAGGCGTGTTTGTATGATGAAAAGAGACNTGTAGGTATGAATGTGTTCTCTCACTCAAGCACTCTCACAAGTTGAAGAGTCGTTCTGCTATTGCCGTACACTGGTATCGGCTTTCTGCATTGTTACGGGGTCCGGAATCAGAAGAAATACTTATTGTGTGTGTCCTTTGGCGTGGAAAAAAATGTCACGTTCCTTCATCACTTGAACTGAATTTCTCATAAATCGCATACACACGACAGTTCTCTCACCTACCCTTCTCACACTCTATATTTCACTCTTGCTTTCACTCTGGAATTTTATACTTTTGAAATTAATGAGAGTATATAAAACACGGGAAATTGTTTCATCTGAAAAATTGTCACAAAATATATGTACTGAAATTTTCCACAAAATACCGCAATGATTAAATAAGAGTCTTGGTTCAATAATATACTAAAATGTGTTCTACTTCTCTCTCAAATAGCACTTACGAATATTACTTCAATGACCTTGGAATAAAAAATTATACTCTCTCTTATTGTCAATAAAATGGAAAATTTTTTTGAATATAATGTTGCTTATAGTCACTTAAAAGGATTTNTATACTCTCTCTTATTGTCAATAAAATGGAAAATTTTTTTGAATATAATGTTGCTTATAGTCACTTAAAAGGATTTGTCCCATTAAACTGTTATATCATGTTGGCTGTGCAAATTAAGTTGTTTGTTCAATACGTTAAATATAGGATTATATTTGGTACCTGAAGGTAAGTGATTTGGTTTAAACTAATAAGGTTTCGATCTTTTGGCTAGAATGAAAATTTTTTTTTTTGCCCTTATTGAATTTATGAGTTGTTTAATATTTGTACTGCCTTAACGTCTTGTTGACAGCGGAGCCNTTTTTTTTTTGCCCTTATTGAATTTATGAGTTGTTTAATATTTGTACTGCCTTAACGTCTTGTTGACAGCGGAGCCATTTGACATTTTGCATTCTTCATATTTATCGTATTTATCAGATGGTTCAGTGGTCGTATTATATAGTCGTTCTTACTGAATAGCAGAGCATTGAAATTAATGTAGATCTGTAGTGCTTTTAAAATCTTTGGAAATCATGCGTTATACAGCATGAGTGTAAAAGAATACCTCAACTTTGAAGGTCTATAATATCAAGGTTGTAGGTTGTTTGGTTTTAATATTATATACCTTCAAGTTTGTGGTATTCTTTTGTACTCACTCTGTATTATTCATGAAACATTTTTGGTTGGGACATTTTTTTCCCCAGACATACTGATTTAGTAACTTGCGAAGTCATAGTTTAATCGTTGGCGTGTCACGCAAAATAAACACACCCATTTGCAATTATCATACAACGTAAATTGAAAGACCTTGTTTAAAATTCATTAGATAAGTAGAATAATTCAGCCTTAATCACAAATTAAATATAAAAATTTCCCCATATTGAGGAATTAAAAAGCGAAAACTTCTTTGTTACTACACGTGTGTTAACGGGTACTTATAGCATCCCCTGGTCAGTGTGAGCTAGTTCACTTCTGAAAGAGACTAAGTTATTATTATATGTTAGACACAGAGAGTCAAATAAGATTTTGGCTGGAAATTGTGTAAAAACTGCTGCACCGGAAAATATGCAGTTATTGAGAGTGGCGGTGCATTTAACGTATTCAGTTGAGAATGGTTTAATACGAGGGCGAGTCAAATGAAACTTCATAAATGAAATAAGAATGGAAACACTGTTATATCATATAAGATGATATGACAAAGGAGCATAATGCGATGCGTAACCGACAGGGGGCAGATCGTAGCTGGTGCCCCGTCACTCAAGGACGCAGCACGAGTGTCAAGTTGGCGGATACATTGTCAACATGCACCAAAGAGGAGAAGGGATCAAACTTATCTATGTGCATCACAACAGGAAAGTGTGGCGTGGCGGTGCATGTGCGAGGTCGGACGAAGGGGTAGGCCTACAGCAGGCGATGCAGCACACGACGTCAAAATAATAAACTTTTTTCGAGGTATCCATGTACTATATAAGCACTGGAACATTTGTATTGCACGTCAGGGAACTGCGTGATTACATAACGTGATGTCGCATCCACTCTGTTTAATAAATTGTACGAAAGAAAAAAAATACTCAATTATTTGTTTTACTCGCCCTTGTAAAAATACAAATTTCATTAATTATATGCATTTAAGACTGGAGTACGTCAGCCCCAAGTTTTTTTTTTCACGTTCGAGGCACGGCGATACGGGTGGCAATAACACGTTCTACCAGTGCTCCATCACCCCTACGTGCAAAGTGCTGAAATCGCGCGCAGTGCTTCCGTCGTTACACTTTCCAGTGCAAATGAGATCTGCAACAGTGAGGTTTTATTACACGAGATGAAAGACCACCGACTAAACTACGATCGCGTGCATTTATTTTTTACCTACCCCTTAAGGAAACTGCGCAGGAAATTTCTGAAGATGAAATTTTTTTACCATCTTTGCGGTTTATTAGTCTCTTGTAATACGTGTACTATGGTTAAAATAAAAAAAACGGGCTAAGATAATGATTTTATCATTCCTAGCAAACGGCCCTATGTCCAGTGGCGTCATTTCAGCTTTTTAACTGGGGCGGCAAGGCCAACTGTGTGGAATGGAAGGGGGATCCGGGGGTCCTCCCCCGAAAAAAAAATAAATAGCGTTGAATTGTTAGTTTTTGAAGCTTTATCATACTATTTTTACCACAAAATAATGGATAACATTCTCTATTTACCATAAAAGATTCATTGTTAATTACTTGGATTAAAAACCAAACCACTTGTAAAGTAAATATCATTCACACACGGTGGCAACTGCCAC
Source organism: Clitarchus hookeri (assembly GCA_002778355.1). Lineage (NCBI taxonomy): Eukaryota > Metazoa > Arthropoda > Insecta > Phasmatodea > Phasmatidae > Clitarchus > Clitarchus hookeri. The sequence continues at coordinate 78,421 of NQII01002245.1, read as the reverse complement.
CCCTTGCCACCCCTGAATTACGCTTATACTTATGTCCTGGATATTTATTTGCCGAGATAAACGTAAACGCGCAAACAACGAATCTACAGAAAATATGCAATGAATACGAACTCTTAAAGCCTGTATTAGTATAGTGCATTCACGGTTACTTCACACTTTTCTGAAGCCCTACTAAAGTTCTACTTTCAGGATATTCCTCCGCCTCGAGCAAACAAGCTTAACAGAGACTAGGAAATCACACCAGAAGGACATCTTACCGCATTTGCGCGAACTCAGAGCAATAATATTTTGCATCAGTACTATTTCTTAGTAGGCATTACCAACACACCTATTCTCTCACTGTTTTCATTAGCAATAATCATAAATGAAAAAAAAAAGTTATAATTTATGTTTTAAATGTAAGTAAAAAATCAATATAACCACAAAATAAGGAAATGTTATGTTAACAAGAGTATAAAACTGTTGTGATGTATGACATATTAAGGAGGCAACCAAACACGTCATACATAAGGGTGATTTTTCAAAGGTTTGATCTAAAAGGTGTGAATAAACCACAAATAGACTACAGTTGGAGAGCCAGAAATTTTGCGAATTCATTTGACAATCTACACACTTCAAACGCATGTATATTTGACTTTACTTTAATTGGATCGCAGTTTTTTAGCCACGCCCGGGGAGAATTCAAGCCAATAACTGATCAGCAATAATAACACTACCGAATCGCGTGCTACTTGCTCTGTGGTAAGACTGGAGCACCGTCCAATTAACAACTAACTCGGGCTCGAATACACCACAAAGAACTGTGGAGTCTAGCTTGCTGCGGAATGTATACGCGAAATTTACGGGTCTATATCTATAATTTGGGACACACAATTTTCCCGAAAATATTTCACGACCAATTATATTTCACAACACTTTAGCACAGATACAGTTTTTTTATTGGATGGTTTCCGTGTTAGACGTCTTAGGTGTCTTAGCGAATCACAGACGTACAGTATTGGAGTTACCAAACTCTGATTGACCAGTCAAGTAGGAAAACGTATTCTCAAGACATGCCGCCAATAAAGAATAGAAAACTGCTGGATCGTCCGTAGGGGATTGAAATTTAGCATTTGCGGAAATGATTTCGCTAAATTCTTGTGTACCTAACTATAGATAGGGACCAGCGTTTTTCGCGAAAATATTTATAGTCATGCCATACTTCAATATCTTACGTCCACAACCCCAACTTCCTTCGGTTATTGGCCGCATGTCTACGCGAGAAGACATGTTACTGGGCCAATCGTAATAAAGTACTCCCATACTGAACGTCCATGATTCGTCAGCACACACTTGAGGCACGTGGCATTTAAAATCATCCAACCACGAAAATGCATATGAACAAAATCGTTTTGGAGTGCAACTGGTCTTGGAATATTTTCACGAAAAACACCTATCCCTAGAGCCAGTGACTTTTCGCGTAAAAATCGGAGCACACAGTAGACTTCAATACTATATGCACACCTCAGTTGTTGTTGTGCCTCCATTGACTGCTGGTGCCGTGTCCGTCTTTGACCAAGCCACTCAGGAATAAGTAACTCCGACACTGAACCTTCGTGATTCGTGCACAAACGGTTAACACGGGCCAGAATTTTTTTTTCCCAATCAAATAAGCTGGATAACCCTACAGTGCTTTGGACTGTATAGTGTCTCAAAATCTTTTCGCGAAATATCACTGCCCCTACCTATCCCTAAGTGTAGATGGTGGCACTAGTGACTTTTATGTTTGTATTTTAAGTCCCCAAAACTAATACCACCCTGCACTCGTCGCTCACAACGTGGCACTGCGCTCGGAGTGTTGGTACGGAGCCGCGCTGCGTGTGTAATGTCACGTGACTGGCGGCCATTGCGGTCAGATACTCCCTCCCGCCCTCCAGGGTCTATACACAACTAACCAAAGAGTTGCCTGCACTGCTACCGCCCTGCGATAAAACAGCTCGTTATTACCAGCTGAATACAAGCGCCGAGCCTCTCAGCTTTACGACTGTCCGCTGCGTGACGCCACCTGCTTACCCACTGCGTGGTGTAACTTGCCGCCATTTTGCTGGCTCCGACGAGAGTTTACCCAGTGCGTGCTTCCTTCCGCTACGGCTGATGCGCGTCGAGCTGTGGCCCCTTCGCGGTTTCTTCACACTTTTTGAATCAAACATTTGAAAAATCTCCCCATGTATAACGTTTTCTAAATATAATGTGTATAGGTAAAACGAAAATTTTGTTTAAAAATTATAACAAGGGCCAACAAATTTTTCCTAAAAAAATTTACGTGAAGGCTAGACTCTAATTTCCTATGGCACACGCTCAGTTTTTAATTTGTTATTGGCCTCGTGTCTGTGTCAGGAGACAGTTCGTAACTTGATTGGGCCAATCAGAATTAGGTGACTCCGACACTTAGTGACCGTGATTCGCAGGCAGACACCTGCAACGCCTGACAGTTAAAACCATCCAATCACGAAAGCGGAACTGGGCTCTAATGTTTTGGAGTGCAAGTTGTCCTGAAATCTTTCCGCAAAAAAAAACAGGTACCCTTAATCATATTAAATTTCTAATAAATGTGAATAAAAAAAGTGAGGAAATAGGTGTGTTTGTAATACCTAGTCAGAAATAGTTCTTATTACAAAATGTCATTACACTGACTGCGTAATAATGTGGTGCGTTGTCCCTTTGGTTTAATGTTCTACACTCGGTCAATCTTTGTTTGCTTAAATCGGAGGAATGTCCTGGAAGTATAACTTCAGCAGGGCAACAGAAAAGTGTGAAATAACCGTGAATGGACTATACCCGGTTTTACGATGGCTTCATTGTGTCGTGCTGGAACATATATCTGAGCCTAAAAATTCCTAAATCCGACAGTCATATTTTTCTCATAGACGTGTGCGCTTTGTTCAACATTAACGTGATAGATCAACAGTGCTAAATCAGGGTGAAGAACTAAGATGTCAGTCATAAAAATTAATGTTTAAACTTTGGGTTTAGCAAGGAGAGAGAGGGAGATTATTTAAGTACATGTATAGTTCATTGACAGCACTTTAACTCATTTGTCACCAAACCTCTGGAAAATCACCCCATGTATATCTTGTTTGGCTGTTTCCAAAAAATACCCTGTGTCACTGGCATTTTCTACTTATGTTGAGACGTAAGTATTTTATTTTTTGTTAACGTGAACTTTTACTTATATATCATCTATAAATTATACTATATCATTTATAATTAATATGAACGAAGACAGCAAGAAAATAGGCGTGTTGGAAATGCTTATTAAGAAATAACTTACATGCAAAAGAGTATTAAAGGGTGATACACACCAATGCAGTGCGTTGTCCTTCGGTATAATTATCTATACTTAGTTAAGCATTGCCTGTACGAGGGAGAGGCTTAGTCTTAAAGTAGAACTCTAGAATGAAGTTCCATGATTATAGAAATTTTTTTCTCAAACTCCTTGCTTCCTTTTCAACAATATCTCCTGAAATACGACAGTACCACTTTCATTGTAACGCAAGCTATACAATCATTTAACACGTAGGGAAGAAAAATTTTAGCTTTACACGAACGAAAATTTTGCCTTACATAACGAAATATTTGTTTGCTTATGGAGTAACAGTTATTCAAAAAATCAAATACAACCAAATATACTTTTAAATCAGTAGGAACACGATTTATATATCCACCTATCTGATTAGCAGTACACAAAACAAATACTAAGCTGAGACAAACCAATAATCCCATCGGAAAAAATATTTGAAGAAACGAAAACTTACTATGTCGTACGATGGCGCTGGTCGGCGGGTTTTCTCGAAAATCTCCCGTTTCACCCGCCCTTTCATTCCAGCGTTGCTTCATCTTCATCGGCTCTTAAGATTTTGATGTTAAGACCCACCCAAATCTGTCCACTCAACTAATACTAGTGTCTTCAATTCATACACATTCGAACTAGAATTGCCATTGAAGAAAATTTATTTTTCTAATAATTCCAGATTTTAAATTTGTTAAACACTTATACTTCTCATTAGTCTGCACGTGTAGTAAAGTTAATTTCTGGAGGCGGCGGAAGGATACATAGTATGCAGAAAGAGTAAAGTACGCTGACGTATTAAATGTTATGATTCAAGATCGAAACGAGCCACGGTATCATTTGAAGCCTGCGTCACGAGCGAAGCGAAACTGACGCAGTAGACCTGTTATTTTCCTCGGACCACACAATGGTGGGGGATTTGACGACTGCCACCGCTACCATATATTTCCCGCCGACACCGTGGGTAATATTGATTCCTTTTGACCCGGCATCGGATGCCTCATTCCCCATTCTTACCGTGTCCCGAACATACTCCCTCCCCACCCCTACCGCCATTCTTCCCCACCACCTACCCGCAGTTTCCCACCAGCGACAACCACTCCTTACAGTTTTTAGTTCGGGGAAGATTGCCGCGAGCTTTCGAACTTGTACTTCCGTCAGTCCCTCATTTCGGGCACACCGCCGTAACTCCCCTGCAGCTGGATGGCCCGCCTGAAATGCCCGTGCCGCCAACCCTCCCTCCCAAAACCCAAGCAAAATTATTTCGGAATCACAGCTTACGCGCCGTTCACGATATCGCCTCCCCCGCATCTGAATTGCAACGAAAAACCAATCTTTGTGATCGTGAACCCCGGGGAAAAATATTCCGTGCCACCCCCTGCTGCTGTCGAGGACGCGCCATGAAACTCGACAGTATTCAAATGAGGAGAATGTTTCTCTATATATGGTGACTTCCGTGGATGGATTTTGCCGAGGCAGCATCGCACAGGAAGTTGTGGTATTAAGAATCCTTTCGAGCCATTCATAGATATAATAGAGTCTGTTTAGATGCAAATGTGTGTTACAGACCCTATCGTTACGCATTGTAATTCGGCAACAACGTCAGCATCGTCTGTCATCTGTTCATTCGACATGTCTTGTTGAACTCTGAGCCTATGGGGACCTTATACAAACAAGCGGATGCATTCAGAATTTCTTTTGTTCGAGTCCAACAGTTAGTGTTTTTGTTGTGTGTCAACTATCAAACCTTCACGTACAAATATGTATATGAGAAGGAATAAAGACTTAAATTGACACACTAACGTTTTAATCAACGTCTTATAGTCCACACAGCAATTACAGATTCTTATACCGTAAATTTGACTCCAACAGTTTATTTAAACTACAATATTATTGAACGGGAGTGTCTAAGATCAGCTTCTGCCCAAAGCCAATAATATCGACTTAGCTTATCGTTACGGCCACCCGATTTTCGCGAAACGAATTCTTGTCAATTTTTATTTCAATACTCTTAAACTCAGATCCACTTCCCTGATTGGATAGATTCAACTGTTCCGTCTTTACCTGTTAATCACAGACGTCCAGTACAGGAGTAACTTAATTCTAATTGGCCCAGTCAAATACCACACTGTCTTCGACGAAGTGGAGTGGAGAGATTTGGCGGTGCCTTAACATGGAAGTCGTGAGAGCCAATGAGGGCGACGTTAAGGGAACATGGAGCAGCACCAGATTGCAAGTGCGGGGAAGACGGGAGATCCCCGAGAAAAACCCACCGACCAGCGGCATCGTCCAGCATGATTCCCACGTGCGAAAATCCGGCAGCGTTCCCGCCGGGAATCTAACCCGATGCGCCTAGGAGGGAGGCGAGTATTCTTACTACAAATAAAATAATAGGAAACAAATGTATTCTATATTAAAATACATAACTTCATATATACATATTACATGCAACTGACTATCTTATTATTTTTGCAATATAAAAGTAGATTCGTCGATGAAACCATCAAATCGTCCTTTTAAGTAATGTAAAAATATAATGAAAAAAAACATTTCATTCATTACATATCTAAAAAGTAAATTTTTTCGAAATATTTCCTATTTTAGTTAGAGTATCGATTTCTTTAGAAACTTTAAATTTTTATTTCAATTAAAGGTTTTTACTTTTTTTTTTTAAATTAAATATATATCTTTATGTTTAAAATTGTTAACAATCAACTTATAGTGAAAGCGTTTTTAGTTGTATATTTTTTGAAAATTTACTAAACGAAAAAATTTTAATAACTCTTGTTGTTTGCGCATAGTAATTAGACGTAAATAATTATTACCATTGCAAAACAATTACTAAATTTTTCCCAACGAACTTGCCACACACTGCAAATTGCGTTTACTAGTTTTGCTTAAATGAATAATGCTAGTTTCGTTTGTTTTTTGCCTTTTATTACAGATAATTATCGGAATGAGTAAACGGTAATGTAGTGTAGTCTTCTAGGTATCACATGACTGACTCTTAAGCAGAAGTAACAATAAAGGTAACGGGTGGCTGTCAAATTTCTTTCATAAAATTATTTTAATAACCGTTTTCAGCATTTATATTAACCCAATATTTCTTACCAATAATATGGTTTCAATTCACTCTCAGGGAAATAAAGTTTCACAAGTTGCGATAAAATTTTAATATCATTACTGCGCTCAAAAAGAGAACATGTAAATGTATAACTAAATGAGACATCTCAGATCTAAGAAATGATAACTGACATGTGTAAGCTGCCTAAAACTAATTGCGATTCGAAGACAAGCAATTTTCACTGCTCGTTCGTAACAAGAAAACGAACTGCTGTGATGATTCTTCGGACAAACAATTACATACTACATACTGAAGAATAATATTAATTTTTCTTGTGAGCCACAAATAAGAATACATGAGTTAAGAACTTAAATTAGCAGCAGGCGAAAAATAACGATTAAAAAAAATGGTACGCGCTTGTGGCTTTGCATCGCTTCCCTTGATCCACGCGAGGGAACGAATAAGTGTCTGGACGAGAGTGTAAACGCGAGAATCCGGCGACGTTTTACAGAGGGCCAGCCACCGCGATACCTGAGCCTATCGCAACTCACACGCACGTGACCTTCGGCGGATTGAATTCCTGAGGTTGTCCACGAACGAATGTTCTGGTCGATGCTCTAACTTCTCTCAGCGTGACTCGGGGTGTGGGCAAAGCTCCAGATCGGGCCAACAAGAGTATTTAAGCGGCGACGGACCTCCGAGCAACCAGTTTGAGAGTTGGACAGGTTGCGCGACATTAAGCGCCAGGTGCGCGAAGACGACGAGCCAGCAGAGCGTCGAGCGGCGGCGAGAGTGACCAGTTGGAGTGAAGTCTGCTGACTGCGAGCATCGGTACAGTGAAGGTGAGACTGGCGGGTGGGACTACTGAACTGGATGCGCGAGTGTTAGACATTTGGAGCGATGGCAATAGACTTAACATATGTAAATAATAAGTACGAATTAAGTGACCATAACGAATATGGAAACATTGAGATGAACTTAAATTGGTATTGAGAAAAACGATAAATATCGTGCTCACTGAGGATAACAAGAATGATAGTGGAGACACATAGCTCAATGTTGTCAATAGTAGTTGTGCAAATAAATGTAAAGATAAAATTATTGATTTTATGTTTATTAAGACATTTATTACTTATGAACTCGTATACGCCTATCTAGGGTCGTCTTGTATCAATAAGTTCTATATTTCACTCATGCAAATAATTTTTATTTAAAAAAATTGAATTTTGAAAACTTTGTTTAACCTACGCAAAACGAAAAAAAAATCGCCATTTTTTAAACACAGTTTCATATGTCAGTAAACACGTGGCTGAAAACATTGCAGATATCTCGGAATGCTGCGAGGAATCCATTAAATTTTAAAACTTAAGTAGTATAATTTCGGTGCTGTTTACTTTCGATGTGACACACTGGAATGAAAATACAGGTTATCTTTAATTCAAAAGTTTTGTTTCATTGTTATTGACATACTTACTCTTTTCCAGGTTTGCACAGAAAAAGTGCAACTCCCTGTGTTCAACTTAATGCTCTCATGACTCTTAATACTTACTTTCATACGTACTCGCTTGGTGGCTTTTAATAAAGGTGGGTGATCTGAGAAAGTTCAGGTGACTCCGCAACATCGGACATAAGCATTATAAAACCGTAGCAGTCACCCGTTAATTGTTGTCCAGGAAAGTTGTATATAAGAATTTAAGTACGAGGAAATTATTGAACATCTCCGAAATATATTGGGTCCGATTTCTTAAAATAATTANTACAGGTTATCTTTAATTCAAAAGTTTTGTTTCATTGTTATTGACATACTTACTCTTTTCCAGGTTTGCACAGAAATAGTGCAACTCCCTGTGTTCACCTTAATGCTCTCATGACTCTTAATACTTACTTTCATACGTACTCGCTTGGTGGCTTTTAATAAAGATGGGTGATCTGAGAAAGTTCAGGCGACTCCGCAACATCGGACATAAGCATTATAAAACCGTAGCAGTCACCCGTTAATTGTTGTCCAGGAAAGTTATATATAAGAATTTAAGTACGAGGAAATTATTGAACATCTCCGAAATATATTGGGTCCGATTTCTTAAAATAATTANATATATAAGAATTTAAGTACGAGGAAATTATTGAACATCTCCGAAATATATTGGGTCCGATTTCTTAAAATAATTACATTATTGTAAAATAAATCATTGCAATACTTTTACTTCACTTAATTTTGTAACCTTTTTACGTTTGAGGAACCTTATAGCGAGAAAACCAAAACTAGCACCTCTTCGGGCATTAAATAAAAAAAAGTTGTCCATTAAATTAACCTACATTTCTGAAAAGTAAAGTTTAAGATATTTAATGCCCATAAATATGAGTGCAGTCCGTACTGACGACAGCTATAACAAAGCTATTCAAAAAAGAAANTAAGATATTTAATGCCCATAAATATGAGTGCAGTCCGTACTGACGACAGCTATAACAAAGCTATTCAAAAAAGAAATGATATTTTTGACCAATATTACTACTGGTCACATTAATTTCGAACTTAACTAATTAAAAAACATTATCCTAAACAAACTTATTTTAATATATGGTAATATCTTGTAACAAAAATGAGTAAACACCGCATATTTATGTNTATTATCCTAAACAAACTTATTTTAATATATGGTAATATCTTGTAACAAAAATGAGTAAACACCGCATATTTATGTTTGGAATAGAGTCACTCAACTGATTTCACGCGTAAAAATTATTTATCATATTATGTTTTCAAATGTCTTTCAATCATTAGAAACATTTCTAAATTAAATACGTACAATTAATACTTACTTAAATTATTAATCTATAACACATACATTTTCGAGCCGAAATTGTACAGAAAAAACGGAAGAAAATACACAATTATGCGACTCGATTGGCTCATTTGGCATTGTAAGAAATATTCCTCAGCAATATATGGTGAAAACGAGAAGTCCCACATATTCTTTTATATTACTTGAGTTTCACATATCTCAGGTTTCAAACTTTTAAAAATGCTAAATTATATAAATTAAAAATAAATTTTCAATTTATCTTGGCTAATATTTGTGGTACACTAAAACTGTTTGTTAGATATCAGAAACCAAGCAGTTTATTAGTGATCACTCGAGTTCGTATATTTTTTCACATACTGCAAAGTAACATAATTAAACATTATTTTTGACGAAGACTTATGTTCATGTGCTTTAAACACAGCCTTGACGTTCTCTTTATGCTTTCCGAATATGTTTGTAAAATTTCACTTACTGCAACTTTTTATAAATAGTAAAATAACCATACTTACGTATATTCCTTTTTTTTTTTTTTTTTTTTGCAATGTAGGAACATCTTCGAAATATTAATGTCTAGGGCTAAATAAACGTGAATAAGACTGAGTACCCGCTGTTATAGAGAAATTCGCTAAACGTTGTGAAGGCAGCCCAACCGAAGAAAACTAAACGTTTCTATATCAGAAATCAGCTAGGCAAACTGGGGCCTTAAAATTATTACAATATTAATCACTTACTTCCAAACAGACCTTAAATAAAAAATTGTAATTTATCTTAATATTACACCGTCTGAAATACGGTTCTGGTGTACTATACGGCAAACGCGATGGTGAATGTTCTGCTTGGAAAAGGTTTCGCGTCATGAAGGGCGGGTGAGTGGTAATAGCTTGGTTTGTATAAGCAATGAAGCTTGAATTTNACTTTACGTACGAAGAATTCTCTGCCGGAACGGTGCCGCATAATCTGCTGCGAATAACGCAGGAGAAACTGGAGGTCGCAGAGGTAGAAGGAGCGGGGTGGGGAGAGTGAATAAATCATTATGACACGCCCCGCATTATTTATAATAGAAAGTTATAAGGTGCGACGCTGGCGGTATCTTGCGGGCCGGGGAAGACATCACTTCGGCGCGCATGGGGAGCGGGGGCGCGTGTTATTTGCATTCTTCGTACAGCGTCGTTAACTCACTTTTCATTCCGCCGTCCGGCCAACGTGTTCCGTTCGTGTTGTGCTGCGAGCATGATGGCGTTTTACGGCACCTGGTGCCTACTACAAATCAGCAGTACTTTTGTTTGTGGCCAGCATGTAGTTCGTCATAGACCTAGTTATTTTATTTGAGAGTTGTGCGTTTCTTTTTGTTATCCATTTGGTTCGGCGTTTCAAAATGTAGTGCATCAGGTGGATATTTTCTGTCTTCCCTCTTTGGCGAGTAACCCTCTAGTTTTTTTTCATAGCCGTTCTCTCTGTGCGTGCACCAACTATTTTCGCTCTCTAAAATGTTGGTTACATTTTGTTTTAGTGAGGGTGCAAATGGCAGGCTAGTATTTACTGCACGTGCCAGCCAACGATTTGCTGTATGCTTTGGCCTGACATTTCTATATGTGCTGGCTAAATTTTACTTTCATCAGGGGAACCTTTCTGCGTGTCGCCTCCCCTTTCTTTGATAGTGGCGACGTAGTCATTTCCCCCACCATGGTTGTTCGATAGCGAACTATGCAATCTTCTTGGCCGGGACGTATCTTCATTGTTCCCGTAGATTAGACAGTCGTAATTCCGTTAAGTTACAACGGGACTTATTTAAAAATAACGTGTGTTTAAAATTAACGTATTTTTCAAACAAGCACATGTGACTTGGACAGTTTCGTAGTGTCTATTCCGGTTTGAAGCTATAGTCGCAAAGGACTTATTAGTTTTTAAGTGTTTATATAATATCTGTGAACAGTTAGTTTAATATTAATGTACGATTTGCATTAAATTTAAGTTAAATACATTTCTTTTAAAGTTAATACAAACAAGCATCATTAATTGTTAAGGATATATCCTAGGGGCCTCATTTTAATACTTACAAGCTACATTAATTGGAATAAATTATATTAAAAAAAGGCGTCAATTTTGTGTCACATAAAACACTTTTTATTATTATTATGTTATTTTTAATGTTATAGATATTAATCATTGATCGTGATGTGATTTAAAAAGATTTATGGTCAAATTTTATGGCTTTAATTTTTGAGGACTGATCTTTAGTGTTGCATTGCGTTTTCTCTTTTATGATTATTTAAACTGTCATTAGTTTATTTTGAAAGAAAGGAAAATAGTAATGTGTTCTGATGACGGTCGTTTATTTACCTCTTTGTTTTGAAAGAAAAGAAATAATGAATAAATCTAAAGAAAAGTTTTCATTACCACACTACCACAAGTCACGTCTTATTATTTATAGATTATAAAGTTTTACTCTGGGCCTTTATGTCACTGAATCATACATGTAAGTCTTGCATTTATATTTTTTATTTATTCTCTCTCTTTTGTGCAATGTACGGTCCCCCAGTATGATTACTTATTACCGCTTTATGTTGTGTATATCGCTTCCTTTTATATTTGTTTGTGCCGGGTCCTTTTGGGTAATTATTTATTTATTATGCCACTTTGTATGCTATGGTTTTCTGGCAATTTCGTTTGTTGTTTGTGACAAGGACTCGAAAATTTCTGTTTTTGTTGGAAGTCGATATTGTGTTTTATTAGTTTCTTATCTTATGGTCGTACATGGGCACAAAACCCAAACACTAACTCAGTCTTCAGTGCTCACAGCTCAAGGCATGGCAGAATGCTGTGTAATTTCGCGTAAAGTTTGTGTAGCTTTTGTACTTGATACCTCTGGTTGTGATCCCCGAGTTGGCCTCATCGTAACATTCTAAAGGCTACATTGTGTAGAATTGTCAGAGGGGGACAAGAGAACATTCTTTAATCGGGTTTTAGGGTATCAACAACCAAACTTCGGCACCAGAATCAGAATGTTCCCGCGACAATTCTGTTTGTCGCGGGAACTATCGATATATTGCTGAAGTTTCTCTACTGAAGAAATGATCTGTCCTGTAACAACAATCGGTTGCTCTGTTCTAGGAATTATTTACATGTATTGTTACACACAATCACACGCAGGGCCACAATAGATAATTCGGTTGCTATTACTTTCTCCGTTAACAATAATTCGAATGTACCAACAACCCACTTGATTGATTTCGCTATACTAACAGTCTAGATGGCTGTGGTTAAAGAAACTGTGTTCCGAAAACCCTTTTGTTTACTCAGTGTACATTCTAGAAATTATCCCCAAATTAACTGCATCACTGTATACATATAAAGAGAAAGCGTTAATTGTAAAGGTCATCTGCGTACACCAATGGTAGATTTCCTATATATTTGGTCAGGATAGATTCAAATATCTAGGGGAGTTCTCAACTCTCAAGTATTTTTATACTGGCATCCTGATGTGTGGTATAATTTTCAAGCTATGTATATTTCCATTTCAATTAAAGAATTTTACTATAGAATTATTACAGTTTAACTTACGTTACCTTCTGATTAACCAGGATCAAAACTACTTGGTGAGGTAAGTTCAAGATCGGGCATAAATCATCAGGGGATTGGCCTCTGAATTATACTACCGTACATCTTCGTGTTGGAAAAGAATGAATACGCATTTACCACGGTTATCTATTTCATGTAATAAATATGACTACAAAGAATAAGTAGCGGACGCTTCCGAACACTTCCGATGGTTTTTCGACCACTTAGGCGTCACGCACGTGTGGAGATATGGCCAGGCCAATGCCAGTTACAGCCAGTGAGTAAGGATGTTAGATTATTTTCAACGTATATATGTAGGTTGGTAGGTAGGATTTAATTTCTAGTCTACAGCGAGGTCATTAGAGACGGAGCAAGTTGCTCAGATAAGTGGGAACGGGAAAGAATCAGTAATGAACCGTAGAAAGTAACCACCCCCAGTATTGGCCTGGAGTGATTCCGGGAAACCATGGAAAATCAAATCATGATGGCTGGATCGGGGTTCGAAGCCAAGTACTCCCAAATGCAAGTCCAGAGGTTTACCACTGTACCACTTCGATCAGTTGAATTCTTTCAAAACAGTGTTTACCCTGATATTTAAAACAGAATTAAAGGAGTTTATAAGGCTGACAAAGTCAGTGACAGGAATCGCTTACTGTTGAGGATCACTGCTGGGAGCGATGGACTTGTGCAGTTCACTCCCTATCCCCCGAAAACCAGTTAATTTTAGGGGCAACGAGATGGCGTGAGAGATAGAGAGAGAGAGAGAGGGAAAGAGAGTAGATGACACAACGGCAACGCTGCTTATATCCCTACGAAGCCGCCGAGGAAGTAATCTAATGCTACATGGTATCGTTACCAAGAACTGCATATTGTTACCTGCTCGAGTCGTCTGAAAATATAAGCTGGGAAATTCCGCATTAGGTTTATACTTTAAGCTCAAGTCGGTACAAAAGTATGGGCCAGTGCCCAACATGCTGTAAATGACATGTACACTTTAATCTCTCTCTAGAGATCAGCGATTTTGAGTGCAGATCTGTCGGAACTGCTCATCCTGGATCAGTTAAATCCTTCTGATCATTTTAGTTGCTGATATTCGCCGATCAAATAGCGATTTCAACCGATTCCCAGTGGATTGTATTAGCCTGGAAGTAAAACCCCATCGCATTCCACTTATTTGCCGGTAGATAACAGCTCATTTACTAAATATTCAGCAAAATAATTCTACCAATTGAAATCACTGATTCAGATTTAGGATGAGAGAGCTTTCAAAAGTGCTCACTTTACCGTGAAAAGCCCATAATCGAGCCGATGTGCAATGTTTTCAGATGTGGGTAACTGAGATAGGTTTTCATTTTCGACAATGCTCGTGAAAGTCTAGGGAATTTTGATCATCTCCGAGTCGCCGTTTGAAACGTTGGGAGGGTTTGAATTTTGAACTAATTTTAAAATGTTTCAGTATAGTAAGTGAATTTGTATTAAGAGAATAACAGAATAAGAGAGCCAGGAAGGCTTCTATAGACAACAGACTACCATTAACATAAAACATTGCTTCAGAAACTATAAATCTTCTATATATATATATATATACGTTGTGTCCGTTTGTTCGGACGCGTATAACTGCCGAAAAAATCAACCAATTTTCGGTCTGTTTTTTTATAACCCTTCCTTTCGTTCCCACGAGTATTTGTACACCTTTCTTTTTTTATATATATTACCTGCAGAGGTACTGAAATCTGCAAAAACTTATTTTTACAATGCTTTCGCGTCAGGAAGTGCCTTTGTTGGCAGCTGTCTGTTTAAACATTACAGCTGTTTGACCTATCCAACTTTTTAATAGGGGGGAATATGGCAAAACTAAAAAACATTGTATACAAACAACTACTTCAATAATAAAGGTTTCCAAAATACATATACCTCTTTCAATTAATTTCACAGAAAGAACAGAACCAAAGTCTTTTATGCCACAGCAACGCGTGGTCGGATAAGCTAGTTAATTAATAAAAATCTACATCTGGAGTACGAAAATGAACAAAACTAATTATTCACGGAATTGTTCTTTCATTTAAAATAGGTTTTGTTATTTTTAATTAATACCATTTTCTATATAGATTTTCAAAGGCACCTACCTCCCTTACGAATTACTGTAGGACATAGGATGTATCTGATTTTGCATAGGGAATCACCACACAACGTTTGCACCGGTAGTTCAGGACCAACCTGTATGACGTAATTAAATGTGTTGCCAACTGTTGTGAAAAACGAAAGAGGAATATTCAACACTAGTCGCAGGGTAATATAGGCCAACTCTGGGAACAGGAGCAGGCCCGTTGGTAATTTATAACTCGCAAACGTGCAGATGTGGTAACATGACGACATAAAGAACGCTGCGATGCCGAGCTAAACCAACAACACTAGAGAGTACATCTTCATGAAGCACACATCTCGGTGGTGTAACGTTGAACGTTAAATGGGCGGCAGCAGCACCAGGACTAGAGTTAATGAAATCTGAATGAGAGTGTTTCATGCGCGGAAGTGCGTTCTGTAATTTACAATGGAATGGAGAAAAACTGGGGGGAAAAAAAACCTTTGCCAAATCTAGCTTGCGCACCTACATACCGCAACGTTTACCCACTTAATTTACTGCATAAATTTTTTGCACCAGGTGTCGCAAAAGAGGAGATTTTTCGTTTGAGAAGTACTAACGACTTTCCTTTTAATAACATAAATGATGGAACCTATGAAAATAATTTATATTGGTTCGGGGAACCGGCAGGAACCAATAATGAAATTTTGGCGTGCTAGCAGTAGCCAATAGCGTCAACTAGGAAAAAGGCTCTGTTTGTATTGGTGCTGGCTTCTGATTTTGTACAGCAACAACAATGATTTAACCTATTTTGCAACACGTATTCGTGAACGAGTATACTCGGGTTAGTGTGTTAGGGGGTTAGTTATTTAATTGATTTGGCGGAACTCTTCTGAAAAACTGATCAAAAAAAATTTTCTGCAACTGGCGAATAAGCAGGAGAGACAAAATTATTAGCTCAGGACATGGTAATTCATCACAAAATTAGAGTCAGCTACTGAACTCTTCTGAAAGACTGATCAAAAAAATTTTCTGCAACTGGCGAATAGGCAGGAGACACAAAATTATTACCTCAGGACATGGTAATTCATCGCAAAATTAGATTCAGCTACTGTAACGTGGCGAAATAAAGTGGCTAAAACCATAATTAAAAGTTGACTTACAATGGTGATGTTATCCGGCACATTTTACATATTTTGATATAAAGGCATTTTTATTACAATCACTGGTTTACGTTGATCTTGGTGGCTATAGCATGGTAAAAATGTTATCACGCCACGAAGAAAGGTGATGGTGAAATGACGGCTCTCCATATATATTAAATTAATTAATTGTATTTTTATAGCATTATTTTTTTCCCAGTATTGTCCCTTTATTTGAAATAGGAAACACGTAATTGGATAAACAAAATTAAGCTCTTTGGTTTTTTTTTTTTTTTTTCTTTCAAAAATCTAGATCTAGAAATTTAAATACAATATCCGAAATTCTCGTCCATATTGTANTTTTTTTTTTTTTTTCTTTCAAAAATCTAGATCTAGAAATTTAAATACAATATCCGAAATTCTCGTCCATATTGTAATTGGAAAGGAAATACTGTGTATACAAATTGTGTCATCCGTTTATGTGAATTAGATTTCATGCAACACGCATGTTCACTGGAATGCGTTTTGTTTTGTCGGTTCGAATATGGCAGTTTAGTTTACACAGTAAAAACCCGCACTATGACCATTGCTACTGCTTTTCGACTATTATGAGGTAACGATTTTCGATTAATAGTATCATAGTGTAAAATTATTGAAATTATAAACTTTATACGTTGTGTAATAATTTAAAGTTTTGTTTCTGTATATGATGTAGTTCCATTATTCATTAATCACATTCATGAAGCACTTTTCACAGGTTGATCTTTGTATTCCTAGCCCACAAAATATATTGTATGTTCCACAACTGGCTTTGCAAATCCCTGAATGCTTTTATTTCTCTTGAATATGACACTATTGCATTGTGTCGTTTCGTTCTATAAATTCAAATGTGTTTACTTCTTCAATAAAAAGCAATATCTTGAACTAATTTATATATATATATATATATATATTGTGAAACAAAAGGAACCTGGCAGACACTCACCACTATTAACTTAAACAAGATTATACTTAAATAAAATAAAAGTTGACTAACGTTAGAGCGAAAACAATATGTCGTAGCCACATATGAATGATAAAATCATAAGTTTGTTTTCTTGAATATTTTTGCTCAACGTTCCTTTTAGTTTTACTTTAGCAGGCATAATTTAAATATTACGTTTGTTTTATCTTATGGTGCAGAGTGTTCTTCTAGAAAAGCATTTCTAAATGCCTGCGAAAGTAGTTTCTTTCATTGAATCTGTTTTTATAGTTCACAAAATAAGTAATCAAATAGGAAAAATTAATATGTATTTTTTACTAAGTAGTTACCAAATGTATTGTGTCGCCATCATAGGACGCAATGTGTTAACGGAGGGGGAAAAATCAATCTGTATAATAGTTGATTCCTATGATCGCAGGTATAGTCAGCCAGACAGGGCTGATGGCACCGAAAACCAACTGGAACACTACGCACCATTTCTGCGCTATCCGAGTCATCCGCACCGAAAACCAACTGGAAAACTGGAACACTACGGGACATTTCTGCGCTATTCGAGTCATCCACACCGAAAACCAACTGGAACACTGGAACACTACGCGCCATTTCTGTGCTATCCGAGTCATCCACACCGAAAACCAACTGGAACACTGGAACACTACGCACCATTTCTGCGCTACCCGAGTCATCCGCACCGAAAACTAACTGGAACACTGGAATACTACGCGCCATTTCTGCGCTATCCGAGTCATCCGCACCGAAAACCAACTGGAACACTGGAATACTACGCGCCATTTCTGCGCTATCCGAGTCATCCACACCGAAAACTAACTGGAACACTGGAATACTACGCGCCATTTCTGCGCTATCCGAGTCATCCACACCGAAAATCAACTTCAACACTGGAACAATACGCGCAATTTCTACGCTATCCGAGTCATCTGCACTGAAACAATCGGGTTCGGGCTGATTCGGGGATGCAACCGTAGGTTTTACATGAATACATTTCCGTTAGTAGGTAATTTTATTTATAGTAAATGGAAATCACGTTCAAGTAACGAAATTGATACATTATTCTAATCGCTTAAACTCACAAATCTAGAAGAGATATTTCGTTTGGCACCTTAATCAGCACCCTAACACACCGGAGATATACTGCCAGGTAATATTCACCCACTCACAAAATAGCCGCAAATCGCCGAGGGGACCCCACCGGCACCTCTCGCGCATGCGCATCATCCATGCAAGGTTATGCTCGAGTCGTAGTCGTACACTCGATCGAAAGAGATCATATTAAATACAACGGTGTTGTTAGTTACGAAGTTACGGCGTTGCAATGTATCACGCTGCAAGTGTTGCTTCGCCGTTTCCATCCTGGGACCCCAAATGTCGGTCTGATTTCAAAGACGTATTCATGTCGAAAAGTGGAGCCGATCTCAATTTTTTCCTCTCACATAATGACGATAATTACCCACAATTCAGTTTCCTGTTATTGTATGGTTGCAGTCCGAAGTGGCGATAATGACTACCATTAAAAGCGACGTGTTGAGGTTAGTGCTGAAAATTACTTTCTAAGGAAAATGACCTTATACGTGGTTGCATAAAAAATTATTTAAAAGTGCTAAGTAAAATTAAAACACCACCGACGGGAAACCTGTGTCTTAATGGTGCAGATAAATTTCAAAGGAAATTTAACTCACTTTCAGGTATTTTGATAGGCAAATCCCCCCCCCCTCCCAGCCTACAACCCCCCTCAAAAGGCATACAATTATGGTTATGCAAAACAAGCAAAAATTCTGCAAACGTGTGAAAAGCTACGTCATAAATCCACTTCGTTCTGTCTAGTCAGCGCGATCTGTGTTTATGTGAAAATACCATAATTGACGTGTAATTTTTTTGAATATTTACGTAGCTTCTCTTTACAAATAAATTCAATTCGTGCTTGCTATCATTTTGTTCATTAGATTTAAAAACATAATTATTCACCAATACGTAACTTAACGATGTGTGTTTTTATAAATATACAAGACAGATAATAAAATATTTACTTCTTTCAAGGAAATTTATAACACGGATAATTTCAAAATCATTCGAAAATATTTGTGTAATTTTTTTTATATCATAATTTTTAAACACTGCTTTAGATGTTGTGAACTGGTAGTTTGTTACATCTTATACTATGACAAAAACATAGGCCCAAACTTTATTCTTTTACTAGTTGAAATCCCTTCTAATATTACGATATAAAATTAATGATTTTATGAGGTCAATTATTATTTGATACAATAAGAAAACACGGTATGCCCAAAATTTTCCTTTATAAATCATTGCAATTGGCAGTAGCAAACGCCGAAACATGGACAGAGAAAAAGGAAGATGTCTAGCGTTGTAATGATATAGTAACGAAAACTGCATTCTTAAATCCAACAAACCTCATAGCGATTAAAAATTCACCGTTTTTATAATTTGTTTAGAACTGGAGCACAAATTTTCTGGTGAATTTTGTCGCAACACGTTAACGACATTTCGAGTTGATAAATGGAGGTTGATTTATGAAACCGGAAATTCTAAGGAAGAAAGGTAGCATTTTTGCCACGACAGTAACACGACTTCCCCAAGTGGCAAAAAAAAAAANCGTTGCGGCGTGTCAGAAAGAAAATGGAGATTTATACGCCGTGACGCGTCGGAGACCCAGGCCTTTCTCGCAGGCAGATGTGTCGCCCTGAGTGCCTGGCCGTCGAGGGACAGTAATATGGGGTAGGTGAGTAAGCCACGAGAGAGACCACCAAACTGTGTGTTCAACATCCTTCACGCGACTTCAAGATAAAATGCGCTCCAATTTTAAGGCTCCCATCTACCGAGCGCTTTTTTTTTCAGCGTTTGAGGCCGAGAAGCGCGAATGAGATAAGGGTGACAGTGCAACACACATCAAGTGCCCCATCGCCTCCAAGCGCAAGGCAGTCAACCGGCGTGCAGTGTTATAGTCACACTGCGTGTACATATGGGACTTTCAGTGGTGACCCTACTTTTTTACTGGTGGAAAGTCTGTAGGAAGGTTCAGCGCAGGTTCCTTGGGTAGTTTTGTATGTATCTGATGCGTATATTGGAGTAAACAGCACTTTGAAAAGGCCGTTTTNTGTATGTATCTGATGCGTATATTGGAGTAAACAGCACTTTGAAAAGGCCGTTTTTAGCAATTTTGGAGTACACAGAAATGGTGTTTCTAATCTGTGTGACGTCATTAAAGCACTCAATAGCCCTCGTATGATGTTTTTGTAGGTCAGCACATTGGACGCACGTTAAATAGTTTCGNCGTCATTAAAGCACTCAATAGCCCTCGTATGATGTTTTTGTAGGTCAGCACATTGGACGCACGTTAAATAGTTTCGTATAAAAAACGAGTGTTTGAAACACTCTGCAACGCAGTTCAAGCACCACGTGGGTGAGAGCCTTAACTGAGTTGTATGGAGTTTGTCGTAATATTACGAAATGCGCATCCTTTGAAGATACGGGCAAAGAAATGTTACTTCGCTTGAAGTTTTCATAGCGTTCTCTGCAACGTAATAGTACTTCTGCAACACTCAAAGTGTAAATTACTTAAATGAACAAGTTTGATTATTTATTATTATACGCAAGAAAGAACATTTATTTGGGGCACTTTCATCTTACGCATCCCAACCTAATCTAACCACGCGGTAAGCACATTTATGGCTGCATNACATTTATTTGGGGCACTTTCATCTTACGCATCCCAACCTAATCTAACCACGCGGTAAGCACATTTATGGCTGCATTACAACCAGTTGTATTTGTCTCCTAATACCATTAAGAGCCATCCTATTGGTTCACACAACACACGACACGCTTATTNGACAACCAGTTGTATTTGTCTCCTAATACCATTAAGAGCCATCCTATTGGTTCACACAACACACGACACGCTTATTATACGGTAAAATGGTTATCACTGGAGCAGCTTTCAACCAATATAATGCTGAGTTGAAAGTGTCCCAATGAAATGTTCTTTCTTAAGTAGAATAATATACAATCAGTCCTGTTAATTCGACTAATTTACATTTTAGGTATTGCTGGCCCAATGTGAATGTACCGAGAATCTCAAGAAAACTGCTGGCGAGGTAATATTTCTTCACATGAGGCTTCAAAGAATGCAGATGTCCTAATGATACAGCAAACTCCATAAAATTCATTTAAATTCATGCGAAGTGATGTTACGTCTGCAGCACACTTTCACACCGTGCTCGTATGATATACCAGCAACGTTAAATCTCACGCATACGTACATTTAAATTTATTCTTGAGTCTCGTCAGCAAGGAGCACAACATGAAAACATCTGTCTCTCAAATATACCACAGGGCTGAAAAACACTTCTCAACCAGGAAAACTTTATTAAGCACGGTCAACTGATAAACATTATCTGTTCAGTTCACTGTCCTGATAGGCGGGTTTGTATAGTCACGTCCTTGAATATAGTGGGCCATTAACAATAAATAATCAATACAGTTTTTGGGCTTCAGCTACATCGAGTACAGTCCATTCGTTGTTTATTCACACTTTTAGAATCAAACATTTGAAAAATCACCCCATGTTTTATGATACGATGCTTCCTATATATGTCGTGTAGGTAGCACAAGCATTTTATACTTGTGTTAACATAAAAAAAAATTTTGTTTGTTATATTAGACTTTTATTTATATGGTATCTATAGTAGAGAGATTATGAGAAATATGACATATCGGGACCTAGGACCGGAGCGTCAGAGCTGTTCATGCTCTGTCATTCCAGTCGACCGGAAGCCATCTTGGATATGTGTGACCTTACCCTTATACCTCTGTGAACTTTGACCCCGGTGACCTTTGACCACAAAACTCCAAAAATCCAAAAATAAAAATCTAAAAATCTTACAAAAAAATTATACTAAAAATATTTAAAAATGATTAACAAA
This sequence comes from Clitarchus hookeri, assembly GCA_002778355.1. Taxonomy (NCBI): domain Eukaryota; kingdom Metazoa; phylum Arthropoda; class Insecta; order Phasmatodea; family Phasmatidae; genus Clitarchus; species Clitarchus hookeri. Next base: position 56,499 of record NQII01002245.1, on the reverse strand, counting down.
TTTATTTTAAAAGATGTTTTAAAAAAAATATTTCCGGAGATACAAAAATAAAATTTTTGGTTCTCATGCAAGCACCGAATTAAAAAGTTTTTTGCAATGTCATTTAAACTATATTGAGGTCCACACACACCAAGAATCTGTGTTTTGGGTTGGTTTCCACGCCGGGCATTGCTTGCCAGTAAATTTCGTGAAGGGGAGCATCTACCACGGGTGCAGCTTGCGAGTAGATAACTTGCACGCGGACGTCGTCTTCTAGGGGGAGGGAGTCTTCTAAGGGAAGGGCTTTTCAACGGGGGGCGTTTTCAACCGTTTGTTTGAGAGGGGGGATGGCGTCTTCATCGGGGACGTCGTAATCAACGGGGAAGTCGTCGTCTTCCACGGGCGCAGACGTCACGAGGGCTGCTCGGCGGGCTTTGTACCAACCCCTGCGATGCGGCGTGTCGGGAACCGAGGTGGCGCAGCCCTCGAAACACTCCTTGCACGGAAGGCATTCCCGTATGTCTTCGTCCTGCTGCAGGTAGGCCGGCAAATACTTGAATCTGGTCGAAATTTCGTAATGTGCATAGACGAGGAAAATTTCTGTCTACAGTAACGGTAATTCCTACATTTTGTCCAAGGTACTAAACGAGCGTACCCTTCCAAATTCCTAAATGGTCGAAAGGATTTCATGGCCGCTCGGACAACAAGCGTACATTTATAAGAGCGAGAAATATGACTGATTTCCCAAGGAGGCTCAAGGTGCGTCTTATAAAGAGTTTTTAAAGGTAAAACGTTATTCTGCACATGCGATTAATGTTGGCCGCCGATTGCTCGGAACGAGGGTTTCCGGAAACGCACGAGCAATTAGCCAATCTAATATATTGTCACGTGACCGTGATTAGTGAATGAGAATAAGGCGTGGGGGTGGAGGCCTGCCGACTAATTGGTCGAACAAAGTCGTATAATTGGTGGAGGTGGTGATGGAGTTGGGGCAATTAGCCCATGAGAAACCGCGGTAGAGTTTGTGCGAACACCTCTAATTGGTCCAACGAAGGTTTCCAAGAACGCAAGAGAAATCAGCCAATGAGAAACATTGGCGGGGAAATTAAATATATTGAAAGGGAATGGGGCAATTGGCGAAATAAATTTATAGGAAAGGGGGAGTGGAGGGAGTCAGTCATATTCTGGGCCCCCGTGCTGGGGACACTACAAGCAATGTAAAACAAATGACAAACGAAAAAAAAAACAATATGGCTGTCGAACGAAGTTGAGAGACAAACTCCATTATTGTATAAAAAATTATCAAACAATACAACAATATGTCTGTCGAATGAAGGTGAGAGAGAAACGCCAGTAGTGTATAAACAAATGACGTCTACAAAGATGGGGGACTGCACCGACCAAGATCGCGTACGGGCTGCACCTATCACGATGGCGGACGTTGGCTTTGTCGTCTACCACAATGGTGGACTGCACATACCAATATGGTGGGATGAGTATTGGCGAAGGGGTGTGTGGGGAACTTCGGTGAGTAAACATTTTTTGAAAATAAATTTTTTTAAATACATTTTTCATAATTTTAAAATATGATTTAGATAGTTTTTAAGTTTTTAAATATAACTTTGATATATATTTTTTGAATTTTTGATTTTTTTTGGATATTTTTGGGTTTAAAGGTCATTGGGTCAAGGTCAAATGTCAAGGTCGCATGGATCCAAGATTGCCTTCGACCTACCGGAATGACAGAGAACGAACATTTCCAACGCTCTGGTCCCAGATCCCGATGTGCTAAATTCGATATAATCCCTCTAAGGTGTGTTGGAAATGCCTAGTAATAAATAGCTCCTATGCACAATAGTATTACACTGTGTGCGCACGAATGCGGTGCGCTGTCCCTTTGGTGTATTTTCTAGACATTGTTAAATTTTGTTTGTATGACGTGGAGGAATATCGTGGAAGTATAACTTTAGCAACGGTTTATAAAAGGGCCAAGTAACTGTGAATGGACTATATATTTTTTGACGACGTTTCGGCAGTCGTTGCAGCTGCTAATATTTTACAAGACCACTAGAGACTGACTGCAAACGGTGAGTTCTAAGTAGGCGAAAACAATTAGCAATAACCAATGAATACTTAAACTGTTCACAGATAAACAAAGATATTTTTAATCTAGCATGTAGCAAACGACAATTTCGTTCAGTATGTAATGAAGCAGGAAACTGTGCTTACGGTACATCGGGGCAAAGGACGGCGAGGTGCACGATGCTGCGCTCTAGCGTGAGAAACAGGCAACTTGCTGCCTCGTACTCCATCAACTCCTGTGTCGTATAAACATCCCGCCACGCAGCTCGAGGAACGCCGCCGTAAACAACAAGTGACCCCGAGGAAAAGGAAGGAAAGTATGGAACGATAAAACTGACACTTCACTTTCCTCGGAGAGACTTTGCGAAACTCGAGGACACATTCTCCCTTTCTGTCCCATCCGCCCTCTCTCTTGAGAGTTATTTAAATGTGAAACTCGACTCCCAGGAGAAAAAAAACGCTCATATGTTACGTGATATTGCCGCTGCAGTGCTGAAACCGAGTTCGAGAGGTCCTGCGTACGATACTGACCAACGACAATGAGAAAAAAATATGTAGTTGTAGGAACCATCCAAATATTAACAGTAAAACCAACACAACTGTTTGTTATATTCTTGTGTGTGTGTTTGTTTTTGCTACAGTGCATATGGTTGCTACAACAAAGCACTGCGTTCCTATTAAAACAAACTGATAACAACTCTAACAAAACAACTTTAACAATATTTGGATCGTTCCCACAACAATTAGTATGGTAATAATATAACAGACTGTTCTGTTCCTCGCAACCTCAAAACCGATTACAGAACTGTTCAGCACTAGCAACAGCATGTTCTGTTAAGTTATTAAAATTTGTTGTTGTTCTCGGAATAATCCAAATATTGCTGAAGTTGTTATACTGTAGGTACTATATGTTTTGTAGTGGGAACGTAATGCCATGCTGTGGCAACTATATTCACAGTAGTAAATACGATCACAGAGAGGAGCTCAACAAACAGTTACGTTGGTATTACTATCAATGTTGACAATAGTTAGATGGTACGTACAAACAATTTCATGAATGTCCCTATTTCAACAGTCCAGGTGGTTCTTAATCCATATTTTATTTCTCAGTGCATGCGAAATACACAACACTGAAAAACTTTCAATACTGCCTCCGATGAAAACACTTGTAATAATATATTTAGCCATAAACTTGATTGGTTGAAGCATAATAGTCTTCTTGCTGGTATCAAAAATGTTTTAAATTAATGATTTATTACCTTTTTTAAATTTGATGAAATCATATGTAAAATGAGCATGAAAATTTGGAAATTGGCAGATAGGATTAAATTTATGTAGGTTTGTAATAATATTAAAGCAGTGATTATTTTATTACCTGCAAAAGAAATGTAATTATACTTTTATGCAACGGCGAAGTTGTTCGAAATTGCAAATATCGAAATCGCATTTTGCATTGGAAAACAGCTTCAGAAATTTTACTCTATAATATGGTTTTGTATTTAAAGATTAATTTGAGCANGGGGGGGGGGGGTTATATTGATAATTGCGCAAATATTAGTCGTTGCTGGGGATGGACAACCATTTGACAAAATATAAACCTCAGTACAGCATCCTCTCTTTTCTTCCAATACAGTATGTGTGTGACACGTCTACACGTGATGAGTGTCTTGTTCCTGTTTTAGAGAAAGCTAAATAAAGGCGCAGCACAGAGTAGGTAAGAATACAGAGGTGGAGCAGCCGCTTGCACCGCGAACTATAGTTGCGTACGCCAGCAAAATGGCGTCACTGGCCAGCGACATGTTGGAACGCCGTTTGCCAATCAGCGACTCGTTGACTTACACTCCAGCCGGCAGCCTAGCCAATAGCGAACGTTTCGCAGTGTGCAGTTGCCAGTCGGAGGCAAGTCCCGTTCCAGGATCTCGCGAAGCCAATCACAACATGAGTTCACCTACATCGAAGGAATCCCACGCCATTTCGTCTTTGCGCTTGTTTACTTTACGACTGCAGTGCTAAGCGACACTTCGCGTAGTGTAACGACTATTCTGCCCGAAACGCGGCATGAATCAACCCATTCAAAACCTGTGTACAGATCTGAGTACATTACGCACTTGCGTGTAATTTTTTACCTGTACGGCACACTGCGAAACTCAATGGCCAAAGATCTTACCTGTGGATAAGTGATTCGCAAACCATCTTAATGGTATAAGTAGGGGCAATGATATTTCGCGAAAAGATTTCGAGACAAGATACAGTCGAAAGCACTGTAGGGTCGTCCAGCTTCCTTGATTAGCTATAAAATATTCTGGCCCGTGTTAACCGTTTGCGCACGTATCACCAAGGTTCAGTGTCGGAGTTACTTAGTCCTGAGTGGCTTGGACAAAGACGGACACGGCACCAGCAGTCAATGGACGTATAACAACAGCTGAGGTGTGTATATAGTATTGAAGTCTACTATTTTTTCCGATTTTTACGCGAAAAGTCACTGGCCCCAGGTATACGTCATTAATATTGCTGTAGCTGAACATATAGCCTACAGCTCATTGACTGTCGCAACGTAACAAGTATTGTGTCGACTTAAGTATAGCACGCATCATAAACATTTTGTCAGCAATACCTGAAACCCATACATTAAAGTGGGTCTGAAAGGTTTGAGGATTGTAACAAATGTATAGGAACGATTTCCTGCGAGGAGGAAACACGTGCCAGTTCAGGGAAACGGTTCCTTTCTGACATCAGCTGGAACCGAAGTGTACAGTACTTTTCGCCAAGGCCATCCCGGGCAGAAAGGCTACTACAGCCGTTTAGACGTCAGACGGCAACTTCTGGAAAGGGCTTTTTACATTTTTTCTTGCATCACACTTTGCATATTTGCATCATGTATAAAACAAGTGATATCCCAATTAGCTTACATACTAGCATTCATGCGTCCGTTATAAGCGAAAGTTCGAAATTATTAGAAACATAATTAATATTTTTGAAATCTTAGTTCCTCAACCAGTTCACTCCGGATTTTCGCAAGTGGGAATCATGCCGGGTGATGCTGCTGGTATTCAAAATTTTCCAAACAACCTCCCTTGTTTCATTTAAAGTTCGTGTGATAAGTATTGCCATCTTGCATTCCCTAACGAAATCCCGAACATTTCCAACGGCTCGGAGGACTGTAGCGAAGCATGACTTAGAAGAACTGAATTGCCTTACTCGAAGACTTTAGTAGTTTCGAGAGCTTTCAAAACGTAACGAATACGAAAAATTAGCGAATAACTTTGAAAAACCCTCTTGGTATTCTCCGAAGTTGTGTGGCTCGCTTGTAACGTGTATAGAATGTCTGTGAATATGTACCGCACTCAAAGTGATAAGAATCATTAACACATTCAGACCCAGTGCACACTATTGTGTACACAACGCACATGAATATTATTTTCTGTCTGCTGTTCACTGCAAGGACGAACGGCCAATGGTCTTACCTGCTGGTAACTTATTTGTAGGGCCAGTGACTTTTCGCGTAAAAATCGGAGCACACAGTAGACTTCAGTACTATATACACACATCAGCTGTTTTTATACCTCCGTTGGCTGCTGGTGCCATGTCCGTCCCACTCAGGATTAAGTAACTCTGACACTGAACCTTCGTGATTCGTGCGCAAACGGTTAACATGGGCCAGAATATTTTTTAGCCAATCAAAGAAACTGGACGACCCTACAGTGCTTTGGACTGTATCTTGTTTCGAAATCTTTTCGCGAAATAACACTGCCCCTACTTATTTGTAGGGCCAGTGACTTTTCGCGTAAAAATCGGAGCACACAGTAGACTTCAATACTTTATACACACCTCAGTTGTTGTTGTACCTCCATTGACTGCTGGTGCCGTGTCCTTCTTTGACCAAGCCACTCGGAAATAAGTAACTCTGACACTGAACCTTCGTGATAAGTGCGCAAACGGTTAACACGGGCCAGAAAATTTTATAGCCAATCAAAGCATCTGGACGACCCTACAGTGCTTTGGACTGTATCGTGTCTCGAAATATTTTCGCGAAATATCACTGCGCCTACTTATTTGTAAACCATCTCTCCTGGTCCAGATTATGGTTGGCTCGTACAACTAAATACGAACACAAAGCTTACAGGTCGTTGATTGTGGCAACGGAACAAGTTTTGTATCGGATTGTGTACAGAATCCATCACAAAATTTCCTGTTTGCAGCACCCGAAAAGGTAAATTCAAGTAAGTCTGAAAGGGTTGCGGTAATAGTCAGTTACGGGTAGGGGCTGTATTAGGTACAAAAAGTGCTCAGCTGAAAAGTGAAGTAGCTATGTATTCCCGTAGCGCCACTGGCAGCTGAGAAGCACCTCCCATAAGTCATGTAACAGTGCAGTTTAAGCCAATGGCGTGTGTGGAAACGTGGGCGGACTGCGTCATCGGTCGCCACTCCACTTCCGTCACGGCCATTTCGCACGCTCCGATGCACAGCGCGGATGAGTGTGCCCAACGCTGCGTGGGCGTAATTCAAGTCAGTGCAAACAGGGTGTCGTGTAGGATGGGCGTCAAGAGGACGCCAGAAGGTCGGTTTATTATCATGTACGCCCACTAAAATGGATAGCCATGGTTTCTCGACAAGGGTTGGCAACAGCCTTGGCACATAGGACGCCAGTAAGGTGCACTAATTACTTGCAAATTTTATTCACAAACGCCACATGATGAAATTACCCGAGAATAAGGGCGAGGCCGGGCCCTGACTTGCAGAGCCCTAAGGGTTGATGTGACAAGTTGGGTTGTCGATGAGAAGCGGCTCGGGTTGTAGCGACTCACCGGCAACTTATACGCGAGTTTAACTAGCCACTTGCAAACAACACTACAACAANCAAACAACACTACAACATGTTCTACAGATATCACGACACTACAACACGCCAGTCGGGAGACTGGTGGGGAACTTCACTCCCTCGCCGATACACCTACTCGTAAATTTACTAAGATAGCAACTGTTGTCAACAGCTTTTAAATACGCGTCAAGAGTCGACAGCAGAAGTGAAACCTGCGGATTGCGAGCATCGGTACAGTTAAAGCGAGACTGTCAGTCGGGCTGTGCAGCGAAGATAATGTGGATCCATGGTACACGTATACTCTATTGTTTATTTTAAATCTTTTAGTAACCAAAAAAATACCAAATAATTAAATTATAAACGTTTCTTACGTTTTTTGACTAGAGCAAACCTATCTGAGCTTTCATGGCTGATTAATAATAAACATTCCGGTGGATTTAGCTATAAAATAAAGATAAATTGGCACACTGGCCGCAAGCACAAATCTCTGGTGAATACGTACTCAATGGTTTCAACAATGAGGCGCACAGAGACGTCAATGTAAAATGATAACTATCAATATCACATTTTGCATGAGTACTCAAAGTATCGGGAGTTTGTGCCGAATAAGTACTCAAGTATCGGGTGTTGGCATCGAGTACTCAAGTATCGGGTATCGAGACTCAAAGTATCGATACTTGCTCGGTATCAAAATTATCGTTCGAACCCTATGTGAGACTACTGAACTGGATGCGTAAGTGTCAGACGTTTGGAATGATGGCAATAGATTTAATACGTGTAAATAATGCGTGTGAAGTAAGGGACTGTAACAAATATGGAGACATTGAAAAAAATGTAATTATTATTGACACATATATGAATTATAGTCCTCACTGAGAATAACTTGAGTAACAGTGGAGACAGATATTTTTAAGGTGTAAATAATGTGTGTGTGAATAAATTTAAAAAAATCAAAACTAGTTCTGTTATATTAACTAAGACCTCCATCCCTCGCGAACTAGGATACGCCCTTCTGGCCTCTTGGTGCAATATCTTATTCATTATAATATGTTCTCGTGCATTACGTACACGTTTTTCGTTCTAATAGATCGGGATACTACCAATAATAACTACCATCCTAAACCTTCCAGAACCACTTCAACACACCTAGCTCCTGTGATCACTATCGTGGGCATGTTGCACATCAAGTATTATGTTTGGCACTGTACACATCACGAAATCAGTGGTCGGTGTTTTCAGCCTTTTCCTTACGATAAACATTATTTGTAAAATTTTCTTCACCTTTCATTCGTAAATGGTTAATACGGAGATCAACGAATATGGTCTGTTTGCGGGTTCTTCACACTTTCTGAATCTAAAATTTGAAAAGTCAACCCAGGTGTGATGTATTTCGTTGTTTCCTAAATATGTTCTGTATCACAAGCGTTTTATACCTTTGTCAATATAAAAGTGTCTCATTTTTCGTTAAATTGAATTTCTAAAAATATATATATTTTTTTAATTACAATATTTCATTTAAAATAAATATATATAAAAACAAAAAAAAACACGTGTGTTGTTAGCGCCTAGTAAGAAATAGTTCTCATATAAAATATTATTCCAACTGAGAGCTCACGAATTCGAAGCGTTGTCCTATGGTGTAATTTTCTAGACTTATTTATGCTTAGTTTTAACATGGCGGAGCAATATCCTGGAAGTAGAACTTTAGCAGGGCTTTAGAAAAGTGTCAAGTAACCCCAAATTTTACAGAAACTAAGTATTTTACGGAACTCAAATTTATTTATTTATATTGTTTAAACTATATTTTCTGCCAGTTTTAAACCAAATATTTAGCAATTTTTAGATCTTATACTTTTTATGAAGCATGTTGTTTCAGATGCCTATTTAGAGCTTTAACCTTTCATTTTTCTGCTGATTTTCTCTCTCTGCACCATCCTGAGTAACATATAATAGATAGAGATCCAGAAATTTCTCGAATTCATTTGAGTACAAGTTAAACTTCAACAACATAAACATTTGAGTTCCTATCTCTTTTGGACCTCGGTTTGTTACGCAAGCTTTCGACCAATAACGAATTAGCAAAGGAAGCAAAAACCTAATACTGTGATACGTGCTCCGGAGTTAAATTAGATCAAAAACCAATGAACAACTAACTGCGGCTCGAGTACACAACATATTGTGGATTACGGCTTGCTGCCGAATGATTCCGCGACATTTCCGGGTCTCTATTAATAGATAAATAAAACAATTGAAGCGTGTGCTCCCGGAAAATATCCCATATTTACGAATGTAAGAGGGTGGTATTTGTTCACCAGAAAACAAGATGCATTGGTATAGTTCCAGACANGGGGGGGGGGGATTTGTGGTTCAAACGACCCATAGTCAATTGTGCCTAATGTTTATTTCAGTAATGGCTTTCAAATTTTTCAAGTGATATGAGTCGTAAATTAATCCGGCACTGAACAGGTTACTTCACGGTTTCAGTGGTTGCAAATAAAAAACCTCTTTATTGCGTGCTGCACTTGAGCCAACATAGTACTTGTTTCGACGCCTCCTCTCCAACGAACCGTGGGGTTTGCGCTCAGCGATAGCGATATGAACTGGTCATAACTTAGAGCAGGAGCAGGGTTTACGAATCAGTAACCAACGGGAAAGACTATCGCGTAATGTGCCTTCAAGTGTATGGTATCTGGCAGAATGATCTTCCTCTATCAGGGAACGTCGTTTCTGTACTGTTCTACTCTGTGCTGAAGTCGCCTCTTCATTTTTCGTGCCCAATGGGAGCTCGCCAGCTGTGCCGACGGACGTCTGTTATTTGCCCGCTGTGATGGAGGGCGTGGCCAGCTTCGCGTGCTCCTATGACAATAGTTATACCGGTGGTTAGTGTTTTTAAGTTCATCATGCTCAATATTGCTTTTAGTCATTATTGTTAAACAACGTGCGGTAAATGCTATTCACTGTAAAGTGGCACTTTTTAAGTCAATCTTTAAAAAATGCGCTACCCCATCTGCATGTGGGGCCACGGTAGCTGAGCGGTTAGACTGCTAACCTCCCACCAAGGCGAACAGGGTTCAATCCCCGGCTGGTTCACTACGGATTTTTGCAAGTAGGAATGGTGATAGACGATGCCGCAGTTCGGCGGGTTATCTCGGGGGTTTCAGGTTTACCACGCCCTTTCATTCTAACGCTGCTCCATACTCACCTCACTTCACCCTCATCGGCTCTCATGACCTCGATGTTAAGAGTCTCCATAACCTCTTCACTCACTCACCCATCTCCATGTATTTTAATGGGCATAATGGGTGGCGTGCGCCCAGTTAAGTTTGTGACAACGGAGGAGAAGTAGTCCCGTCCTTTAATTTTGAATTAAAATATTTAGGTAAACGGCTGGGAATCCTGGAATTATTTAATTAACTTTCTGCTCTGCTTATTTTAATGTATATCACTTTAAGAATAAGCAAAGTTGTACAATATTTACTTTATTGTACTACTATATTTTCAAGTTTCACTTGATTAACGCATAAATAAAGTAATCAGGACCGTGGCAATGTTAATTTTACATATGGCGGAAGAATACACAATGTGCATAAAAGTACATTTTAACAGTTTACCGCGAACAGCCTTTACCACCACCACTGTGTGAGCGTAAGTGCGTTACCCACCAAAAAATATATTAAATTACATTTCAAAGAAATTCCGTCTAACTTTAAGACATAACTCGTAAGTACTGTTTCCTCGAATGAAAAAAAATAGATCGTATAGTTTTTGGAACATGGCATGTTTGAATCACAATTTTAGTTTTTTATAATGTACAAATAAAACAAACGATAATATTTACAGAAAATATATGCTTAGCAAAACTTATTTTACATATGAACAGAAACATTAAAATAAAAATATATTAAATATTCCTCATTATAAACAATTAAAAAAAAATTCGAAGAGAAAAAATGTTATGCTGTGATTTTAAATATTTCTTGAGTTAACCGGTAGAATCCTATTTCATTGACAATTATATGGTTTTGTAAGTATGTTGGTTTTTATGATTTGTACTTCCCTAAATCACTAAAATTACGATTTTGACATGATATTATGCAAAAAAATCTTCGTAACCAAAGCTTTTCTAAGGCAATGAAATATTACTTAAAAGTAGTGTCTACAAGTTGAAAAGTATTTCGTGCATATATAAATGTATTCATTTATATTCTTGGTGGCAAACGCCCTTTAACAGCGACAGCTGCTAGGAGCAGCCAGCAAGCACCGCTGCGGTCACCGTTAAGGGACCTGCATGTTACGCGGTCAGTGCTACGCCGGTGCATCACGCAGGCCCGTGAGCCGTCCTGCGTCCAGGGAGGAGTTGCTGCAGCCGACGAGTGATGGCTGCAGGGACTTGGCCGTACCCACACAGTGTATCACCGTGACCTGCGGAGTCCTGCGCGCGCTCGTGCACCGCTCAACCGACGCGACGCTCCCACACGCTGAAGAAGAGGCCTATCCCAAAGTCACACAACTTTCAAAGTTACGTGGACAACAGTGATGAACGTGCTCGCGTATATCTTAATTTTTAAATGACAAGCATTTTTGATTTAATGAAATACTTCTACCAATTTGAATTTAATCAAACGGCATTACAAATAAAACCATCTCAAAGTACTTGTTTACCAAACAGGGTTCCAGCCTTAAATCCAATCCACGCCATTTTTGCTAGTCGTGTTGAGTTGAGATGGTTTGGGCGGGTCTTGACGAGGACTTTAGAACCGATGAGGATGAAATAAGATGAGAATGAAGCGGCGCCGTAATGCAAGAACGGGGAAAACGGGAGAGCCCCGAGAAAACCCGCTGACCAGCGGTTTGTTAAACGGTATTCCCACTCGCGAAAATCCGGTAGTGACCCGGCAGGGGATCGAGCCCGATTCATCTTGGTGGGAGACGTGTAGTCTAACAGCTCAGCCACGGCGGCCCCCTGCTATGACTCGTGTTTGCAGAACAGTAGTTCGATGTTGGGAAACGGAGATTGGTTGTGCGCGCAGCCAGCAAGATCGGTCTACCTCATCTCCAGCAATGGCTAAGAGCGCCCCGTTAGCATGGCTGTGATGGCTGTGTATCACACGTATATACCTCATATCCAGTATATGAACGCTCCTACCCCAGAACAGATAAGTACACAGAGATGAAATGACGTGACAGTTCCTTTGATGTGGGTGAAACCATTTTCTGAATGACTGCGCGTGAGTCTCTTGGCATGGACGTCGAGTCTGATGGGCTACTTCATGCTGCGGAAGATTCCGTATTGGCTGGGCTGCCGGGTTGGCATGTAGATTACCAGGCGTTGATTGGCTGGGCCGCCGGGCTGGCCTGTAGATTACCAGGGCGTTGATTGGCGAACGGCGTTTCAACGTTTGGCTCGCCAGCGACGCCATTTTGATTGCATGTGCGGTTGGAGTTCGCGTTCTCTGTATTCTTATAAACTCTGTGATTTAGATTTTTTCTAAAATTTATGGTAATGAGTTAACATGGAAACGTACACAAAATCCTTGACCTAATACACATTAATTTTTCATTCAAGGTGTTTTAAAACAGAAATTATATTTTGCAAAATGTACTTACGAATTTCTCACACTAACTGACACTTTGGCACCCATGGAAAGGGCTTCAGTAGGTACATGGCACAATAATCAGCCAATTATAAAACAGTTGGTGTTCCAGAAGCAACCAATAGCAATACCCAGGGAAAGGCGCTGTCTCTATTGGTGCTGGCTTCTGGACTTGCACAGCACCGACCATAATTAATATATTCTGCAACATGCCAGACGTGGACAAGTATACTCGGGACAATATGTTTAGAGGTTAATAAGTGCAGGACACTGAAGAAAAACATATTGATAACAATATGTGTTACAATGGGGCAATTTGAAACACGATGGAATAAGCCAGCGGCTAATTTGTTTNCAAGTATACTCGGGACAATATGTTTAGAGGTTAATAAGTGCAGGACACTGAAGAAAAAAATATTGATAACAATATGTGTTACAATGGGGCAATTTGAAACACGATGGAATAAGCCAGCGGCTAATTTGTTGACCATCACTTCTTTTGGAATCTTGATACTGAAAGTGACGAGATCCAAACGGAAAAATGGTAACGCAGAAAAATCTACTTACATGTGTGCAACCATGGGTTCTGGCCGCTCTGTCTGTAATTTTACTGTCCGCCGCTTTTCACGTATGGGCGCAGACTACACTCCAAGGTGATGTTTACCTATTTGACTCCTGTCATTGGCAGACAACTTGTGTGGGACGTCTCAAGGCGGTTACTAGCTAATAGTGAAGGCTCAACGGTTGAACAACCAATCTCCAGTGAAGGAGTCACAAAGATTGATGACGCCTTTCAGTAGCCAATGAAATCACGATTTGCTCTCGTGCAGGTACATGCCAGTGAAGTCTAGCGTATTGCCAAATAAAGGCTGTTCATGGTAAACTGAGTACATTTCATAGCCCTGCTCATGATATACTTGTATTCACTTTCTGTATTCTTCCGCCATATGTGAAATTAACATTGCAGCGAGCCTTATCACTTTTTTTCCTGCGCCCTTCAAGGTAAACCGTAAATTTATAAGAAAATTAAATATTTTAGAATGTTGCTATGTATATTAATTAAATAGGGGAAGGTATAAGAAATCATTTCAGTGCTCACAACTGTTTACTTACACTTTTAATTCGACTTTAAAACATGGAAATACTTTCCCCTCAGTTGTTGGCAACTTTACTAGGCGCATGCCTCTTAGCGTGCCTGTTAAAATATACGCAGGTAGGGGCGATGACATTTTTGAAAGGTCGATTTAAATAATTCTCACTTTACCGCGAACAGCCTATGCTACCGCGAATTTTGTACATCTCTACCAACGAGCAGAATACATGTTTTCTAAGAGTTCAAAAGACCGGAAAGAGTAATTAATTTTTGCTATCGACTTTAAGTAACCAAAAGTTTTGTGGCGTTAGTAATAGTCCAACCTCACATTCAATGACTTACCACCAGGTCGATCCCGGCGTTGGGCACGAAAGTACTTGTAGTGGACGAATAATTAACTGTGAAACTGATGGATTCGTACTAAACTGAGAAGTTGTTATGAAACGTTTCACTACAGAATAGATTGTGTAATTAAACTAGATTTATAGTTACCGCTATATTGTGCAACTACGTATTATTATTAGAAAATAGGTCTGAACCCTATTGCACGGAAATATTTCACGACCAGTTGTACTTAATAACACTTTATCTCAAATAACCTTTCTTGATTGGCTGATATAGGTGTTGCGCGTCTAAGGTGTGTGCTCGCGAATCACATTCGTACAGGATCGGAGTTACCTAATTCTGATTGGCCAGCCAAGTAAGAAAATATCTTCTCATAAAGACACGTGGCCAATAAGCAAATGAAAACTGCTCGTAGTCCGGTAGGCTATTGAAATATAGCACGTACGGAAATCTTTTCACGAAATTCGGGTGTCTTTACCAACATACAATAAAACACACTACTTGAAGCTAAACTGTAAAACTTCATAAGCTAAATAATAAAAATATGCCAATGGCAATAATCATCCACAATTTTAGGACAAGTTTACTTCAGCTGACAAGAGTACCTGAAAAAAATTTTTTCAGTTAAAAGGTTTTATACATTAACGTAATTTCAAAATTTTCTTTTTTACAGCCACGCTTTGATAGGTCATTAAACGGTGTCATTAATTTACGGAAGGAGACGGTGAATGACTAGTTTTCTAGCATGGCCTTTATTAAACATAATTTTTAAATTATCTGCGAGTAAAATAATTTGTTCGCCGAGTGTACAAGTTGTCATATAAATTTTGTTGCATTGCTCATATCCTTTTGCATGCTTCTTTTTGGATAGAAAATGGCCCTATTGGAAAACAGTCAAGTTTGTGCCAAACATATCATTATGGACGCGTTATGTACACACATTGGAATCTAACAACCAGGCGCAAAATATTATTTACCAGATTTGCTTTCAGTCTTTCTCCGCAGTTGCCTAGGGTTATTATTAAACATGGTGGAAACGCACGAATAANTAAATTATCTGCGAGTAAAATAATTTGTTCGCCGAGTGTACAAGTTGTCATATAAATTTTGTTGCATTGCTCATATCATTTTGCATGCTTCTTTTTGGATAGAAAATGGCCCTATTGGAAAACAGTCAAGTTTGTGCCAATCATATCATTATGGACGCGTTATGTACACACATTGGAATCTAACAACCAGGCGCAAAATATTGTTTACCAGATTTGCTTTCAGTCTTTCTCCGCAGTTGCCTAGGGTTATTTTTAAACATGGTGGAAACGGACGAATACNGGAAACGCACGAATAAATTAAATTAAATCCGACTGAAACCATACCCGAATACCAAACTTCGAATTTTGTGGGTCAGGTGAATGCATTAAAATAATAGGAGGTTTCAGTTTTAATTTAATTCGTTCAATTTGATATATATATGTAGGTGGTTCCCGGTAAAGTAAGCAGTTTTGAGGCACTAATCACTTTTTCCCTCCTGCCATTATTTATACTTCCGTCACCTTTTCAAACAAATATTGCCATGTGAGTTATAAATACAGTGTGTTTATTTCACTGCACTAGAAAATTTTTGTCCATGGCTAAAATAAAATAAATGTCTTGACTATTATTCCAAATGAGTGGGATTTCAAAAGTGCTTACTTTACCGTAAATAGCGTATATATGTATGTATATATAAACATTCATGTAGCGAGAGCTATTAGTTTGTTGCCCTGCAGCCTGCAGTTACTGGATAAATTAAAGTTAAATATTTATATTATCGATTATTTTTTTGGGATAACATAAAAAAAAAGAAAAAGTGTTTGTGTAACACCTCCTGTTCTAAATTCTANCAAACTTCGAATTTTGTGGGTCAGGTGAATGCATTAAAATAATAGGAGGTTTCAGTTTTAATTTAATTCGTTCAATTTGATATATATATGTAGGTGGTTCCCGGTAAAGTAAGCAGTTTTGAGGCACTAATCACTTTTTCCCTCCTGCCATTATTTATACTTCCGTCACCTTTTCAAACAAATATTGCCATGTGAGTTATAAATACAGTGTGTTTATTTCACTGCACTAGAAAATTTTTGTCCATGGCTAAAATAAAATTAATGTCTTGACTATTATTCCAAATGAGTGGGATTTCAAAAGTGCTTACTTTACCGTAAATAGCGTAAATATGTATGTATATATAAACATTCATGTAGCGAGAGCTATTAGTTTGTTGCCCTGCAGCCTGCAGTTACTGGATAAATTAAAGTTAAACATTTATATTATAGATTATTTTTTTGGGATAACATAAAAAAAAGAAAAAGTGTTTGTGTAACACCTCCTGTTCTAAATTCTGAATTGTCAACGAAACTGATTTATGAAATACGTCAGTTTATTGCGTACAATTATAAAGCAAAATATACAAACAATTNAAATTGTCAACGAAACTGATTTATGAAATACGTCAGTTTATTGCGTACAATTATAAAGCAAAATATACAAACAATTTATAGCATAACTAAGAAAATTATTACACAGTCGTAGTATAATTGTATAGGCATCATTTAAATTGTGTATACATTACATTTAAGAAATGGAAAAAGTACTAAATGTAATATTTGAATGCAGTCCATAGATCGTATCATTATGAGGTGGATTTGCTTCCCCCGAAATTAACAGAAACACACTTAAGATTGAAATCTACAGTGCTGTCTATATGTATCACGAAATGATGAGGTCATCGAAGACATCTGCGAAGATTGTAGAAATAGGTTTTATATTTCAAATAATTGACAGTAGTACTCAACTGATTAATCGACCAACGAGTAAATACAAAATGAAGTGACCGGCAATGACCAAGGTTACTGAGTCAAGCCGTGATCTGTTAAATATTCACAAAGAGGATTCACACAAGTGGAAGTTTTCTGAGGTCTTCGTATTTACCTTTGTTCTCTTGTTGTTTCGGTCACAGAAACTTTTCAATATCGTGAAAGACAAGCGTGCTCTGAAATTTTTGTTTATTTGTGTCAGTAGTAAAATAAAAAAAATATAAAAAATACACAAGGGAACAAGAGTTTAAATTGCTCACAAAAACCATTTTAAGTAATAGTTGTCAGTTCTTACTTGATGCGTCAGATGCCTTTCCTCTACACAGCTTACAAACAGCACAATAGCACTACCGTTTTTCTCGAATCTGAAACAAACATAAGAAAATTACTTGTTGATTTTTATAGTTATTATTTACTTGAAATTTACATGAGCAAACTTTTTTTAAGTATATTGTTAAATAATGCTAATCAAAATCTGTGGCATTGAATTAATTAAACGCACTTCTTTACACACACTCCTACTCCCTGTACATAACATCTATAACACTCTGTGATATGTACCAAAGAAAAACATCGTAATTAAAACGAAAATTTTATTATAGGTTCTTCAAGGTTAATTGAGCACTTTTGAAATCAACCTTTGAAAATTGTCATTGTCCTTACCAGCATTTANGTTTTTCTCGAATCTGAAACAAACATAAGAAAATTACTTGTTGATTTTTATAGTTATTATTTACTTGAAATTTACACGAGCTAACTTTTTTAAGTATATTGTTAAATAATGCTAATCAAAATCTGTGGCATTGAATTAATTAAACGCACTTCTTTACACACACTCCTACTCCCTGTACTTAACATCTATAACACTCTGTGATATGTACCAATGAAAAACATCGTAATTAAAACGAAAATTTTAGTATAGGTTCTTCAAGGTTAATTGAGCACTTTTGAAATCAACCTTTGAAAATTGTCATTGTCCTTACCAGCATTTACATATTTTAACGGGCGCACTGGGTGGCAGGCACCCAGTAACGTTGGTAACGAACGAGGGAAATTTGTTCCAGTTCAGTTCAACCGTGAACAGCCTATACTGACTTTCAGTTAGTCAAACGTGTAATAGTATCATAATCTTAAATTTTTGTAATAGGCTCTATTTTCCTCGTTCATTAACGTCCTCTGATTAAGGAATTCAATTTTTCAAAATGGCTCTTGTGTTAACAACTCCGTTACACATAGGGACAGAATTAGCTCGGAGTGTTTGTCGTGGAAAAACCGGATGATATTTCAATCAGTAAATTAACACTTGCTGGTTATCGGTTTGTTCGAATGGAACGCGTTTAGTCGTTTCTGACAGTATCGATGTGATAAGGGAGTTGAATAATTGCTTTTTAACTGCCTTCCTGACAAATGTCCACCTCGACAATCTGCACACGTCTGCGCACCATTCAACATACTCGAACACACAAGCTGCTATTCGGACACATGCGTACTGTCAATTGCACCGTGTACGTTTTACAACACGCGGCGGTGGTTGTGCTTGTACACACGCATGCCTTTGAAACGGCAATCACTTCTTTCCGATATTAAACCACCATCCCTCCTTCACCACTCTTACTCGAATGAAGTGTAGTCTGTTTGCACGGGAAACTAAAATGACGTGCCTGCGCATCAACGTGGGCAAGGTCGAACTCCCAAACACACGCCAACCCGCACATATTTCTTATTGATTTGCAAGAGCTAAATTTAATACATTTGTTTTTTTTTACATACGTCGTGGTTTACTATATTTTCGAGATATTTTAATGTTAGGCATTGTACAACTTACTTATTCGCTGGTAACTCTGATTCCAGTATTACATTTTAAGCGCGGAACAAGCATTCAGGCCCTTCTCCTTCCCGCACTTGGCTAGTCGTGTCTTACAAACGTAACCTGGTTTCCATCCAAGCGCGTCGCAGTACTTGTACAGTTAGGACGCTGGTCCCTCGGGATGGAGAAAAAAAAGAGAGACACTTATAACTTCGTGAAGCTGTACCAGTTTTTTTTTCCTGGGAAAACTTTCTGAAGTGTAGCGTCGAACACACACTATACCAATACTATATTACGCTTGGTAAGTTCAGTAATATCTAAATAATACCAAGTTATAAATCACGAATAATTAAATGCATCATAAGAGTGCAACATCTGCGCGCTGATATATGAAAAATGACTAATTTTATTAGGTTATGCTAAGTAACTGAAACGTATATCTAAAGAGCTAGTATTAAACCAGTGATTTTAGAATCACTCTGTATAAAAAGTTTTATATATTTATATGCGTCGTTATAGCTACAGAACTGGGGCATTAATTAATTATGTTTAAGGTACCGTAATAAACAAATTAATTTCCTGTTCTTTTTTCTGTCAAACACTTAATTTTGCAAAATCTGGACGCACCATAATTTTCAAAAAGAATGAAATTCTTTGCATTATTTTAGGCTTAATTAATTTTAGAATTTCCATTTTTACTGTTTTAAGGTCTNAAAAGTTTTATATATTTATATGCGTCGTTATAGCTACAGAACTGGGGCATTAATTAATTATGTTTAAGGTACCGTAATAAACAAATTAATTTCCTGTTCTTTTTTCTGTCAAACACTTAATTTTGCAAAATCTGGACGCACCATAATTTTTAAAAAGAATGAAATTCTTTGCATTATTTTAGGCTTAATTAATTTTAGAATTTCCATTTTTACTGTTTTAAGGTCTATGGTACACAGGAAATAACGAAACCATATACATCTTAGGTTGCAGATCTATACATTGAAAAAAAAAGCCGTTTACATAAAAACATAAGTAATGAAGAATGAAAGGAACAAACCTTTATCCACGTTAAAAGGCTATTATGAAATTAAAATTTTTAGTTAATAAAATGTGACTAAAATGTTGGAATATTAAATTATTTACTTGTAATTAAAATTTTCCGCAAAATTTTGCAGCCATTCTTTGAATTTATTATATAAAACTAAACAAAATGTTGCACCACCAGGATTTCAGTGTTCCCCGTTGCCAAGGATAAAGTACACACTATTTGTAAGAATGTAGCGCCTGGCTTGACGAATGTCTTTTTGTAAAGCATCGACTATCCTAGTGAATATCCTTCATGTGCAATCAATTACAGGCGGTGAAAAACTTTTTTATTGGTGTGTATATCCCAAGACGTATCTCATTTCATTATTTTTCAGGATACATCATTATATTTCTGCGCATGCGATTGCGTTTTTCTTTCTGAAATAATGCAACAAAGAAACTGTAAACTTGTTGAGTTTTTACGTAAAAGTTTAAGAACAATAATTTAGCTGAAAAAAAAAATGTTTACTAGGGACGAGGGAGAGTATATACACTGAAGAGCCAAAAAAACTGGTACACCTGCCTAATATCNTAATCTGCGCCAATTTGAAAAAGGGTTGCACGTCTGTCACGTTTAATGATTCTCGTCAGTCGTCGTTTGTCCTGTTATTTCACGATCTTTTTCCGGCCACAGCGATGTCGAAGATGTGATGTTTTACCAGATTCCTGATATTTACGGTACTTTCGTGAAATGGTCGTACGTGAACATCCAAATGTTATCGCTACATCGGAGATGCTATGTCCCATCTCTCTNGGTACTTTCGTGAAATGGTCGTACGTGAACATCCAAATGTTATCGCTACATCGGAGATGCTATGTCCCATCTCTCTTGCACTGACTATAATACCACGTTCAAACTCATTTAAATCTTGATAACCTGCCATTGTAGCAGCAGTAATCGATCTAGCTGCCGACCGCATTGCGTTACTCTTATTGGTTCCATACCTCTGTTATGTGCATACGCACGCATATACCAGTCTTTCTGGCTCTTCAGTGTAGTAACACTCTTAATCCTACAAATTACATGGTGAGACGAGATCTCAGGTCATTTGACTCGTGATATAGAGCAGTAGAGTGATTTTCACAATCGTGCAGTGTTCACACTCGCGAGAAAATTATAATCCATGCTTTATGTTATGTGCAGAATAGGCGTTGATTTAGTTGCAGAATTTTGTGACCGATACAGTGTACGTTGCGTATTTTACGATGGCCGCCGTTGTGTATCGTAAACGATTTTATCTTTCATGCGGCCGCTCCCTACAACACGCGAGAAGAACATCCGTAATGAGGCTACAACTTCCTATAGGCTGTTTACGGTGAAGTGAGCACTTTTGAGGCCATAGTCTTTTTTAATTTCATTGTTATTTAGCTACTCTATGAGCTTGTATTGTTTTGCAAATGTTTATTTATTTTATTGTTTACATAATAAATTGCAGTTTTCGAGTTGAGTATGAAAACATACTGAAATATTATCAGAATCGTTAAATTAATTTAATGTTTAAATGAAACCTTTTTAAAATAGCAGTATTAACAGATTTCTAAAATAAATCTATTT
Organism: Clitarchus hookeri; assembly: GCA_002778355.1. NCBI lineage: Eukaryota > Metazoa > Arthropoda > Insecta > Phasmatodea > Phasmatidae > Clitarchus > Clitarchus hookeri. Next base: position 35,296 of record NQII01002245.1, on the reverse strand, counting down.
AACTTTAAACATTGATCGATAGCTGGCAGCATAGTACAATATGTAATATTTAGCACGGGAATTTTTGGAAGTACTTTGCTTATTGTACTATGGAAAATTCAACCTGGACTGTGTTGAAAAATTATCTCTGTTCTTGGAACTTTTAAGTATGAATATTGGATCCTGAAGCTCATCGGAACTATATTGAAAAATTATTAATTAAAGTGTATCCTATAGGCAAGATTTGTTCAGGATATTATTTTATNCTCATCGGAACTATATTGAAAAATTATTAATTAAAGTGTATCCTATAGGCAAGATTTGTTCAGGATATTATTTTATCCCGCCGGTGTGCGAGTGGCGTAAAAGAAGAACGTACAGAAAGTCAGTTTGCAGATAAAGAGCTCTCTGAGTGAATGCACGTCCTGTCTGATAGCAATTACATTGTTATCATGAACTACGACAACTTCTTGCTCCAGAAGAAATACAGCTACAGAGTAAAGTAATAAGTAAAAATTGAAATGAGTTGCAGATGGCAGCAGCCCGATGCAATATGAATTCTCTGTTTTAGTATTCAAGATTTCTGCAAACTCTTCCTCTAAAGCTCTCCTAATAAAATTTGTTCACACTTCCTTCAGAAGTATAGATATAATGCATTTGCCTAAATATTTTGTAAATGAGAAGTCCAGGCAAGAATAATTTTTTACTGATTAATGGAGTAGAACCAAGTGAGCCTTTTTTGTTAATTGTACATTGAATAATATTTTCCCTTATGTGAATAGACTAACTTACGCTGCCAAATGNTGTGAGCCTTTTTTGTTAATTGTACATTGAATAATATTTTCCCTTATGTGAATAGACTAACTTACGCTGCCAAATGTCAACTGTAATTATAATTATATTCTGAGTTTAGCGTTTGGAAGTCGACTTGCTTGTATTCTGATATCTGAACATTGATTGCTTATGATTCAAATGCAATAATTAAACGCCCCTCAATAATTGAACTGCTTTATTGGTTGGTATTTTGCTCAGTAGTAGTATATTCTTTATTATAATTATAGTGTTGATTTTTACTGATCCCTTGTAGATGTAGCCATTATACTATAATTTTTACTATTATTACCACTACAATGACAACTTGGTTCGCTAGCAACTACTCCCGAATAATCACACATACCCCAATACACACACCAATATACACTTCAGTGGCAACCCACGTGGTGCGTTAATATCAATTTCAGTGAAGTTCCATTCGTGGGGCATTTTCAATTTATACCTACGTAAGTATAATCATTTGAGTGTCTACTCTAACGCGGGGCATTATACCACATAAACTATATTTATTTCAGGAACGGGCGCAAAAAAAAAAGTTAATGGACAACCAAACTGTTTTTGTTCACTATGATGCGTTTATGTATTGTATACAATCTCCAATGTTTGTCTTTCTAGTGATGTACTCGACTTAAAGAGGACTTAATTTGTTATATGAATTTAAATTTTTTCAATTATTAATGTTGACAAAATATGTACATATAATAAATTCAGGGGCACTCAAAAATAATTAATATATAAATTAAATAAATGAATAAATAGACATTCTCCTCTTTGTGAAGGGCCACGCCCAGACAAATAGTAATGGTGCCATATGCCGTAGAGAATGTTACATGATAATGCGCTCGTAAAGGAACAACGTTTTGCTGAACTAAACGAGTGAATGACAGTGCCAATTTTTTTCGCTAGTATCTAGAACTGTATTTTTGATAACGTGTATTATTGGGTAATAACATTTGTGCATTCCTGAAACAGAAAATCCGCGTTTTTTCAGGTGATTTTGAAAAACCTAGCACACTTAAGGCATTTTTTTTTNTGCATTCCTGAAACAGAAAATCCGCGTTTTTTCAGGTGATTTTGAAAAACCTAGCACACTTAAGGCATTTTTTTTTATTTTTAGTATCTATTAATTTTCTAAAATTTATCTTAAAAATTTGTATTAAAAAAATTATTTATAAGCGAAAATGAAAAAGAGTGACGTTACTCTCTCAAGAACTTGCGTTCAAAATTTTTTACTGGAAAAATTTGTTTTTAAAACTAATGCAGTGAGAAGGAATTTCTTCAACATTGATTCCCAATTTAAACTCCGTGGCTGCAAGCATAACTGTTCAAGTGCCTAAATTTTTCCTGTGTTTTAAAATATATTTCCTGGTTTTGTGATGTAATATCAATACAAATGTTTATAAAAATATAAAATCTGTTCAAAAAATATTTTACACCTACTATTTCAAAATTTAATATAAACATTTTCACCTTAAGTATTGTGCCAAACAAATTTCAAAACGTTTACGAGCACACTGTTTTATTTCAGCTGGAATGTTTCTTCAAGTCAGGAAGAAATATCTTTGAAGTTTCACATTTTGTTCGCCTGTAATTCGAGTGTAAACGTCTAACTATTTAGAATTTAAGTTTTATCAAAACCTTAAAATAAAACTTCGGTCTAACCATTTATATAATTTCTGCAAAATGTTTTTTTTATGACATGAACAATTTATTTTATTTGTAGCCTTACATGCTAGTTATGTAAAATTTCGTAAGTTGTAAGGCAAAATACATAATTTAGAAATTGCCATAACTGTTGTTATAAAAATTTAAAAACCTATTTCCTAAGTTTTATTGTACTTTCATTAGAATTCTACTTTATATAACACCGCAGCATTATAAACTACCACAAAAGTTAAGAAAGTCGTGTTTGCCACTTGAACGTCTTTCAGGATGTCGCCTACGTGGTGCTTGAAATGCGTTGCAGCGTGTTCTAAAAATGCGTTTCTTGACGTAACTATTAAACGTGTCCCCAATATGATTACCTATGAAATTCTAGACGATAACCCAATAGCACTTTCCACTAGTTTTGTGCAAATATTCGTTATACCGAAACGAAAACGAACCTTAGGACCTGTGGAATAAAATTCCACGTGTCTAATAAATTACTACAAACCTTAACTTTTACGTTTTCCATAGGCATTAACGTTTGTCCGTTATGACTCAGACAGATACTGCAAATTAATATTTAAAAAAAGCCTACTCACTGATGTAATTTAGAAAATGTTGTCCTCTTGCTTCAAATAGTTCTGTGGAAACGGAATTAATATGCTCTCTTCTTTCTATAGTATTTAATGCCACTCAGTTTTAATTAGAAAATATAATTAATTTTAAAAGCCAAATCCTTAATAATCAAACTATCTATACTACACTACCAGCAAGGAGTGTACCCTAGCCTTGCTCGGCTTAAGAACTGACCACCTATCGCGGACAGAAAAATGATCTCATCGTTCAAAGTTAACTTGTAATGTCTCCCAATGTATCAAAAAAATAACCCCAACATGTGTGGGAGTAAACACGCCGTTACAGCACTTCATCGATTTTTGCCTCACTAACCCAAACACAATTCTCAGTAGGGGAGAGACTTTAAAGCGGCCACCACGAAAAACCGCGTTGATTTAGATTTGTACAACCTACTGTTCAACTTTCGGACATTATCAGTAATTACTCTTACGTAACAAAAAAAAAAATTTAAAAAAATTCAGCGCATAATTTTTGCAAAAAAATCTATGTCAAACTCATAACTTAACTGTTTCAGAAAAGTACAAACAATGAAAACCATCTTACGCTCAGAAGTGCGATAATTCACACTGAAAGAATATTCCCAGAGCTACTTCAAGAAGTTTATGAAATTGTGCAGGGAAATTATTTATAAATAATGAAATCTGCTGATTATAAGGAAATTCTTGCACATTTTTTGATTTGTGACTGCCCATAGACTTTTGCAAAATAACCTTTGCTTAACATATCTTAAAATGAATCAAGACTAGTTGTTTCAGTTGCCCTTTTTGAATTTTCTGCAAAAATAGTTTGGTTTATTTTATTTTTACATTACAAAAACAGTAAAAATTTTACTTTGACATGTGAATTTGCAGAAACCATGCGATCTAAAAACATTTTCCATAAGAAAAGGCAGTCACATATAATGTCTGCAAGTTGTACTATATAATATGGTATAAATATAAAATTATCAAATTTTCGTGGCCAACGCCCTCAAGGCTCAACTTCACCCGTTTCGCAGAAATTCTTCATNTGCATTCCTGAAACAGAAAATCCGCGTTTTTTCAGGTGATTTTGAAAAACCTAGCACACTTAAGGCATTTTTTTTTTATTTTTAGTATCTGTTAATTTTCTAAAATTAATCTTAAAAATTTGTATTTAAAAAATTATTTATAAGCGAAAATGAAAAAGAGTGACGTTACTCTCTCAAGAACTTGCGTTCAAAATTTTTTACTGGAAAAATTTGTTTTTAAAACTAATGCAGTGAGAAGGAATTTCTTCAACATTGATTCCCCATTTAAACTCCGTGGCTGCAAGCATAACTGTTCAAGTGCCTAAATTTTTCCTGTGTTTTAAAATATATTTCCTTGTTTTGTGATGTAATATCAATACAAATGTTTATAAAAATATAAAATCTGTTCAAAAAATATTTTACACCTACTATTTCAAAATTTAATATAAACATTTTCACCTTAAGTATTGTGCAAACAAATTTCAAAACGTTTACGAGCACACTGTTTTATTTCAGCTGGAATGTTTCTTCAAGTCAGGAAGAAATATCTTTGAAGTTTCACATTTTGTTCGCCTGTAATTCGAGTGTAAACGTCTAACTATTTAGAATTTAAGTTTTATCAAAACCTTAAAATAAAACTTCGGTCTAACCATTTATAGAATTTCTGCAAAATGTTTTTTTTTAATGACATGAACAATTTATTTTATTTGTAGCCTTACATGCTAGTTATGTAAAATTTCGTAATTTGTAAGGCAAAATACATAATTTAGAAATTGCCATAACTGTTGTTATAAAAATTTAAAAACCTATTTCCTAAGTTTTATTGTACTTTCATTAGAATTCTACTTTATATAACACCGCAGCATTATAAACTACCACAAAAGTTAAGAAAGTCGTGTTTGCCACTTGAACGTCTTTCAGGATGTCGCCTACGTGGTGCTTGAAATGCGTTGCAGCGTGTTCTAAAAATGCGTTTCTTGACGTAACTATTAAACGTGTCCCCAATATGATTACCTATGAAATTCTAGACGATAACCCAATAGCACTTTCCACTAGTTTTGTGCAAATATTCGTTATACCGAAACGAAAACGAAAAATGACGTCTTTCATTTTCGTTTCGGTAAGAAATTTGGCTACAGCAAGTTGTAAAGAAAGTAAAATAATCAATTTAGATGAATTTTTGGAAGTTTCATGAATATTTCTTTAGTGGACCAGCAAAGAAAATTTTTGCCTGTAAATCATCTTGTTTGTTTTGAACTGAAATAACTACATAACAAATTTTTGTTAATGTAGGCAATATATCCTGAGGCAAATACTCTATACACAACATTTTATTTGTTTTTTTTACAACGAATTGGTTATAATGAATAACTTGCTAAAATTTTATAAAATTCGTTAATCTTTCGTTAGAGCTGAGATCTAATGATATTATTATTTATTTTCGTTTCAGTTTCACTAAAGTTCATAACAAATCGTTCGTTTTCGTTTCATGAGGGAAAAAAAAAGTCACATTCGCACAACCCTACTTTCCAGTCATTACGACTATTGGAAACATTATTTTCGCGCCCTTCAACACCGCTGAGAACGACTTTTTCAGACTACTGTATCTCAAAATATACGAATCGGATACATGCGAAACTGCGATAGACGCATTCACTGCTACAGAGTAGCGTACAATGAAAGTATAGGGTCACCGCTTCAAGTCACGTTCCGATCAGTCACCGACGGGAAAACTGAACGGCAGTTGAGCGCCTTGCGTTTTGTGTACTCCGGTTGGCGTAAGCCGTGGCGCTGTAATTTTTTACTTTTTGTTTATATTGTTTTATATTGATATCATAGACTTCAACGTAATTTCTTGCCTTTTAATTTATCTCGAATTATTGTTCCAAATAAGTACTAATTTTACCACGGCTAGTTAATTTTGCATGAACAGGACCTGTGGTATAAAATTCCACGTGTCTGGTAAATTACTACAAACCTTAACTTTTACGTTTTCCATAGACATTAACGTTTGTCCGTTATGACTCAGACAGATACTGCAAGTTAATATTTAAAAAAAGCCTACTCACTGATGTAATTTAGAAAATGTTGTCCTCTTGCTTCAAATAGTTCTGTGGAAACGGAATTAATATGCTCTCTTCTTTCTATAGTATTTAATGCCACTCATTTTAAATTAGAAAATGTAATTAATTTTAAAAGCCAAATCCTTAATAATCAAACTATCTATACTACACTACCAGCAAGGAGTGTACCCTAGCCTTGCTCGGCTTAAGAACTGGCGACCTATCGCGGACAGAAAAATGATCTGATCGTTCAAAGTTAACTTGTAATGTCTCCCAATGTATCAAAAAAATAACCCCAACATGTGTGGGAGTAAACACGCCGTTACAGCACTTCATCGATTTTTGCCTCACTAACCCAAACACAATTCTCAGTAGGGGAGAGACTTTAAAGCGGCCACCACGAAAAACCGCGTTGATTTAGATTTGTACAACCTACTGTTCAACTTTCGGACATTATCAGTAATTACTCTTACGTAACAAAAAAAAAAAATTAAAAAAAATTCAGCGCATAATTTTTGAAAAAAAATCTATGTCAAACTCATAACTTTACTATTTCAGAAAAGTACAAACAATGAAAACCATCTTACGCTCAGAAGTGTGATAATTCACACTGAAAGAATATTCCCAGAGCTACTTCAAGAAGTTTATGAAATTGTGCAAGGAAATTATTTATAAATTTTGAAATCTGCTGATTATAAGGAAATTCTTGCACATTTTTTGATTTGTGACTGCCTATAGACTTTTGCAAAATAACCTTTGCTTAACATATCTTAAAATGAATCAAGACTAGTTGTTTCAGTTGCCCTTTTTGAATTTTCTGCAAAAATAGTTTGGTTTATTTTATTTTTACATTACAAAAACAGTAAAAATTTTACTTTGACATGTGAATTTGCAGAAACCATGCGATCTAAAAACATTTTCCATAAGAAAAGGCAGTCACATATAATGTCTACAAGTTGTACTATATAATATGGTACAAATATAAAATTATCAAATTTTCGTGGCCAACGCCCTCAAGGCTCAACTTCACCCGTTTCGCAGAAATTCTTCATTTTTGCCTCATAATTTCGGATTCATTGTAACTACTGACAATGTACGATTATAGAAAATTTACATATTACTAGTTGTTAAATATATTTGTAGGTATTTTAAATTTGTGTTATCGGCTTTTTGTAAAAAGCCAGGAACATGCTTTAATTTTATCAATAGAGGAGGACTCACAACTATCCGTCGCATTCGTCAGCCACCTGTCTGTCAGTCGGTCATCTGTCTGTGTTTTCGTCCGTTGGTTGAAAGCGATTCACAACAATCCGTCGTCCATCAATCCTTCTGTATAGCAAAATTTCAGTGTGTCAGCTTAACATCGTGATCTTTCTTTAGTTGAAGGTATATTTTGGTTGNTCCTTCTGTATAGCAAAATTTCAGTGTGTCAGCTTAACATCGTGATCTTTCTTTAGTTGAAGGTATATTTTGGTTGGACATACATTTTCAAAAGAATAACATTTTGGAGAAATAATTTTTTTTTACGTGATGAGAATCTATACGGAATTGTTCTTTACATTTTAAATTCCTGAATTTACCACGAAATTTAAATCAACACATATCCACCACCTCGCATTTTATTTCAAAGTGAGTATTCGCGTCTACGGAATATCGTCAGAAAGCGGTGGCCCATCCGTCCCTCGAAAGATAACGTTTGAAAAATATTTGACNTTCGCGTCTACGGAATATCGTCAGAAAGCGGTGGCCCATCCGTCCCTCGAAAGATAACGTTTGAAAAATATTTGACCGATTGGCGGATATAAAAAATGAAAGTCGCCCCACGATTGGCCGAAGATGAACCGATCGCCGGACGGACGGACTGCTTTTCGCAAGCAGGTGGCAGACGGAGCTCTACACAGCGGCGCGCGCTAGCAATCGTCTCCCACCGGCCAGGGGCTTATCTACGGGCACGCGATACTTCGGTTGGCGGGTCGGGAGTGCCTCGAGGAAGCCTTGAGGAGACAGTGTGGCGAGTGCTCGGCTCCCTGTTGCCAAGCGGATAATGGCGCCGCCATCGCCTCGTGCGATACTGCCGCTGCGTCTCCAGGGATCGCAGCGTGGACACTAACTGAAGCACGCGATCCGTTATAGCCTACCTATCCCTGNCTGCCGCTGCGTCTCCAGGGATCGCAGCGTGGACACTAACTGAAGCACGCGATCCGTTATAGCCTACCTATCCCTGCACCCCACACACACATACACACTCACACACAAGCGCGTACACACACATACACACAAGCACGTACATACACACAAGCACGTGCACACACACATACACACAAGCACGTACACACACATACACACAAGCACGTACATACACACAAGCACATGCACACACAAACACACAAGCACGTACACACACATACACACACACATCACACACACATACACACATTACACACACACATCACACATACGCTCACGCATGCACACACACATACACACACTCACACACACCACACACAAACACGTACACACGCACACGCGCATGCACACAAGCACGTACACACGCACACGCGCAAGCACACATACACACACTATCACGCACGCGCACACACATACACACATATACATACAGGTACGTACTCACACGCAAACACACATACACACACATCACACATGCACATCTCACACGCACATCACACACGCGCATGTACACACGCACACACATACACACGCACACACGCACGCGCAAGCACAAATAAGCGTACACACGCAAACACACGCGCTCACATGCATGCATGCGCGCGCATTCACACTTTCGTGTTCCACGAAAATTAATTCCACCACGTAGGAAAGTATAATGTAGGGCCTATATGTTAAAAGGAACTAAANAAATTAATTCCACCACGTAGGAAAGTATAATGTAGGGCCTATATGTTAAAAGGACCTAAATTAAATTTCTTTTAATGAGTGTCAGGCATGATAAGTAAATATGAATACACATCTACAGCTGTTATTTAAAAATGTATATAATTTTATTGCGAAATTTTATGGTTTACACCCAACTGAGTCGACAGTAAAATAAAAAATTAGTTCGATTTTAAAAGTCATATTAAAACTTAGTTTTATATGGTGGGTGGGGACAGGGAACTAAAATTTATTTATGTTTTATACAGAACCAAATACACCGCAGTAAAAATCTATGAAGTAGCAAATTATTAAAATTTCTAGCAGTTTAGTAATTTCATGTTATCAGCACCCGGATATAATCTGTTAAACCAATATCAGTGTGTTTTTTATATAGTTATAATGGAATAATACATAATGGGCTGAAAATATAAAATTAACCACCCATTAAAAATAAGTTTCAAAGAAACTGCAAAAGAAATACATCCATAGCTCACTCACTAGTTGTTTATCAGTCTCTCATTTCTGAGATCCCACATCCGTCCACGACGAGACGGTAATGTTACGGAGTGTAGGTGACAGCTCTACACGCATGCCATCTCACCTTCACGACTGTCAATAATTATTGCGAGTGAGATAACTTTTCCTAGGATAAGGCTAGGAGCGGGTTTGAAAATATATTTTTATAGTAATATCGCAAAGTTTTAGCTTTAAAAACTTTAAGCTAACTGCATATTATAATACTTTCAGAAAAATATTGGCTATTATGTAAATTATAACTTATGATACAAACGCTGTGGGTAAACGTTTAATTAATATAATTAGTTTTACACTTAGCATTGGAAATTCTCTCATGGGAGGTCAGGCTTCACTTGTAAACTCGCTAACAAATCTGTTTGGTATTAAATTTGCAGAAAGGAAAATAAGTAGGTGAGTGAGTGAGTAAGTAAAACAATGAGTGAGAGCGGAAGTGAAATAATTAGTGTGTGTGTGTGTGTGTGCACAAGTGAGTGATTGAGCGAGCGAGTGAGTGAGTGAGTGAGTCAGTCAGTTGGTGTACATCATTTTATACATGAGATTTCTGTGAATGGCTGTAAATAAATTGTTTAGGACTAGCTATTAGAAAACTTATGAAGATCATTGTTGCAATACAATCGCTAGGGGCACTTGCATAAATACAACCGTGGTAGTGAGGCATACAGCGATAATAACATTGTTTGAGATTTAAAACAAACGAAATTTAATGGAGTTATTTGTTCGCTGCTTGGTTTCGTCTACAAATTAATTTAAAACTTCAATAGGCCATATGAAAAACAACTATTGCCATGGGTGTTTTTTTATGCGTCAGTCAAGCGAAGTTAGAAAATTATATTAAAATAAATATCACCAATTAGCTGATTCATAGACTTATCTGCTTTAAAAATAACAAAAAGCAAAATAAATAATTGAATTATACACGAATGTTTACATAACACTTCTAATACAATGTTAAAACACAGAACTACTTCCCCTCCATCATTACCAACTTTACTGGGTGCATGCCAGTTAGAGCGCCCGTTTAAACGTATGCAGGTAGAAGCAGTGACAATTTCTGTAAAGTTGATTTCATAAGTGCTTAATTGACCGTGGACAGTCTATATTCGTAAGTAATCTGTGGCCTGACACATGGTAGCGCTATAGCTCAATCTGCACGTGGCGCCATCGTGCAGCTACGAGTCGTTAAGTAAATTACACCAACACCGCTCTTTCTGCCACAATTGTTTGACCATTCACTCTTTTATAAAAGAAAGCGCGAGTTAAAATAATTTGGGCAGAGAGAAGACAGGTTAGTATAGAGCAGCACCGAAATGAAGTGGCAGGGGAAAAAGGAGATCCCCGAGAAAACCCGCTGACCAGCGGCATCGTCCGGCACAGATTCCCGAATGTGAAAATCCGAGAGTGACCCCTCCAGGAATCGAACACGGTTTGCCTAAATTGTCTTACCACTACACCACCGCGGCACCTATAAGTGTCACTTCCCGCTAGACAGCACGAGAAAATGGAAGCAAGTGTGATGCTATCATCTTGCCAGAAAATTTGATCCAAAAACGCGGAATGAAAAATCACAGCATGAATTCGATTATTTTTGTAGCTTTTTTTTTTATATACCCTGCACACGGTATTTTCGTACTCTTTGAATAAAACACTTGAAAAATCACTCCAAGTATGACACGTTTGGTTTCTTAACCCTTTCACTCCCACATTAGTTTATAGTTTCTGATGTTGCGAAAAATTGTTTCGTTACCACAACCAATAATCTGCAGGCTTTTTGTTCGTTGATCAGTGATGTAAACAAGTCATACTGCTCAGCAGTAGCACGGGTTATGTATCAGTTACCTCCAGGGAAGGTCATTGGGTACTGAACCTCGAAGTGTACAGTACATGTCAAATATAACCTTCCTGCGCAACATAGATATTATTGCCTACACTGGACATGAAAGGGCTAACTGCAAGTTTTTTGAACTTTTTTTTTTTGGGATAGAGAAAACTATCAATTATATTGCAACAAAATATCATATTCGTTACATTGTCGATATAAAANTTTTTTTTTTGGGATAGAGAAAACTATCAATTATATTGCAACAAAATATCATATTCGTTACATTGTCGATATAAAATAATATGAGGTGAGAGAGTGAAAAGGGCTCTGTTGATAATTACCAGTATGGAAACGCTATTATGCAGAATGCTATGAAACAACACTTAAACAAATTTAAAGTTTATTAAGGCATATTTAGCTTTAAGCGTTGTCGTGTAAGAAACACATTTTTAATTCCCCGGCGCACAAATACCGCGTATTGCTTTCTCCTTGGCGTTTTCTTCCAAGCGTGTTTACGCACTATTTACTTGAGGCGGAAGGATATACACTGAATCTGCNCTTTCTCCTTGGCGTTTTCTTCCAAGCGTGTTTACGCACTATTTACTTGAGGCGGAAGGATATACACTGAATCTGCTGAAAACAGAACTTCAGCAGAGCTTCAGAAAAGTTGGACGTAACTACCAATACACTGTATTGAGGGGCCGCTGTGGTGTAGTGATCAGACTACTCCCTTCAAAGCTAGGTGAACCGGGTTCGATTCCCGGAGGGATCGTTCCCGGATTTTCACATGTGGGAATCGTGCCGGACGATGCCAATGGTCAGCGGATTTTCTCGGGGATCTCCCGTTTCCCCCGCCGTTGCATTCCAACGCTGCCCCATACTCACCTCACTTCACCCTCATCGCCTCTCAAGACCTCGCTGTTAAGGCGGTAGTATCCTTTCTATCTTCGAGTTTTCTTACAAATCTTCATAATGAAAATTCATGACCAGATATAAAAATTAAATCTAGTAATGACATAAAGAACTACTTAATGATTTTTTTTATAATTTGCAAGGTTTAAATGATACTTTTTTTCCCTTGGGGGATTGCCATTATTAAATGATTGGGTAATATTTTATTGCGGTTACTGATGTGAAACATACCCTGTAAGAAAAATAAGTTGGATTTATAAATAACTGTTAAGATGTTACCTATGCCTTGACTGGTAATCACGACAATTGCCGAGCTTTTATTTTTTAACGAGGCGCTCTTAGCCAGCTGGGGCCTTTCCGCACCNATTAAATTTCTTTTAATGAGTGTCAGGCATGATAAGTAAATATGAATACACATCTACAGCTGTTATTTAAAAATGTCTATAATTTTATTGCGAAATTTTATGGTTTACACCCAACTGAGTCGACAGTAAAATGAAAAATTAGTTCGATTTTAAAAGCCATATTAAAACTTAGTTTTATATGGTGGGTGGGGACAGGGAACTAAAATTTATTTATGTTTTATACAGAACCTATATACACCGCAGTAAAAATCTATGAAGTAGCAAATTATTAAAATTTCTAGCAGTTTAGTAATTTCATGTTATCAGCACCCGGATATAATCTGTTAAACCAATATCAGTGTGTTTTTTATATAGTTATAATGGAATAATACATAATGGGCTGAAAATATAAAATTAACCACCCATTAAAAATAAGTTTCAAAGAAACTGCAAAAGAAATACATCCATAGCTCACTCACTAGTTGTTTATCAGTCTCTCATTTCTGAGATCCCACATCCGTCCACGACGAGACGGTAATGTTACGGAGTGTAGGTGACAGCTCTACACGCATGCCATCTCACCTTCACGACTGTCAATAATTATTGCGAGTGAGATAACTTTTCCTAGGATAAGGCTAGGAGCGGGTTTGAAAATATACTTTTATAGTAATATCGCAAAGTTTTAGCTTTAAAAACTTTAAGCTAACTGCATATTATAATACTTTCAGAAAAATATTGGCTATTATGTAAATTATAACTTATGATACAAACGCTGTGGGTAAACGTTTAATTAATATAATTAGTTTTACACTTTAAGCATANAACGTTTAATTAATATAATTAGTTTTACACTTAGCATTGGAAATTCTCTCATGGGAGGTCAGGCTTCACTTGTAAACTCGCTAACAAATCTGTTTGGTATTAAATTTGCAGAAAGGAAAATAAGTAGGTGAGTGAGTGAGTAAGTAAAACAATGAGTGAGAGCGGAAGTGAAATAATTAGTGTGTGTGTGTGTGTGTGCACAAGTGAGTGATTGAGCGAGCGAGTGAGTGAGTGAGTGAGTCAGTCAGTTGGTGTACATCATTTTATACATGAGATTTCTGTGAATGGCTGTAAATAAATTGTTTAGGACTAGCTATTAGAAAACTTATGAAGATCATTGTTGCAATACAATCGCTAGGGGCACTTGCATAAATACAACCGTGGTAGTGAGGCATACAGTGATAATAACATTGTTTGAGATTTAAAACAAACGAAATTTAATGTAGTTATTTGTTCGCTTCTTGGTTTCGTCTACAAATTAATTTAAAACTTCAATAGGCCAAATGAAAAACAACAATTGCCATGGGTGTTTTTTTATGCGTCAGTCAAGCGAAGTTAGAAAATTATATTAAAATAAATATCACCAATTAGCTGATTCATACACTTATCTGCTTTAAAAATAACAAAAAGCAAAATAAATAATTGAATTATACACGAATGTTTACATAACACTTCTAATACAATGTTAAAACACAGAACTACTTCCCCTCCATCATTACCAACTTTACTGGGTGCATGCCAGTTAGAGCGCCCGTTTAAACGTATGCAGGTAGAAGCAGTGACAATTTCTGTAAAGTTGATTTCATAAGTGCTTAATTGACCGTGGACAGTCTATATTCGTAAGTAATCTGTGGCCTGACACATGGTAGCGCTATAGCTCAATCTGCACGTGGCGCCATCGTGCAGCTACGAGTCGTTATGTAAATTACACCAACACCGCTCTTTCTGCCACAATTGTTTGACCATTCACTCTTTTATAAAAGAAAGCGCGAGTTAAAATAATTTGGGCAGAGAGAAGACAGGTTAGTATAGAGCAGCACCGAAATGAAGTGGCAGGGGAAAAAGGAGATCCCCGAGAAAACCCGCTGACCAGCGGCATCGTCCGGCACAGATTCCCGAATGTGAAAATCCGAGAGTGACCCCTCCAGGAATCGAACACGGTTTGCCTAAATTGTCTTACCACTACACCACCGCGGCACCTATAAGTGTCACTTCCCGCTAGACAGCACGAGAAAATGGAAGCAAGTGTGATGCTATCATCTTGCCAGAAAATTTGATCCAAAAACGCGGAATGAAAAATCACAGCATGAATTCGTTTATTTTTGTAGCTTTTTTTTTATATATACCCTGCACACGGTATTTTCGTACTCTTTGAATAAAACACTTGAAAAATCACTCCAAGTATGACACGTTTGGTTTCTTAACCCTTTCACTCCCACATTAGTTTATAGTTTCTGATGTTGCGAAAAATTGTTTCGTTACCACAACCAATAATCTGCAGGCTTTTTGTTCGTTGATCAGTGATGTAAACAAGTCATACTGCTCAGCAGTAGCACGGGTTATGTATCAGTTACCTCCAGGGAAGGTCATTGGGTACTGAACCTCGAAGTGTACAGTACATATCAAATATAACCTTCCTGCGCAACATAGATATTATTGCCTACACTGGACATGAAAGGGCTAACTGCAAGTTTTTTGAACTTTTTTTTTTTGGGATAGAGAAAACTATCAATTATATTGCAACAAAATATCATATTCGTTACATTGTCGATATAAAATAATATGAGGTGAGAGAGTGAAAAGGGCTCTGTTGATAATTACCAGTATGGAAACGCTATTATGCAGAATGCTATGAAACAACACTTAAACAAATTTAAAGTTTATTAAGGCATATTTAGCTTTAAGCGTTGTCGTGTAAGAAACACATTTTTAATTCCCCGGCGCACAAATACCGCGTATTGCTTTCTCCTTGGCGTTTTCTTCCAAGCGTGTTTACGCACTATTTACTTGAGGCGGAAGGATATACACTGAATCTGCCGAAAACAGAACTTCAGCAGAGCTTCAGAAAAGTTGGACGTAACTACCAATACACTGTATTGAGGGGCCGCTGTGGTGTAGTGATCAGACTACTCGCTTCAAAGCTAGGTGAACCGGGTTCGATTCCCGGAGGGATCGTTCCCGGATTTTCACATGTGGGAATCGTGCCGGACGATGCCAATGGTCAGCGGATTTTCTCGGGGATCTCCCGTTTCCCCCGCCGTTGCATTCCAACGCTGCTCCATACTCACCTCACTTCACCCTCATCGCCTCTCAAGACCTCGCTGTTAAGGCGGTATTATCCTTTCTATCTTCGAGTTTTCTTACAAATCTTCATAATGAAAATTCATGACCAGATATAAAAATTAAATCTAGTAATGACATAAAGAACTACTTAATGATTTTTTTTATAATTTGCAAGGTTTAAATGATACTTTTTTTCCCTTGGGGGATTGCCATTATTAAATGATTGGGTAATATTTTATTGCGGTTACTGATGTGAAACATACCCTGTAAGAAAAATAAGTTGGATTTATAAATAACTGTTAAGATGTTACCTATGCCTTGACTAGCTTGGTTTTTAAATATTAACTTCGAAAATGAAGTTATGAAAATACGTAAATCCAAGATGGCATTGATACTTCCCCCTTAAGAGCCGTCAAAAGCTCTCCTCTCCACACTGTAATGACTGGCCAATTGTAGGCTACCGCTTATTTCCTTGCCATTCAACGAAAGGTGCACTTCACTGTAAAACGCACTAAGAACAATCAAGCAGGGGAATATATTTTTATCAAGATACACAGCGATGTCGCGATCATGCCGCGAGAAGGCCGGACTGGCGAATGTTGGTGTCTAATGTCCTGGAGTGAGAGAAAATTAACTTCTGAGCATGGAGTTGGTGACAAGTGGCTTCGAGTCCACTTTTATAAGAAGGTCCAGTCTTCTTTCTGCTGTGCACAAAATCTAAAATTTCACTTTTAACGACTTATGGTTTCAGATGAACTAGCGTCTGGCATTAAGTTAGTTCGCTTACACACTAAAGCGGTGACGTAGAAACACCATATGCGCATGGAGCACGGATAGAGGTAATTACATGCAATGATTAAAATTTCTTTGCTGTGGATAGAGTAGGAACCGCGTACTAAGAATAACACAGCTGAGTCCAATACAAATGTAGTTGTCTCGGTGAAAGAGTAGTTGTTTGAAGCATCGGCCTGTGTGTAGTAAGCATTGTAGACATGCCACGACGGCCAATAACAGACTTTGAACGAGGTCGTTTTGCGGGCCTAAATTGCCCAATGTGTAGGACGTGAAATGTCCACTGTGTATCATTGGTAGTCAACCTGGTTAGGACGGCAGAGGCTTACGGATTTCCACCTGGAACGCCGAATCAGACGAGCAGCCATTGCTGATCACATGGCGACCGCAGCACAGATTATGTCCACTGTTGCACCCAGGGTGTCAGCTAGGACCAACACCAACAGTTTTCTAGACGCTGGACTACGATAAAAAGCGTCACTTTCCAGGCTTCCTCTCACACCTCATCTCCGTGCATCCCGCCTGGAATGGTGTCGCGAATGACGCAAATGAAGGGATAAATGGAGCGGAGTTGTGTTTAGTGATGAGAGCAGATTCTGCCTTGGCATCGACCAGGATAGCGGCAAGAACCAGTGT